>JAQMRL010000001.1:422609544-422987044 GCA_035578175.1 Catonia carolina
CACAAATCAAGTCACAATAATTCACAATAAATAACACAACACGGCTTAGTTGGCGGCCATTCATTTATGATCAAATGGAAATTCCTTTCGCCAAGAAATTCTACTGGAGAGGTTCAGAGAATGAACTGTATTGATGACTGTTATCTTAAGGCGAGATTGTATGATAGTTTTTAAACTGGAAATTTCGGATTTCGGTTCTTGTATGTTTTTCAATAGCTCAGACCGAGATCAACCACATAACATTAAATTACGTGAAAAAATTATTTTAATGAAAAAATTAAGTTTTTAGGAGGTTTACCCAGAAAATTATCGTGTCACCGACAAAAAAAAATATTTTTGATAATTTTATACCGATCGTTTTAGAGCAAAGGGTATTTTAGTTTTTTTTAAATATCTGTATTACTGTTTTTAATACTCTTAGCTGTTGGATCAGCTTTCTAACCAAATGCTGATCGGAAATTTACTTGTTTGTGTACATTTTGTTTTTGATTTGTGTCTTTATGTGATTTTGCCCGTTCCCGTAAAATTTAGATTTTTAACATTTAGGTACATTTTTCTCGGAAACCATTGAACATACCAGGCTGAAATTTTTACCAGTTATTTATCTCGTATATTCACATATTCCGGCTTTTTTATGACTTCCTCAAAAGCTACAATTAATATGTATGATTAATATGTAAAATACCGTAAAACAATTTGTAAAAATATTTTGTTACTCCTTATTCTGTTTTTAACTCTATGGTTTAACGGATTAAGTTGCAAAAATGTCAGTAGCTCGAGCAACCCGACAACTACAAGTAAGTAAAGTTTCATTTCTCTATCGTTTAACAATCTTGTGAAAAATGTACCTAAAAATAGCAAATTTAACATTGGCGGGGTACAAAGTACAGTCTTCCCTTAAATATCATCATAATAAATATTTTAACTGGAGATCTAAGTATGTGAATACTCAATAGTTGAAGTAACCAAAACCTAGTCTCAAATATCGCAATAAACTGAACTCGCTCTGAAACTCGGGACTGAACTCCCACTTTATGAGGGAAATACTGAAAATCAATAATATTGAGACTGTAGAAAAAAGAATTCATAAAATAAAAGTTAGCTGTTTTTTAATTTTCTATAACTTTATCTGTAAACTCTTTTATCCTAAACTGCTTTTTAAGGCACGAAACTTTCAAACTCTAATTTTTTTACCGATTTGAACAATCAAAATATGTCAAATTACCAACAATTGTCGCTGAAATAAGATCTGTAGAGAAAAACTGTACATTTTTTATTTCATATGTTTTCATTGTATACAATTTTACCCTAAAATGCATATTAAGGCTCTAATCTTTAAAAAAACATTTTTACCATGAGATCATGGCTCCCACGAGTTACAGCAGATGTGCCGCTAACTCCGTTTAGTAGATCACAACAATTTTAGTAGATAAGCCGATTTTAAACATAATTGTAGAAACTTTAATGACAAATTTTTAACAAATGAAAAGTTACAAAATTAAACTTCTACTTTTGGTTGGCATGTTGTGAACAGAGGACCTAAATACGTGTATTACCAGTGAAGACTCGATTTCGAAAAATCGACCGGAAAACATAACTTTCCTTACCTTTCATACAGGGCAAGAAAAAAAATGTTATGGCAGAAAGAAGTAAAACACAAAATGCAGTTTCTTTATTTTTACTTTCTCTTGCCCTATACGAAGTATAGGGGAGGAAAGTATATTTTCATGTCGATTTTTCAAAATTGAGTGTGTGTGTGTGTGAGTGTGTTTATTTGAAAAACGAAATATCGTATGAAGTTCAAACTTGGAACTTGAGCTACGTACCACAAGAGACCCGATAGAAATATTAATGATTAAAATCAGGTTAGGTTTTTAATTTTACAATTTTTACTAATTTTTACATTATTTACATTGACTAGAGAAAGTCATGTGAGTGTTCCAAACCAGATTTTTTGTTAATAAAATTAATGAGAAAATTATAAATGTGTTATTCCAGTATGAAAGAAGAAAACAAAGAGCCTAATCAATAAATTTTGAACTTGGTCATTTAATTATCCTAATTTTGTTCTATTTTTCTATTAATAAAGTAAATCTACGATAAAGTTCAGAATGTTTTCCTCGTGGGAAAAATGAAATGGATTTAGTTCTGTTTCTAAATGACACTGAAGTACGTTCACCTCAAATTAATAATTATTTTCCAAACGGCGCTCTGGTGAATTGAATCTGTATGAACCAATCCCTCTCCTACCGACTAACACATACCTACAGGCTACATTATTGTGTCTCTAGAGAAAAATTTTACCAATGTTTATATCTCTATTATTGTGTTATCTATTTGTTCAACGTAAACATTTATACACAGTAAATTTATTCTAAGTATATTATAATAAACTTACGTATATTTTAAATTTTTTATTCCGTTTTAGGCTACGCTTTGAAAAATTATTTTATTTTAGGCTATACATGTTTATCAATTTAGTCAGGTCGTTTTTGATTTTTATTGATTTCTACAAAAATATCCTACTAAAGTACATATCACTTATCATGTAAATGGTATTATTATCACTTATCATGGCGACGAGGTATTCTTAATACCTTGCGAGAATGGGGCATCGCTGGGAACATGTTGGCCTTCATTAAAGACTTTCTGGATGACCGATCATTTCGTGTAAGGGTTGGTCAGAGTTTGTCAAACAGGTTTGATTTGGAAAATGGTATACCACAGGGGAGTGTAATTAGTTGTACTCTGTTTGCGATTGCCATTAACAATATTGTGAAATGTTGCGTATACCCTATTAAATGTTCTTTGTTTGTAGATGATTTTGCGATATATGTTGCATCTAGAAATGTTGTTTCAGCTGAACGAGCTCTACAGCTAACTATATACCGTCTTGAGGAATGGTCTCGACAAACTGGCTTTAGTTTTTCTCCTGAGAAAACTAAATGCATCCAGTTTTGCCGGATTCGGACTGATACTGTTCCAAGACTGTATTTAATGGGTCAGCATATTAAGGTTAGCACTGAAATCAGGTTTTTAGGTATAATATTCGATAAAAGACTTACATGGGTTCCGCATATTAAAGACCTACGGGCTAGGTGCTTAAAGGTGGTTGATATTCTGCGTGTTCTTACAGGTACATGTTGGGGAGCTGATAGATCATGTATGTTAAGGTTCTACAAGGCTCTAGTGCGATCTCGTATAGATTATGGCGCTGTTGCGTACTCATCTGCTACTCCCACTTCGCTAAGAATGCTTGACAGTATTCACAATTCATGTTTACGATTATCTACAGGTGCTTTCCGTTCTAGCCCTGTTGTCAGCATCTTAGTTGAAAGTGGAGAAGTGTCGTTACACAGACGTCGCCAGCAGCTTCTATTGACGTACTTTGCTAAGTTACAAGCTAGACCTTACCATTTTTTGCATGAGATCATTCTCAACAACCCCTGTCATGATTTGCATCTGATGAACGCCCGACAGCCTTCACCATTCGGTGTAAGAGCGTTGGAGATATGCAACAACCTCGATATTGCGATTCCTCGAGTGTACCCATGTAATTCTTGTCTATTTCCACCCTGGACCATCGCTCAGTTACACTTTAACTTTGAGATGTGTAAATACTCAAAGGCAGACACAAGTTCTGTGGTATTTAATAGCATTTTCAGTGAATTAGTTGAAGCTATTAAACCATCTACGGTTGTATACACTGATGGATCAAAGTCGGATGTTGGAATTGGTTGCTCGTTTGTTGCTAATGGGAGAACCTATTTGTTTGGATTACCTGTGGGAACCAGTGTTTACACGGCTGAACTTTATGCTATCAGCAAAGCTCTTTCTGTAGTCTGTGTGCGTGGGCGTCGGGTGTTGGTGTGCACTGATTCGCTCAGTGCTCTCCAGTCGATTAATGATGTGTATTCACGCCACCCGCTAGTTGTGGACGTCCTTGGCACTGTGAAGGAGCTGAATGATAGAGGAGTAAGCGTTGTTTTCTGCTGGGTTCCGGGTCACGCTGGAATCTCGGGAAATGAGGCTGCTGATCTGGCCGCTAAGGAGGCGGCACGCCAACCGGCCTTCACGCAATATCTGACTGTGTCAGATTTCGTGGGCCTGGTGAAGCGTGTCATCACTGATTCCTGGCAGGTAGAATGGACTGGCTCTCATGGCAACAAGCTTCGTGAGATAAAGCATGACGTTAAGCCTTGGCCTACGTCGCTGAGGAAGAACAGAAGGGAAGAGGTTGTCATCGCGCGACTTAGAATTGGACACACCAGATTAACGCATGGGTATCTCATGACGTCTGGTGATGCTCCAATGTGTGGCAGGTGTGATTGTCCTTTGACAATTAAACATGTGTTGGTAGATTGCGTCTGCTACGCAGCTCTACGTCGGCGATTCAAGATACCCTTCCAGTTACGAGATGTACTCGGCGACGATAGCCATGTTTTGGACTCAACGTTAAGATTACTTAGATCCATTAGTGTGTACAACAGTGTCTGATAGGGAAATAGGAGTATTAGTTTAATTTTATATGTGTATTTGTGTATGTTTTTTATTTATTTATTTATTTATATATTTTTTTTGTGGCCCCTTTACAGCCTTTTGTTTTTATCGTCAGGTCTGTGATATTAGCTTTTAATTTATATTATTTTTTGTTTGCTGTGATACTAGTTTCGTAAGATTTTTATTTGTTAAGTTGTAAATTTTATTTATTCTGTCTGTGATATTAGGTTTAAGTTTATGTTCGTATGTTAATGTATTTTCTGCGATATTTCTAGTTTGTAAGACGTTTTATATTATAATAAAAAAATTACTTTCTACACTTGGGCCCTGTACCCCCATGTGTAGAATAACGGGCGTTGATAACCGTCCTGGTTTTTCGCCCAAAAAAAAAAAAAAATATCATGTAAATATATGAATGGAGTGAATATATGAATGGAGTGATTAAAAAATGAAGGGTGATAGAAATATATGGATAGATCAAAAACGGTTTATGGGATACATTCATAAATAAATAAGGAGCTTAGGAAGACCTCTACTACACTGGGAGTAATTTTATTTTAACTTTACCTTTCTAATAAAAAAAAAACATTTTATACCGGAAAAATAAAGATAGCCTTTCCATGAAGAGAATAAGAAGAAGACATCATTCTCTGGGAAATCGGCAAATCAGGGATAACAATAAAATACGAGGTCTGGCTATTATAAAAAGACCGAGTTGTAAAAAAATTAATTTTAATTTTATACATAATCACTTATTGTCACCTTCTATATGCACTCCTTCTCTATCCCTACAACGCTCCATGCAAATTTTATTATTGGAAACAGTGCTGGAAGTCATCTTCTGACATCTCCTTCAGGACACGTGCCGCTTTCTCTTTTACAACTTTTACAGACTCAAATCTTGTCCCTTTTAATGCAGATTTCACCTTAGTGAAAAGTAGAAGATAATAACAAGTGATATAACGTGGTTTTTTACGTATGATCCGGAAACGAAGCGCCAATCCATGCACTGGAAGAGCCGAATTTCACTGAGGGTCAAAAATGCTCGAAAGAGCAAGTTAAAATTTAAAGAAATGGTGTTTTTTTATATCCATGGGATTGTGTACCTTCACTGGGTTCCTGAAGCTCAAACAATTAATCAATATTACTACCTTGAGGTACTTTCTAAACTACGTCAAAGAGTAAGAAAAAAACGCCCCGAAATGTTGAAGGACAAATCATGGGTTCTCCACCAAGACAGTACACCAACTCATTCCGCGTTATCTGTCAAGAATTTTGTAGCCAAGTACAGCATCTCAGTGTTAGAACATCCACGTTATTCACCAGATCTTGCACCAGATGACTTATACCTGTTCCCTAAAGTGAAATCTGCATTAGAAGGGACAAGATTTGAGTCTGTGGAAACTGTAAAAGAGAAAGCGGCGCGTGTCCTGAAGGAGCTGACAGAAGATAATTTCCAGCATTGTTTCCAACAATGGAAAATTTGCATATAGCGTTGTAGGGATAAAGAAGGAGTGTATATTGAAGGTGACAATAAGTGATATTGTATAAAATTAAAATAAAAGTTTTTACGTCAGTCTCGTTATGTAATAGCCGCACCTCGTATACGAATGGAGCGATTTAAAAAATTAAGGATGATAGAAATAAAAAGATAGATGAAAAAACGGTTTATAGGATCCATTCATGAGGAAATAAGGAGCTTAGGAAGACCTCAACAACACTAGGAGTAATTTTATTTTTTCTTGACCTTTCTAATGAAAAAAAAAACATTTTGACACAGGAACAATGAAAATAGCCTTTCCATGAAGAGAATAACAAGAAGAAGACATCTCTGGGTAATCTGCAATTCAAGACAACAATAAAATATATCAAGTATTTTTTTTATATAAGATTTATTGTTAACATTTTTTCGATGTTACTAGTATAATTATTACCTAAAAATAAAATTTTACTAACATCTACAAAAGATTGTTTCCCATTCACTTATCAAATATTTGTTGTTTGAATAATGGCCCATTATCCATTTACTGTGGGCAAACAAAATGATGGAGAAGAACAATGATAGTAATATTTTAATAAATTAAAATTTTTTTAGATATACTACAAAAATTTAACGCAGTTACCTTCTACTTTGCATTCAAACACGCTAACATTGAACCACTGAATTAGCCAATATAATTTTTCAATTTTTTTTTCTAATAAGATACGTACTTATTTCTTGTACGAAAAGCACTATTAAGTTTAATTCAAAAATTTCAAATCCTAACCAAAGTACTTAAGTAATAGGAAATTTATCTAGAAGTACTTACTTAAGTAACAAGGTTGCTTTATCAGAGATTAAGTACCTTATAATTAGAATAATAAGTTAAGTACGAAGATTAAATTTTGGGATGAGAGGTAAATTCTACTCTTATCTATGTTGAGATTACAAGGGTCATCAATTGCATTGATAATGAATCCTTATATAATCATGAGATATTATAATAGCTCATCAATTATAGAATATTACTAGGAATTTCCAACCCAACGCCATACACCAAATTCATGTCTGCTTGTTAAATCAATTTGGTTTAACATAGTTTAGAGTTATAAGTATTTTCATATCTTGAACCTAATATTCCATTGTAACAATTTTTAAATTATTGAATTTAACCTGTAAAGTTTCATTAAATTTAATTCTTATATTTTTATAAACTGAATACTTGGCTGGAAAATACACTATGTGAAGCAATTTGTATTAGGTCAGCTGAATAAACTGTTGTTTATTTGTGTTGACATTTTTTCTAGCACTGTACAGTGTACATAGTGTTTTAGATTACGAGTTTTCCTGCTTAAAGTAATCAATCTATTGACACCTAGGCTATCGATATATTGTTTACTGATTAAGTGGCATCACTATCATCACTGCATTCAACAACTCCTTTGTTTTATTTAATTCATTACATAGAATTTCTAAGTAACTTAATTTCCAAATATTAAGCTATTAGCTCAATTTTCTAGAAATAAATATACAGGGTGATTCAAAACTACACGACAATCTCTTGGGATCTCATTCTATAGCTAAAAATAAGAAAAAAAGTTCATTTAAACATATGCCTGGAAACGCTTAGCTAGCGAGTTACGGCTAGCGAAAAATTTCACCTAGAACTCTGTACCCTCGGTGAAGTAAGGCCGTATAAAAATGTTACACGTAGTTACAAAGATACAAATACTATTGTTTATTAAGTTTTTTAATCTGAAAAATTGAATAAAATTGTTTCCAGAGATGTAAATGCAATACTTTCAGAGATATCTTACATAAAACACAAGAATTGGTGCAAAGAAATAACACATTCTTGTGTTTAACGTAAGATTACTTCCATAAATGGTAAATAAAGGTGTATTTTTTCTTAAATAAATTTGTAGAAAATTTAATTCTGAAAATATTCATGTGAATTACTCAGGAAAAAAAATAATAGGTATTGACATTTCGCTTTATTTAAAATCAAAACAGACGAATATTTTTCAATATGTACCCAACCTACATAATATTAGTTAATATTTTATGCAGTTGAAAATGTGCGTCTGTTTTGATTTTAGATAAAGCGAAATTAAGCGAAAAAACATGTGTAAAGCGAAGTTAAAATGTTGACCTCAATTCTATGATCACTCACTTTTTATTTTGAATGTAGCAAAGTTATAAAACAGGAACGAAACACGACTTTTTTTTAATAAACGAACTGATTTAAAGAAGTTAAGTAGAAATATAAAACTAAATCAACTTAAATATGTCGTTAGAAAGTGTTCATAAAGTTTAAGTAGAGTAATTTGTCTCTGACATATTATATCAGTGTGCGTGGGAAACTACTTCCTATCTCCTTCAAAATTAAAACGTCAGAGAGAATTGCTACCCTGAGGTATAACAATTTCGACTTACAAGTTTTGTATATCATGACAATTATAAGAGAAATATCACTTGTTAGTTCTCTATATACAGCTGCTATAACCGCATTTTATCCGTTTTTACGTGACTTTAGAATTCTCTTTTTTAATAAAAAAAATTAATATATTTAAGTACCTATTTCATGTAATTTAAAGTTCTCTGAAGGTGCAAATTATCAGGTTTCAACCTCATTTTACGAAAACGAGTTAATTAAAAGCAAGGTAATGAAGAGGAACAAAACAATGTCGGTAAACATGTTACATTCAACAGGTTGGTTATTACACCACCACGATTTCTAACCTCTGAAACCAACCAAATCTCTTCTTTTCTTTCTTATCACCACTAAAGAATTTACTGTTTTGTTTTGTCACGTTCAGTGTTTTCAAAGAAATGACAAATATAATATTACAGAAATTGCTTCCATAATCTTACCCGTGAGTATTTGTTACTATGTACACACATTAAACCTACTAAAATAATTGGAGCCACTGTTAAAACGATTATACAGTTTTAGTAAGTTGTAATTTTTACTAGGTAATTATGAAATAAAACAAATTAGTAATTTGTATTTGAATTCCTATTTTGTTATATTAGCAAAAATTTAAATACTAGAAAAATATTCATTTGACTGCTTAAAGATTATAAGAAATTATAAAATAAAATGCACGAGTAAAATACCAAAATTTTTTTTATGAGTTCGTTACATCTCTTGCCGTCTACAGCATCTCATGTGCCATCCCCTCTATTCATTTTCCCTTAAATTCATGGCGTCATGTCATGATACACTTGACCGCACCATGATTTCAGAGGCCTACCGCTTCTTCTACGCCCTGGTGGATTCCAATTTATTATTTTCTTTGGCCATCTTTTGTTCTCCGTCGTTTGTGCATGACCCAAATATTTCAGACGTTTTTCTCTCAACTTTCTCTAATGTCATGTTAAATGCCCTTATGATCATTCTTATTTCTGCATTCTTGACTTGCTCTATCCTAGATATTTGACAACTCTTACCCAAAAATATTACGGCCTGTAAATTAGGTGGTTGTTACTCTGTTGAACAGAAATTTGGACTGTGACAAAGAAATAGAAGAAGAAATAATAGTAGGCTTTTCATAAACAGGATCTCAAAGAAGACATTTGGATCGGTGTTTGATATTGGTCAATGAAGAACGAAAACAATTAAAGAGATCCAGAGCTTGTATATGGAATAAATTATGATCACTGCAGTAAAGAGTATAAGATTACAGTGGTTTGATCACATAGGCTATTGAGAAGGAAAAGTTACTTAGTAAAGTTGGTGTATTTTGATAAACCAGATGGTAAAGACCGCTTCACAAATTCAAACTACGAAGGGAAGTTGACTTGGAAAGGGGTTTAATAAATGATATAGAAATAAACTTTTATTATCAGATAAAATAATAGCCTATATATATATGAAATGTCAAATTTGGGGTTGGGAATGTATCTTATCGCACAGAACGCAAAGTGGAGGCTGACTAGGTATTTACTTAAGAGTGATCAAGGAAAACTGGGCGAGAACCTTGATCAAGACTGTCATATATATTACTAATTAAACTCAATAAAATTTATTACACTTATCTTAACTACTTTTACCGATTAATATTAACAATTTAAAAATAAAAACCATAGTTCATTTTTAAGTAACATAATATCATATACGCACAAAAACGCAACTGAAAACTGCGTTAAAATCAACAGTCACAATATTAAAAATACACACAAAACTTATATTTTTTTCAGAGATTCAGTGCTTCTTCCAATTGTCATGACAAATGCAGGAATAAAAAGTATCAATTTTACATTTAAAACTTACCATAATCCACCGGGTTGATCTAGCGATTAAGTCGTCGCCGCGAATCAGCTGTTTAACAGCTGATTTCCGTAGACGAAGATTCCTGGTACAAATCCTAGTAAAGGTAGTAACATTTATCTTCTTCTTTTTCTGCCTTTCAAGGATTAGGCATCTCTGACTGACTGAACCTCTTAAATCTGCCCATCTCTTTTTTGGGCGTCCTTGTTCTCTCCTGCCCTCCGGTTTATAGCCCAGTGACTGCTTAGGTATCCTATCCTCCCGCATTCTGTTTACATGCTCTAAGCACTGCATTTTGTTCTGGAATACCTTGTTGTTTATAGAGAAGATGTTGAGTTCTTTCCTTATCTCGGTATTCCTGTAACGATCTTCTCTACTACACCCATATGCACGTCGAAGAAATTTCATTTCAGATGCTTGCAATCTACTCTCCTCTTGCTTTGATAACACCCAAGTTTCACTGCCATAGAGTAGAGTCGGCACTGATAATGTTTTATAAAATCTCACCCTCGTGTTTTTTGCTGGTGTTATTTTTCAAAGTGCGATGGATAATTCCGCATATTTGATGAAATCGGTGCATCTTATTGCAAGCATCTTTATCCTGTTGGTATGTAATGTTGCAACCTAGATACTTAAAGTGGGAGATCTGTTCCAAAATATTATTATCTATAACAATTTTACTTCTGACTGGCTCCTTCCCTCTGAATGCCATTACTTTTGTCTTCTTTGTCGAAACTGTCAACTTATATTCTTTGCAGAGTTTGTTCAGCATGAAAAGTGCTCTCTGTAGGTCATCCTCATCTCCTGTAGCACTATCAGGTCATTGGCAAATAATAGGCAGTTTACAACCCTATCTTCTCCTATGAGAATACCAGTGTGTATTTGAGAGTTACGTTTATATGGATATAAATGCTAGAAAGTGGTAACAGGTAGACTTCGAAGGCAGGGGGAGTTCAATTAACCATACTCTCTCAGGAATTTTCGGCCTGATTCTTTACAAGACTACATTTGATTTACACGTCATACATATCATCCTCATCTCACTAGGTCATAAGGTTGATTATTGTTCTTAAATTGAACAGATTGTAACGTACACACATTAAGGATTTTTATCAAAATTACCATATAATTCCACCAACCTAATACATCAACATTTTCGTATTCTGTTTGCATGTTCAAGAAGATAACAGCATTAATCATAATGGGAAATGGTAAAAAGGTAATTAATATTAATGTAAATCAGATGGTTTGTATTAAAAATGGAAACCATGGCTTAGCGAAATTGGTTATTTATCAAATCTAAATTGAAAATTCATAAATCTAATTTATATGGCATTAGAATATAATATTTTCAAGAACATATAATGTATTTTCAGTTTTGAGGTCAAACGGATATGGCCCAATTTCAGAAATATTACAATGGGATAACTTTAAAGCAATAAATTTCAAATTAAGTAGATTTACATTTCGGATTTCCTAGTAAATTGTACTCCAATCATCTACACCTCAATACGATGAACAGAACACTCGAAGCAACAAGTAGTAACACCACTGAATTACATTATTTGATTCAGATACATGTTAACTAAGTTAAGTACATTAATGTATCTAAATGTATTGTGAATTGGTAATTAGAAGACTAGTAAAAATTATAAAAATGTTTTATAATATGAATACACATTTATATTATTTTAAATAAGTCTTATTTATTTATGTGAAACACTGCTCTTTAGGTTATTAATCAAAATTTCTTTACCTGATATCAAAACAATCAAAGTGAACAGTATTTCTCTTTGTCTTTAATTCACTTATTACATCATAAACCCACATAAATTCAAGAGTTAAGTGTACTTCAAATCCAAATGACTTGTTGGTTTATTGCAGAGTTCATCAAGCAGTTCTCTCTCTCTAGCCGTCAGTTGTTTGCGTAGTAGAAAGTTTATGAGATGAGAGTTCACGTGGTATGCAGAAGTAAATTACTGCTCCAATTTCGTTTGTCTTTACTATTCAACTGTTTTATGTTTTATATATGACTGCAATATTATTTAAAATAACAAAATATGTTATAATTTTATCATAAAGTCGTAAATTTGTTCAACAATAAATGTCTAGGTTTTGCTAAGTTGATTGTATAATTAAATAATCGAGTCAAAAATTCGAACTAACTAATTGGAGGTTCGAGTTATCATTAGTTAAAATTCTCAAACGACTTTTTTATAACAATATGTTGCCATTACGTAAAAACTTACGTAATATTATGTTATATTGACGTATTGTATTACGGAAATAAAAGTGCATTTTAGTTAATTATCATTAAACTTAAGAGAGCCATTCACTTATAAAACCTACACTGATTAAATTTAAAAAACTTATTACTATATCTATCAAAAATCACAAGAAAACTACAAATCAGATCAATTTTTCAGGGTTTTAGAATTTACTTGAAAAAGTCTTTAATATTACATTAAATTAGCTTGAAAGTTTTCTTTTCCTTAATATTTTTCAGAAGAAGAAGCTGTACTTTGGTACTTTCTGGATATATTTTAAACCATGACATGGCAGTCTTTAGGGCATTAAATGCTTCAGCATGAACAGGACTGGCGAAGTAGTCCATTATGTGTCTTTCTCATCCTTATCGTCATTTTGTTCCAAATGTCTTGAACAAATTTGAGGTTACAATTTCTGGTCATTCAAATTTTCATAGCCAAAACTGAATTCTATTCAGATTAATATATTACTATTATTATTATTTTTATAGATAACTGATTACGAGAAGGGACAGCGCCGTGGACCTAGGAGTACTGCTTGACTCCAATCTCCTACTTAGAGACCATGCGGCAGCAATCTTGGCTAGAGCGCAAAGAAGCTTGGACTATTTGCGTGGATTGGCAAGGACTTTGCGAGTGCCGGATCACTGGTACCATTATACAAGTCTCTGGTTCGTCCTATAATTTTGAGTACTAAGCTTCGGTTTGGAACTATTGGAGGGAAATCACCAAAAAAGAAATAGAAGGTGTCCAGAAAAAATTAATGAATATTCTGTCCGTACGAAAATGCGCTCTATCACTATGGGCTACAAAAGTTGAGTATTGGACAAACGATCCAAGAGATTATTATATATGTGTACAACAACATACACGCAAACGTCGATGTTCAGGCTACCTGTAAAATAAATTTAAGGGTAGGTATAACTCATTAAGAAACCATAGGCTTCTGTCTGGTGTTGGCAATAGCAGACTATCTCCCACTTGCAGATGCACTGAGGCTGTAAATGAGGTGAATGAAAGAATTAACTGCAAAAAGCAAAATAACTTTGAAAAGCAAAATAACCTCAGGACGATATTAAGTGAATTTTTCATGTGAAGTTTTATGTGCTTTGTGTTTTTCCTGTTTCCAGGTCTGCGTGTTTGTGTTCTACTCGGATGACTATATTTTTGTTTATTTATGTTCTAGAAATTATGAAGAAAACAAACAAGTTATAGAAATCATTATGAGAAACCGTAACTAAAATAATATAATAATGTACAGCACACGAAGGCTGATATCCGTTCTGTTGTACCACCTCTACACCCTTGCACCAGTCATAGTAGCGGGAGGAGACGGACGGTTGTTGAGGAGTGTAAGGAGAGCGTCGTAAAAAAATGTTATTTTACATATTATATTATTATCACTAATAATTTTATTATAATACTAAATTATATTCAGATCTCCATTATTACCTCATGTTTAAAGTAAGACAATAAAGCCATTCAGACGTTTAGATTATTGACATTCGGATTTTCAACGCTCTACAGTTTGTGTATTCTTAAAATGTATTAAATAAACAGTTATAACTTTGTGATACTACGCCGGTTTAAAATTGATATATAACTATACGATTCTATAACAACAGCTATAAATCTTTATCATTTGATTTCTTGCCCTATGGCAAAAAAACATGATGTAAACAACTCACAAGACTTTGTCTTGTCAATGTAAATAATAAAATACAAAACCCTTTTTTTGTAACAGTGTAGCATCTCGTTTGCAATCAGTTAATAAATACAATCACTTTAAGCGAATATGAGAAAATCTGAGTAACGTCCATAGAATTAAAATATAAACTACACTCAGTAGTGTGTTTCAAAAAGACTAAACTGTGAAGAAAAAAATATATATTTACAAAATCAAACTTGATGAACTGTGAATCAACATCTTGATACACAAAGTTGTTGAAGTTGGAGATGACGATGATAGAGATGAAAACGACGCCGATTGAGAGATGACGACGATTAGGAGTTGAAGTGGAAAAGATAAAAAATATGTAGTGATTAACAAAATCGTATAGGTAAGCCTAATGGTTTAAAACGTTTCAGTCTGTAAGTATCTTCGCTGTTGTCAAGGAGGTTAATCGCTAACGGATTCTGATGGTCTTCTAGTTTTGTAAATGTAACCCATATTTAATCATTAGTAAACAATGTAATAAGTGCTGTAAGCTGCAGTCATACAATGAGAAATAAAAAAAAACAAGATCTACTGCAGGGGAAGATAGAGGAAAAGAGGAATTTCGGTAGAGGAATAATTTCCTGGCTCACCAATTTGAGGACCTGGTTCAATAAAAACTCCACGGAATTGTTCCGGATTTTGACTAATAAAGTCAAAATAGCCATGATGATCGTCAACGTCCGAACCGGATAAGGATGACAAGAAGAAGAAGAAACAATGTAAAATTTAAACAATAACCTAATTTTAAGAGAGAGCAATTGATACAAAATGAAAACCAACCTCTATAGAACTTAAAAGTACTGAAAATCACTTAGTTATTTACTAAGACATATTAAATTAAAACTTGCATATATAAAATCTGTGTGACAAATACAAGTATTTATATAGTCCCGCTATTGATATTGATATACTGCTAATATGCAATATGTAAATATAATATTATACCTCAGGATATAATTACATTTAATTATAGATACAGCTTTGTACGTATATTAATATTGTAGTAGGTACTACTTGTAAGTAAATTGAATAGGCAAGCAAACTTATGGTTAACCGATTCTGGTTGTCTCTGTTTGGCACGTTACCCATTATTTAATGTAATGTACCCATTATAATTATATAATGTGACAAGATCGAGAAATGACGGGATCGCTCACGAATCTTCGAGAATTCCATTTGTAAAGATAGTTAATGAATGGTAATAGTAACAACAAGAGGGAGTAATAAATGACAGTGGTAACAATAAAAGTGGGTCTATTCATTCATAAGGGTTGAATAACTATCATAAAGTTTAGGTATTGTGTGTTATAAAAAGGGTATTTTTATAAAGTTGTTTACGTTTTTCTATTTACAATAGTTGACCTATTAACAAAAGGGATTTTTCTAGTATTCATTAATAAAGAGTTATTGTTGTACTTGAGTAGATTTCTCTAAATTGTTCTAGAAAATCTTTATGAATGAGTAGGTATAAAAAGAGACCCGCCCCGAGGCAGTCAGTCAGTATTCGTGTGATCTTTGCCGAAGCGTAACGGGTGTGTATACAGGTTATACATCCGAGTATCGTATCCGTGCAAGATTGTTATACCGTTTCTTTGTGTTTGTGTATTGTAGAGTTGTTAATGTGTACTTGTGTGAATTCCGTTTGTGTTGTATGTTAGTGTAATTTATAAAAGTGACTGTAAGTAGACTAAGTAAGTTGTAAGTTATTTATTGTTTATCTAGCTTAAGTGAATCATTAAATAACTTATCGTGTTATTTAATTATAATTAGTTTAATCATTATTTTGTAATCTTTTAGCCTAATAAATATTTGTAATTTGTAAACTTTAGCGTATTAATTATTTAATAACCTAGATCCCGAAACGGACCTTAGTAATAAGTGTCACATTGGTGTCAGAAGTGCGGGATCTAGTGTTTTTGGATAATTTTAAGTAAAATCTCAATTCAGTTAAGTGTTTTAAAATTATCGTAAAGTAAATTAGTGTTGTGTTTTTCTAAATTTAGCGTTTAAAGTTTTGTGTATGTAGTAAGTTTATTAAGTTTTGTAAAATCTCTTATCATTACTTGGGAAACTGATTCATAAAATAGTTCTATTTTGCTTTCTATAACTAATTTTGTATCTGTACAAGTTGCTAATTGTTTTGTAATTAATTATAAACTGGTTTTAAAATGGCGAGTTCTGTAGACATGACCGTATTAATGCAAATGTTAAATGAGATTAAGACAAGTAATGAAAAGATTAAAGATGATTTAAAATCCGGAAATGAGGAAATTAATGATAAAATACAGGCAATTGATGATAAAATTCAATCAGGTAATGATGAGATAAAGACAGAAATTAAAGTAGAGTTAGAAAAAATTAGAGATAATGTAGATAGCTTAAACAATAGGGTAGATTCAGTAGAATTTAAGTTACAAGAAAATGTAGAATTTTTAGAATCTAAGTTAAATGAAAATGTTAAGGAAGTTAGAAATAATGTTGTAAAATTTGTAGAATCTAGGTTAAAAGAAAATAATGAGTTAATGGACACTAGGTTAGAAGAAATAGATAAGGCTATAGATATTAGGTTTAAGGACATTGTTAAAACAGTAAAATTAAGTGAACATCGCGGCCCGGTAATTCACGCCGACAGTACATCGTCCGGGCGCGGAATTAGTGTGAAAGCGCCGAAATTTGACGGAAGTTCTTCGTGGCAAGTCTTTCGACGACAGTTCGAGGCAGCGGCCGACTTCAACACATGGTCACCGGCGGAGAAAACAACGGTACTGATGACTTCGCTACAGGGCCAGGCAGCGGAAGTTCTACGCGCTGTACCGGCGACCGCAGGGTACGAAGAAATCGTCGCAGCACTAGAAGGGCGATACGGCGAGCATAACTTGGCGGCCATCTACAAGTGTGAGTTACGCGGACGAAGACAGAAGCCGGGCGAAACCTTGCAAGAATTCGCCCTGGATATTGAACAACTCGCGCAGAAGGCTTTTCCAGAACAGCCTGTCGGGTTTATCCAGGAAGAAGCGGCGCAGTGTTTCGGCAATGGGGTTCGAGACGCCGAAATGAAGAAACACCTTATTCTACAGGGCCATAAGACACTCAGTGAGGCTCTCGCTCAGGCCCTGCGTATAGAAGCTGTCACCGCATCTACAGATACACCAGCAAAAGTACGGAGGGTGACTGCCGACGAATACAACGGCTCAAATAGATTTGAAGCCCGGCCTAACCGAAGCACACCGAGTCAAAACCATCGACGGACACCGACCAGCGAAAAGCAGCTGTGCTGGCAATGTGGAAAGCCAGGCCATTTTAGAAGGAACTGCGGAGAGAATAAGCCGACATCCGACCAAGGGAAACGACGAAACGCCGGCGTAAAGAGGGGACCGCCGGCGCCGAAGATCTCTTCCCCTCCAGCCATCTTCAGTCTAGCCACCGTACGAGGAGGGTCAGACAGCCTCATCGCCGACGGATTATTAAATAACAGGCCATGCTCTATTACCGTAGACACGGGGGCCTCTATTTCAGTAATTCGGCCGGACAAGGCGACCCGCTGCAAGAGAAGGAAAGTAAACCAGAAGTACGCCGTGCAGACCGCTTCGGGCAGCACACTGCCTATTAAGGACGAAGCCTTAGTTAATATAACACTCGGGTGTTACAAACTACAAGCCTGGGTGTTTGTCGCCGACATCGTGGACGAATTCATATTAGGGCTTGACATACTGAGATCGCACGACGCTGCAGTAGATATCGGACGCCACTTGCTGAAGATGGGGCGGTGTGAAGTAGCGTTATGGAGTCCTCGCCTCAAGCCCAGCAATGCTGAAGTTCTACTAAAGGCGGACGAAGTGATACCTGCCCGATGCGAGAAGATTGTAACGGCCACACTGTCGAATAATCTGGGCACCAACAGCGGCGTTACGGAAGCTGGTGAAATCACCGGAAAGGAAGGAGTGATCATCGGGCGAGCTGTAGTACCGAACAGCAAGACGATCTCCGTCCGGGTAGCGAATTTGAATTCCTCAGATAAGGTACTACCGAAGGGAACTGTTCTTGGTAACTGCGAACCAGTAACTTGGACATCTGAACCGCCAAGAGCACTAAATCAGGGAAGGCGTCGGAAGAACCCGGAACTACAGCAACTGACGGCGGCAGCCGGCGTGGAGCTCAGCGATAATACACGGAAGGGACTTGACAACCTAATCAGGGACTTCCAAGACATATTCGCGACGGAAGAAGAAGAATACGGCCGTACTAATCAAGTGTACCATCGAATCGACACTGGAGATGCTCAACCGATACGCCAGCCGCCGAGACGACTACCGCTAGCAAAACAGGGAGAGGTTGATAAGATGGTGGAAGACATGAGAAGGCAAGGCGTCATCGAAGAGTCCGACAGCCCTTGGTCATCACCTGTAGTGTTAGTAAAGAAGAAGAACGGCGAGTTACGATTCTGCGTGGACTACAGGAAGTTAAATGATGTAACCAAGAAAGACTGCTTTCCTCTTCCTCAGATCGACGATACACTAGACACTCTTGAAGGAGCGAAATGGTTCTCTACACTCGACTTGAAAAGTGGATACTGGCAGGTTGCGGTTCATCCAGAAGACAAGGAGAAGACTGCGTTCTCGACTGGACGAGGCCTTTGGCAGTTCACAGTGATGCCGTTTGGACTATGCAACGCGCCGGCCACTTTCGAGAGGTTGATGGAGTCAGTTCTACGAGGATTGACGTTTGAATCCTGCCTCGTCTATTTAGACGACATCATTGTGCTAGGACGCACAGAAGAAGAACACCTGCAGAATCTAAGGAAAGTGTTCCAGCGGCTGCGAGGCGTCGGGTTGAAGTTGAATCCGAAGAAATGTAATCTGTTTCGGCGAGAAGTACAGTACCTGGGCCATATCGTATCAGCAGCAGGCGTCGCCGCAGACCCCGACAAACTGAAAGCCGTAAAGGAGTGGCCTACACCACAAAACAAGCATGATGTTCGAAGTTTCCTAGGACTGTGCGCGTACTACCGCCGGTTTATTCAAGGCTTCTCCAACATTGCGAAGCCTTTGACACGCCTGACGGAGGACAAGAAGAACTATCAGTGGGGACGAGAAGAAGAAGAGTCTTTTAAGCGGCTGAAAGAAAAACTATGCTCCGCGCCAATCCTGAGGTACCCGAACTCAGAAGACCGTTTCATCGTCGACACGGATGCCAGCAACGTCGGAATCGGTGGTGTACTCTCTCAAGTCCAAGGAGGCGAAGAGAAGGTTATCGGCTATTTTAGCAGAACTCTGTCGCGACCGGAGAGAAACTACTGCGTGACGAGACGTGAGCTGTTAGCGGTCGTCAAGACGATTGAATACTTCCGGAAATATCTGTACGGGAGGGAGTTCACACTTCGGACCGATCATTCGGCACTGACATGGCTTCTGAACTTCAAGAACTTGGAAGGTCAAACCGCGCGCTGGGTCGAGCGTTTGCAGGAGTACAGCTACAAAGCCGAGCATCGCCCTGGGAAAAAACACTCGAACGCGGACGCCTTGTCAAGAAGGCCGTGTGCTCAGGACTGTAAGCACTGTCTGAAGATCGAGCAGCGAGGTGACGAGGCTGAGGTACGGATAATTACGACGGTGGCGGCAGATGGCTGGAGCGACGACGATCTTCGCGAGGAACAGCGGCAGGACCCGGACATAGGACCCCTGATCAACGAGAAGGAGTCAGGCCAACGACCATCGTGGGAAGATATCAGCTTGAGAAGCCCGGAATATAAAAGCTACTGGGCGCAGTGGGACTCATTCTCCGTGAGGGACGGCTTGCTGTATAGAGAGTGGCAGTCAGTGGATGGCAGTAAGCGCGTCCCGCAGCTAGTACTTCCACGCACAAAGACGAAGGACGTTATGTCAGAACTACACGGCGGCACTTCAGGCGGACACCTCGGCGTCAAGAAGACTATGGAGAAAATTCGTCAGCGCTACTACTGGCTCCACTTACGGGACGACGTCGAGAATTTCTGCAAGTTGTGTGACACCTGTGCGGCTAGTCGAGGGCCGCGAACTCGAAGTAAAGGACAAATGCGGCAGTACAATGTGGGAGCTCCGTTCGAGCGCATCGCCATTGACATTGCTGGTCCGTTTCCCGTGACAGACGGCGGAAACAAGTATCTATTAGTGACCATGGATTACTTCACTAAGTGGCCGGAAGTATACGCCATCCCAAACCAAGAGGCGGCTACGGTGGCGGAAACCTTAGTGAACGAGCTGTTCTCCCGATTCGGAGTACCGAGAGAGCTACACAGTGATCAAGGGCGGAACTTCGAATCGCAGCTACTTCAAGAAGTACTGGAACGATTGGGCGTCCACAAGACAAGGACAACAGCATTACACCCGCAGTCGGATGGAATGGTCGAGCGCTACATCAAGACAGTTGAAGAGCACCTGCGCAAGGTAGTCTCCAAAAATCAACGAGACTGGGACCAGAAGCTTCCTCTTTTCTTGATGGCCTACAGAGCGGCGATACATGAAACCACCGGCTTGACACCCGCCAAGATGATGTTCGGCCGTGAACTACGGTTGCCCTGTGATCTGCTGTTCGGCGCCCCGCCTGACAAGGAACAACCAGCGCAACAGTACACCGCGGAATTGGTAGCAAGTATCCACGAAATCCACGAGTATGCACGGAGACATCTCCAAGTAGCAAGTGATCGAATGAAGGCAAGATACGACTTGATGGCTAACTCCGCGGGATTTCGACCAGGTGACCATGTATGGCTCTACAGACCGAGAAGGAAGAAAGGAAGGTGCCCTAAGCTGGAAAATCAATGGGAAGGCCCGTATGCTGTCCTCGATCGCATCAACGACGTGGTCTACCGAGTACAGCGACGCCCAGGGACCAAGAAGATGGTAGTTCATCTCGATCGATTGGCACCGTACTTAGGGGCTACTCGGGACGAGCAGCCTTAAGAAGGAGGCAATGTGACAAGATCGAGAAATGACGGGATCGCTCACGAATCTTCGAGAATTCCATTTGTAAAGATAGTTAATGAATGGTAATAGTAACAACAAGAGGGAGTAATAAATGACAGTGGTAACAATAAAAGTGGGTCTATTCATTCATAAGGGTTGAATAACTATCATAAAGTTTAGGTATTGTGTGTTATAAAAAGGGTATTTTTATAAAGTTGTTTACGTTTTTCTATTTACAATAGTTGACCTATTAACAAAAGGGATTTTTCTAGTATTCATTAATAAAGAGTTATTGTTGTACTTGAGTAGATTTCTCTAAATTGTTCTAGAAAATCTTTATGAATGAGTAGGTATAAAAAGAGACCCGCCCCGAGGCAGTCAGTCAGTATTCGTGTGATCTTTGCCGAAGCGTAACGGGTGTGTATACAGGTTATACATCCGAGTATCGTATCCGTGCAAGATTGTTATACCGTTTCTTTGTGTTTGTGTATTGTAGAGTTGTTAATGTGTACTTGTGTGAATTCCGTTTGTGTTGTATGTTAGTGTAATTTATAAAAGTGACTGTAAGTAGACTAAGTAAGTTGTAAGTTATTTATTGTTTATCTAGCTTAAGTGAATCATTAAATAACTTATCGTGTTATTTAATTATAATTAGTTTAATCATTATTTTGTAATCTTTTAGCCTAATAAATATTTGTAATTTGTAAACTTTAGCGTATTAATTATTTAATAACCTAGATCCCGAAACGGACCTTAGTAATAAGTGTCACATTATGGTTAACCGATTCTGGTTGTCTCTGTTTGGCACGTTACCCATTATTGTTATAACTTTATTACATTAAATGTCAAATTTACAAAAATAAATCTGGTGTGAAACACTCACACAACCTTTTTTTGTCAATGTAAATATTGAAAAAACCCATATTTAATCATTAGTCAATAATGTAAAATGGAAACTAACCTAATTTTAATCATGAGTGATTAACGATGCATGAAAATCAACCTCTGCAGAACTTATAAAACGGAAATCATTAATTGGCGAATAAACTAAGCTCTTTTGAAATAAAAATTAATAAAAGTTGTAAATGTTTCACTTTTCTATAATTTTATTAAAAATACGTTCGTCGTAAAATCCATATTAAGGCCGCAATCTCAAAACTTTTTCCAATTTTTACAGATTTTGATGAGCAAAATACAAAAAACAAATCACTAATTGACGCTAAACTAAGCTCTACAGGAAAAAATTCATGAAATTAAAGTTTTAGTTTTTAAATTTTCTACAACTTTAATTATATGAGGTGTGGCTATAAAATAACGAGATTGACGTAAAAAAACGTTATTTTTATTTTATGCATAATCACTTATTGTCACCTTCAAAATACACTTCTTCTCTACCCCTACAATGCTCCATGCGAATTTTCCATACTTGGAAACAGTGCTGGAAGTCATCTTCTGTCAGCTCCTTTTGGACTCCTGCCGCTCAAAACTGTTTGAAATGAAGCTCGCAAAAATGTTTGTACAGACACTTTGTACGCAATTGAAAATGACCCAAATTTATTGGAAACGATAATAACATGTGATCAAACGTGGCTGTTTAGTTATGATTCGGAAACGAAGTGTAAGGTGACCATCTAACAGTCAAACAATTTGTTTGACTCTTTGTCAAAAACAAATAAAGCTTGATCAGTAAATTTAAAAATTGAAAAATGTTTTTATCATGCTTCATTTAGTTAAATTCATATTTCAATTTTTTTTTAAATTATCGTTTAACTAGTTTAAGAAATATGTATATGTTTATAGTTTTTATAGGCTTAAAATATCATGTTAAGTAACAATAATAAGTTATAAAATCTTTATCAAAGATGGTGCCAATTACATTTCCTCGTCAAACTCCAGGGCAGACAAATTTTTTAACAATGCTTTATCTCTTAAAGAAGAATCAGTATTTTTAACATTTTATTTTCGTATAACTGAAACAATTTATAAAATTTTAAATTACACAAGGTTTTATACATCTTTTGAATACAAAAAATTCAAATTAGGCCTACATATTAAATATTTTTAAATTTAAACATGACAAACAGTCTGAGACTAAATATTTCCAAACTCGAAATCTTACCAGCTTTTTCTTTGGCAAATGAGCCTATAATTTAAAAGTAAAACATTATATCAGTTGTATTCGAACTGCTGGTTTCAGGGCTAATAAATTAGTTATTCTCTTGTCCTCCTTAAATTAATGTACTATTAGATAAAGCCATGAATATATTATAAGGAAGCTTTCAAAAAGACTGTAAATGCTGTGGTATCTTATATCTTATTTGGAAAAAATGGATGTAATTGTACCCCACATTAATCGTAAATGAATGCAAAGTTCGTAAAGACAAAATATTTATCAATAGGCCTGGTATACTGGTAAGCCGTTTTACTTGTTAATTGAGTGACGAAGGCAATTGACTAGCAATGAACTAGTTCATTGCTAATTTTACTTTAAAAAATGTTTGAACATTATTCAAAATTCTTTCAAATTAATTTTTCCCGTAGCAATTTTTTAACTAAATAAATAACTAATTTTTTAACAAACCTTTTATTATTAAATATTGTTAATTTTCTTTTTGCCCATAACAGACAGGTGAAGTGTCAAATTATTTACACTCAATCTGTTCGTTGCAGGGCTAAAATAAATAGTTCTGTTTCTTATCACATGGTCAGCCAATTAAATGACTGAACCATTTAAGAACAGAAGAGGTAGAGGTGTAAAAGACACTAATCAGAGTTATCTCCTCTGAAATTAATGAATTTCATTGTACAGCCAGACCCTGTGGTGAATGAAGTGAAGGTGTCATTTACAGAGTAGAAAATATGTGCTTTTCAGAGGGCCCGGCATGCTGATAAGCATACTTTTCCATTCAGTGAGGAAGGCAATGGTAAACCTACTCACTCCTCGTTTTACTTAGTAAAACCTCTACAGGTTCAAACCAGCCTTTCGGCTGTTGACCTAAACAACAACATTGTTAATTAAATTTTGTAGTTTACGTGGTAATTGTTTGAAATACAAATAAACGGTTGTTTTAAAATGTATTCGAGTTTATTGAAGCATTAATTTTAGTGAAAATGAATTTTATAAATGTTAGAGTAAAGTTTTCCTATTTTTTTATTAATTTAATTTTGTAAAATTGGGTTATTTAAATAAAACGCATATTATCTTTTAAAACATTCAATGTTAAAAATTAAAAATTTAGTTAATTAATCATTATTTTTGCTAATCTATATTATATATAAAATTTGATGTATGTGTGTGTGTGTGTGTGTTACTCAACCAATTTTCATGCAGTTCTTTTATATTGTAACTATGATGCCGGTGCAGGTTTTAGGCTATTGAAACCCGTAAAAAGTTAGCCCTAAAAGGTTGAAAATAATGTTTATGGCCTACATTAAGGCTTTTATGAGGTTAGGTAATCTGGTGCTTTTAAACCAGCTGATACGATTCAAATAAAGATTTGTCATAAATAAAGTCATATGATTTAGCAAGTAGCGACGTGGTGCTAAGGATTAGCTAGTGACATCACTTGATAATTTAATTGTATTTTATTATGTAGATACGATTTTGTACTGTTGAGTATTTTATAAAAGTAACGTTCCGTGTTTTTTTAATTTGTTTTAATTTTCTTTTAATTGGTGAGTGATCAATTGCATTGATATTTTATTTTGACTTTTATTTTATTCAACGTAGATTTAAGTTTTTGGTTTTGACAATTTTTTTTTGTTGTTCTTTTTGTTTTTTTCCATTTTCAATAATGCCATCAAAACCATCACTAGGATGAAAATCTTCAAAAGCAAAAATCTTCAAAAAGCAAAAGCTGCTGAAAAGTGATAACACCATTTTTCGCGTGCAAAGCCGCGACGGGGCATGCTAGTACGTTATAATATTTTTAAGTTTTCATTTGCCCATCGGGCCAGTCCAGTCATTCAACTTGTGGAAATCTATTATTCATTGTTCTCTAATCATAGCTGCCCTCATCTCGCAGTATTGCTGCCCGCAGTCTTGGCTCCACCATTCAAGTTCTATTTTCTCAAATGTCTCCATTCTTTCGTGCCAAAAATAGGGACATGTTTAAAAAATATGCTTAACGGTTTCCTCCTCTTTACTGTAGTTCAGTCAATAATTCGGCACTTCCCTAAGTTTAAACCTCGTCAGATATGCCCCTAATCATGGAAAATTAACAACTGCGTTAAATTATTGTTATTACTACCAAATACTCACCTTATCCACATCTTGAAGTTCGAAATAAACCTCCTTGTCTAGACCCCGACTCCTGGCTTCCCTCCATCTCCTTAGCCACCTGACAAGCAATTGCCTCCAACTTTCCTCTTTACCAACACCAGCTTGCTGCTCTTCCCTTCTGCACCTAAATTGGGTGATTGTTAATAGCGTACAGTTTAACATAATAGGTGAAAGCTAAAAAGGAGATTATATTTTTATTACTATTATCACTTTAATAACGGAAAAATTAAAAAAACATCGAATACATACATGAGAATTTTGGAGGAGGATATGTGTTCAATATTGAACAAATGGACCAAATAGAAAAATCTGGTGTGAAACACACACACACAACTTTCTCTTGCCAATGCAAATAATGACCAACATAACCTAACATAAGTAATAAAACATTAAAAACAAACAAAAAACTAACCTCAAAAAACATAACCTTACTTTAATCATGAGTGAAGGACGCAAAATGAAAATCAACCTCAGTGTAGCTTAATAATACGGGAAATCACTCTTTCACGCTAAACTATGTAGAAAAAAATGTTTTAAATAAAAGTTGTAGATCTTTTAATTTCCTATAAATTTGATAATATACATTTTTGTCGTAAAATGCATACCAAGGCCGAAATCTTAAAAAATCGATTTTTTCACACGTTTTCGTGAGAAAAAAACAGAAAACCGCTAATTACCGCTAAACTAAGTGTTATACAAAAAATTTTTGAAATAAAAGCTATAGGATTTTTAATTTTCTACATTTTTTATTATAAAAATTTTTGCGCTAAAATGGATATATGAGCTGTAATCTTAAAAAATAAATTTTTGTACGTGAAAACAGCCTCACGAAGAATTTCAGCAAACATGACGCTTACCTTATCTTGTAGATCATAAACAATTTAGTAAACTAGGCGATTTTTAAAAAAAATTTAAGACCAGTTTTTGCAAAAATCGCAAATAAGTGAAAAATTACACGAATAAACTACTACTTTCGATTGACCTATTTTGATGAAAATGTTCGTGTCCGGTCCGGTAGTGGTGCCTAACTTAAGTTTTAATTTTCAAGTACGTACAATGTTCCGTTCTTGAGATATTTTGTCACACACACACCAATCGCTAAAAATATGTTTTTTGAATTCAGGGGTCTTAAAACGTGTAGATTCGGTGAAAACTCGATTTCAAAAATCGACATGAACACAATACTTTCCTTCCTATATATTCATATAGGCAAGAGAAAGTAAAAAATGTGCCGACTTTATCTTTCAGCTTTCTGTGCTTCTGGAAATAGAGAGTAATAGTAATGAGTGAATGTTCTTTTGCATTTTTATTTATACTCTTACAGTTGATCATCAAAGTACATAAAACCAACAAATAAAAAGATGTTACAAAAGTCAACACAAGACGATTACTTTGCAAATTGCATAAAGAATACAGAACATTTTTATTTATAAATGACGTAAAAATGGAGTAAAAATATTAATAACTTTCTATTGTAAAATAAGTATTTCCTCTGAGACTTCCTTCACACCATTTAATTTTATCGCATACTTGAAAGTGTAATATATTATTAACATTTTGAAATGTTGTAGAGAAACGTATATCATAGAGAAAATTACACGTAATTTTTAATATTCAAGTCATTTTACTGGAAAATGTTTTACTACAAGAAAAAGGCTTTGTAAGATAAACATTACTAAAGCACTAAAGTTCTCATATTAGAAATATTATGTAACAATTCTTTCAAATAGTTATAAATTTTAATGTTGTGGTAATTAATTTACTGAATTTTTAAACGCTTTTATTTAACTTACTCTTGGAAGCATCAAATCTTGCAACTTAAAATTTTAATACTTCTACCGTATCAATATGAATCAAACTTTGCACACTTGTTTATCTTCGATGACAATACGCTGTGGAGGTGTTTGTAAAAAAAAATTTTTAAATTAAAAAAAATTTTTTTTTTTAAATTTTAAAAAACGCTTTTATTTAACAATACTTAAAACAATTAACTAAAAAGAAAAAAAGAAACAAAATTTACAAAAAAAAATTTACAAAAAAATCACAGAAAAAAAATTACAAAAAAATCAAAAAAAGATTTTTTAAGAAACGCTATTATTTAACAATTAATCAAAAAAAATTTACAAAAAAAATTACAAAAAAATAAAAAAAAATTTTTAAGAAACGCTATTATTTAACAATTAATCAAAGAAAAATGAACTAAAAAGAAAAAAAGAAAAAAATTTACAAAAAAAAAATCACAGACATTACAGTTCAAAATAAAAGCGTGGCGCATTAATATTATATAATATTTATTGTAAAATATTCGTTGTAAAATATTATATATATTAATGCGCCACGCTTTTATTTTTAACTGTAATGTCTGTGATTTTTTTTTGTAAATTTTTTTATTTTTTTTTTTTAGTTCATTTTTCTTTGATTAATTGTTAAATAATAGCGTTTCTTACAAAAAAAAATTTTTTATTTTTTTTTTAATTTTTTTGTAATTTTTTTTGTAAATTTTTTTATTTTTTTATTTTTAGTTCATTTTTTTGATTAATTGTTAAATAATAGCGTTTCTTAAAATTTTTTTTTATTTAGTCTGAGACACTAAAATATGTTATTTTATCTTTGAAATGTTACAAGCTCACTTGTGAAAAATTGTATTTAAATTGAATGATTAGACTTTTTATGTAAATTTATTTATTATCAAAAAGTTGCACCCAACTTCTTGGTAAAACTTGGTTTTATTTACAAAATTTTGCCCTAAATATGAATAATAAAATTTCTAATTTTCAAAATAGGAAAGATTTTCAATTTAGACCAATTATTTTTAAATTTGATTTTGTAGTCAAAAGAAATTCGAAATAGAACCAAAATTTAAAAAAAACAATAACAATTTGACTCGACTTGTGTTTGTGCTGTATGTTTCTGAAACTTGAAAACTGATGAGGAGAAACAAGCAAACATCCCCAGCTGTTTAGTTAGACTTCTTTAAGTGAAGTTGTTAGTTGTCAGAGTTGAAATATTTGCGGAATGAAGGGATTGTGAGAAAGTAAGTGTAAGTGACATATTCCCAGATGAAATTGGAAAAAGAAGCTTGTTATAATATGGTAATTTAAGAAGACTTATGCAGATGACCTGGTAGGAAAGTTATATTAGAATCACTAGAAGGAAGGAGAAGAGAGTGACCGACCTTACAATTCATTAGTGGATGCATTTAAGAAGAATATTTTGTAATAAGATGATCAAGACAATTCTGAAGTATGGGATGTGGAAAATGGAAAGAATTGACGGTGAAAAACCCGCAACAAAAATAATTTCCCAAGCTTTTTGCTTAATAGGATGCAAAATATGATCACAAGTTCTGCTATGAAGGGCATTGAAAGGATTTCTTGAATAAGTTTGCATTCACAGTGTGTAAAAATTATTAGTTTATCAATAAATTAATTTTATCATTAACTGAATACATTTTTTATATATCTGATTTCTTATCAAAATATTATGGAAATAACGTTTTTGAAACGTACATTAGAATCCCGGTTATTTGAAATAACTGGGAAAAAATTCGCCATTTTTATCATTTTATGGCCTTACATTTTTCATCGATAATCAAAACTACACGGTTTCATTAGCACGTATTCTGGTTAACAGGCAAAAACACACTTATCGGGTCTAGGAGCTGTGCACTATAAAATAAGTTATTAGCCAAAAGCGAAGTATTCTGGAACAAAATTAATATGCGTTCATTATTTTAATTTTCTTCATTAAAATTACGTACATCGGAAATTTACTGATTTTCAGTCATTTTGAATAACCCGAATTCAGTTAACAAAGAATTCTACTGTAGACAGAAATTTTCTCAGAAATTGAAAAATTTAACTACACAAATGTTTACTTTAAACCTCAATATCAACAAAATATACTTCCCTATCAGCATAATTATCTTACCCATAATAGGTAGTATGCAAAGTTTAATTATTTGCACTCGATCTGTTAGTTTCAAGGCTACAAAAAATAGTTTTGTTTCTTATCACGTGGTCAGCCAATTTATATGACTGAAGCATTTAAGAATAGAAGAGGTAAAGGTGTAAAATACACTAGTCAGAGTTATCTCTGAGAGTAATGAATTTCATTATACAGCAAGATCCTGTGGTGAATAAAGTGGAGGTGTCATTTCCAGGTGGAAAGGAGGTGCTTTTTGGAGAGCCTGGGACCCGAGTGGCTTCTTTTTCAGTCAGTGAGGAATGCATTGGTAAATCACCTCGCTTTTCGTTTTACTTAGTGAAGCCTCTAGAGGTTCAAACCAGCCACTCGGGTGATGACCTAAATAACAATCAGTATATCAAAAAAACACAATTTGGCTGCCTTCACGTCACAGTGGTTTAACGAATAGTTGATTCCAATACAGGAAGTCCCGGTTCAATTTTTGGCCAGTAAATTTAATTTTTTACTTATTTAAACCTACCTTATGTAATGATCAACAATTTTATGCGATATTTAAAATAAAATTTATTTTTATTTTTAGTACTCTCTATTATTTTTAAATAATGTAATCGTAAGTACATTGAAATGTTTAGAAATAACCATTTTCGATTTATTTACTACTATTTATATGTCTCGATGTAACACGTTATTTGGAGATGTAGTTTTCTTTTTTACACTGAAATCTCTTACCAAAAACAGACAGATTTACTCCTACGTTATCTCAGTCTGTACATTGACAGATGTCTATGTGGAACTCATACACCTGCATCAATACGGAGAGAAAAGCTATCTGTTAGTTTTCAACTAAAAGATTTTCTTTGCACATCAATTTTTTCGTTAAAAAATTTAAAGAGAAATCTTTTTTAATAATGCGTGTTAAGGTCGTCAAGTAAATTTTATTTATCTATTAACACGTAACAAATTGATATTTAAGGGTTTTATAAGCTCTTAAACAAATTCGATTAAGTTTTTTTTTCAATTAAGTTTACTACAAGTTTAAAATATCTTGTATATTTTCCTTTATCGATTTGTAGAAATTCATTCAACTGTCAAAATTCACTTAAAAGTAGTGGTTTCTAAATACGTTATATCCCATAAATTTTTATGTGGTGGTGGTTATTTTACAGTACATCGAAATTTCAAAAACGTTGATGTAGTAATATAATAATAATAAACAATTTTGTTATTATAAAATCATTAATTTATTTTTTGGGAAAGCATGGCTCACCCTGTTACTCAGCTGATATGATCATTTAAATAACACCAGCTTAAAAAAATTGAATAACAAAGCAATTTAAAAGACCCACCTTACACAGGCGTTTCAAAAAAACCTTCCTGAAAACTTAAAACCCGACTAACACACGATCTTAATTTCACGAAACTTACCTCAAAAACAAGCGAAGACTTCCAGATAGATATTCGAGTAGAGATATAGCGAAAGCTACTTTAATATATCTCAAAATTCTATATCCTGTGGAGTTTTACTGTTGAGTTTTCGTCTCCTTAAAGAAGTTTATCATGCCATTTTCCAATATTATTATTAAATTTACTGGTTTTTAATTCAGTTGTAAATATGAGTACTTAATGAAAAACTAAAAACATAATAATTTGAAATTATATAACTTTTTGTTCGTGCTGGTTTTTGATTTGTTTGAAGTGGTTGGCGTGCTAACTTCCAAAGAGGAAGGTAACGAGTTCGATTTTCGGCTATCTTCAGAAAATTATTATATTTCCAGTAAAAAATTAGCCTTCCAGTTGTATAACCTACAGTAGTTGCTAATGACCAGGCAGTTGAAGTGACTTTAAATAAACTGTAAAAATTAAAAGTAAGAGAAAAGCTTTTTTTAACACTTATACGAAAAGATGAGTTTTTTATTGAACACGTAAAATAAGCTTAATATACGCTGTTTATTACGCTATTTTCAACTGTTAAGTTTAGTGTCAAAGACTGTTTGCTGTAGGCAATACATGGGAAAATCGAGTTGATTAAAGTCACGGAAATTCATAATCTAATAATTTTTTTAAATTGGTCAATTTATTACGTAATCAAAATAGAACATTTTTATACCAGTATTAATATTCAAAATAAATAAAATTAAATTAAATAGCCTACAACGCGGAAGTCCCGGGTTTGATTCCCGGCTAGGGTCTAGAAATTTTTACAAGTTAAAACCTACCGTATTCGCTAATAACCAAGCTTATGATGTGACTTTAAATAAAACTAAAAAATAAATATTCATAACTACGCATAATAACAACAACACATTCAGTTAAACCCGATGTTTTCTTTATTTATTTCAAAAAATCCAAGATACGACGATTTTTAACAAAAAACAAACAGAGATAAAATTAAATAACTGTACCAAATAAATTAGAGAGAAAGTAACTTAAATGCAGTTCCAGTGTCTTACGTCAACGACGCTATTAATTGTAAATAAGTCAGTAGGCTAACAAAAGAACTGAAACTTTGTGACGTGACACCAAATTAAGTAAAAAATAAATCAAATCAACCGACAAACTTTTGCCAGATACATAAAAAATAAATCAACGAAATCAAACTAATAATAACTGGCCCAAAATAAAATAATGGTAGCCAAACGAAGATAATTCAAAGATCTTTTTATCATTAAGATTTAATTTTAAGATGAAACTAACTTAAATATAAAATAATCGACGTTTTACCATTTTGTATAAACAGGATATACTTAAAACTTAAGAAATAAACTTCAATTTCTATCCCTTTTGTAAGAACGGTAGACATATATTTCTTAAAACATTATTCCAAAAAAAATTTATAGGTATTATATTAAGTATTATAATTAAGTATATAGTTATTATATTAAAACTTTTCGCAATAGAACAAAATCCATGGAAATTCCAAGGAACAAACTTTTAAAATCGAAGTCAAAATTTCCCTAAAGTGATATCCGTTCAATAAAGATCCAGCCTAATTTTCTACGAAAACTTTTTCATATTTTAAATGAATGAAGCACAGTTATATTCGTTAAATGTTATAGAAAAAATATATAAATATTGTGATAATATCTAAAGGGAAAGTGTTGTTCCAGAATTCTCTACCATGACTGAGATTTTAGAAGTGTTTGTGTGAATAATAATATGATAAATCGGGTTAGTTCCGAGAAATTGTTAAAAATATAGTGTACAGATGGTTAGTATAGGACTATTGTTGTAACGGCTTAGGTACCTGGGAGGGTTCATGTATCTATTTAGATTATTAGCTCTTTTTTATGTTGTTGTAACCCTTTATCCAATGTAACGGGTGATTCAAAAAGAGCGCCGGTTTTTAAACGGCTGGTAAATTTTTGTTTATCGGTTGGCAACATTGTTAGACCTCATTTCTATTTCGGAGAACATTCCGATTGATGATTCAGTTGTAGTTTCTCTTGTTCGCAGTGTAGTACTCTCGCAGTCTGTGTCTAACCATGGAGAAGTTTACTATTGCGCAACGAGTGTTAATCGTCAAAACATTTTACCAGAGTGGAGAGAGTTATGCGGCTACTGTCAGGCGACTTCGCGGTACTCTAGGACGTAATGAAGCACCGAATGAATCAACAGTTCGCAGGCTCATGAAAAAGTTTTTTGAGACGGGTTCAACAGTCGACCTTAAAAGTTCTGGACGTCGTCGTTCTGGCCGAACTGAGCAGAACGTTGCGTTGGTTCGTGACAGTGTGGCTGTTAGCCCAGCAAAATCAATACGTCGCCGTTCTCAACAATTGGGTTTACGATGTTCGTCTGTACGGAGAATTCTTCGGTACGATCTCCAATATCACCCGTATAAAATTCAGTTGCTGCACGAGAAACAATGTTGTTGCTCCGTGAACCGTTCCAGGATCGCCTCATTTCTCGTAATTCCGACCATCAATGGCCACCAAGGTCGTGTGACTTGACGCCTTGTGACTTTCATCTTTGGGGTCATCTGAAGTCATGGTGTATGCCAATAAACCCCGAAACATCAATGATTTGAAGGAGGAAATTCGACGGGTTATCGGGCAAATGGAACTCGAAACTTGTCGTGCAGTAATATCCAATTTCATGGACAAAGTTGATGCGTGCCAGCGCAGTAGAGGAGGACACATGCATGACATCATTTTTCATACATGAAATCGGAAGGTAAGATGAACTTGTTGATGTATTTATTTTCAGTTTTTCAATAAAATAAATCTCTTAATTTGATATATCAAAACCGGCGCTCTTTTTGAATCACCCTATATTTACTAATAGAATCCGAGAGAAAAAATTCGTATTTTTTCTCTATTATGTAAAAATCTTTGTTCTCGTAATTTCTGTAGCTTTGGTATGTAAGCATGGCCGGTTTGGTTAGGAGTTAATCTTGATATGTCATTCAGTAAATGAATTTGTGTACCGCCTCAGAGAAGTTTACGTTTTGTGAAAAGTTCCGAATCGTAACTTGGGTGTACTTGTAAGTGTAATTTAGTTAAATTAAGTGCGAGATAATCTAGTTACTGGTAAAGTTCATTTATTGTCACTAATTCATTATAATTAGTTTATTATTAATTACAAGTAGTATTTTGATTGTAGTAATTGTAATTTATTAGCAGATTTAAGTAAGATTATTATTTGTAATTTGTAGTTTGTAACTAACATGTGTTATTTTAAACGACAGTGTGTTAATTGTTTAAGGTATTTCAAATAATTGGGATTTAACCGTTTTCGTAAATTGTGTATAGGCTAAACAAAAAAGACCTTTACTCTCAGATGTAGATTACAAAGCATTTGAATTTAACAATGAAGAATATATGCGTAGTAATAATTTTAGTACTGCGCGGAATAGATAAGAAATTTCCGGTAATTAATGTGTAGCTTATTCAACAAAAATAACCTGTAGTTCTTAAATGCCGTCAAAAAGGTAGTCTTTTGTGTTCGTAATAATGCATGTGTAAACCTACAACATAGATGTTGTTGTTTAGGAAATCAGCTAAAAGGCTGGTTTAAACCTGTAGAGGTTTTACTAAGTAAATCGAAGAGTGAGGTGGTTTACAATTGCCTTCCTCACTGAATAGAAAAGTGTGCTTATCAGCATGCCGGGCCCTCTGAAAAGCACATATTTTCCACTCTTCAAATGACCCTTCACTTCATTCACCACAGGGTCTGGCTGTTTATACAGCCAGAAATCCATTACTTTCAGAGGAGAAAACTCTGATTAGTGTCTTTTACATCTCTACCTCTTCTGTTTTTAAATGATTCAGTCATTTAATTGGCTGACCATGTGATAAGAAACAGAACTATTCATTTTAGCCCTGCAACAAACAGATTGAGTGTAAATAATCTGACACTCCACCTGTCCGTTATGGGCGTACAGCATAGATAGGAAAATGAAAAGACTAACTTATCCAAAAATCCTAACAGAAGTTGAAACACTAAACGTAAATATCATTATTTTTATAGGTACAAAAAAATATTTGGCAAGAAATTGTTTTTCTATTTCGTTTAGCAGATTTTTTAATACATCGAAGTAACTTCATAATTGTTATATTTAAATGATATAGAACAACAAAAAAACATTCGTAAATTAAAAGTTTCCGTTAATTAGATTTCATTATATTGAGGTTTGACTGCAAATGATTTATAAAATTGGTAAAGAAAATTTTCTTAAGCGTAACTCTTTCGCACGGATTGAGAAAAATTGTTCGTACATACAAAATGTCTACAATATACTTGCTTCTTATTTTTTGAATTCATATTGTTCCTGCTATTCATAATATTTAAGACATATTTTCTTAAATTAAATTTTGCCTAATGCAGGCTGCAAAGGGTGGCAGGTAAAATTAGTGATGAAAAAATGCCAGACGTGACGAGGAATGGAACCAAGGATCCCTGGCCGAAAACCTAGTTAGGCTGACCGCTTTACCGACGATCCGGTCTTATTTTATTGTTGGTACAAATATAAAAGTGTTTAAAATTACGAATCATACAGTATTTACTTTTTTTTAATCTTCTAGATGCATTAGTTTATTAACAATACTGTTAATATTGCGTGCTATAGACCTAAGCGCATTTTAATAATGTAAGTCGCCACTCCAGCGACGGTGCACGCCCCTGAGTTTGCCAGTTCAAGGAGTTGTATCGTTAACGTCAATATTCTGGGTCATACCCTCCCCGCCAAGATGGGTGTGACGTATTTGAAATGGGCTCTGTAGTTTTCCGCTTGCATTTTTCTGACAGAAAAAAAAACATTTTTTACTATTTTCCCGGTTTTTCTGGTCTTGGCAGGACTTAAAGTTATGAAAGATTGTAACTAAAAAATTTCTTCAATTTTTTTGCTTCGAAGTCTCCTCAATTTCTGAAAAAAAATCCGGGTCAGTTCGAGAAAAAAATTGTCCAAAAATTGTCAGAAAAAAATGTTTTCTCAAATATTTTGTCCAATTTTTTCGGTTTTAATTTTCTTTTTCTTTTTTCTTATTTTCTTTATTTCTTTTAAATTAAATTTTGATTTTCATGTTAGTTTGTTAATAGTGGCATAAACAGTTTGATTATTAGCGACTCCGATGGGTTATAGCCGGAAATAGAAACCGCATTGTAGGCTATTATTATTTTTATTTTTTTATTTTTCGGTTTAACGTCCGACTGTTCTGCAATTACTGCTAATGCAGACGGTGAAGGATGAAATGATTTTTTGAAACGTATGAAAATATGCCGTGCCTGAATGGGATTCGAACCCAAGACCGCATGATGAGAGGCGAGCACGTTACCAACTACGCCAATGCGGCCGGCTAACCACTTGTAGGCTAGCGCGCTAACCACTACGCTACGGAGGCGGCCAAAATTTTAATTTAAATTATTTTAAATTTCTTTCATTAAATCTCCTATTATTTTTTTAAATTTTAAATTTTTTCAGAAAATTTTCTAGATGACGTAGTTTATTAAGAGACAGTAAATGTTGAATGCTCCAAGCGCATTTAAATAGTGTAATTAAAGTGCTCGTTATTTTCATCGTCCCGGCCGTACGCTAATAAACAGAAGCTGTCTTCTGGGTATTCTAACAATACGAATTATGGAAACTGACAAACTGTTGAGAATTATACTGTAATTATTCCTATTGACTGCTAAAAAACTAAACTTTAATAATAAAATATGACATTGACCTAGATATAATGGTCAATATTTTTCAGATTGTAAATAGAATAGAAACTCCTTCATCTCTCTTCAATTTTAATACATCTTTTCGTATTTATATCATCAAGCAGAGTGGCGCAGTGGAAGCGTGCTGGGCCCATAACCCAGAGGTCCGTGGATCGAAACCACGCTCTGCTAGTAAAATTTTTACTTAGAACGAAATTTAAATATTTGTTTATAAGAAAAACTTTGTAAAACATATTGGTACTAAAAGTTCGTAGATTAAACTTTTAATTTGTTAAAATTATACTTTTTATAAATTTTTTTTTTGTGGCAACAACTTGTTGAATTTCTTTTTTTTAACTGCACAATGTAGGTCTACTGTACTGCAAGATATTTTTAGTGTTTTATACTGTGATAAAAATGTTTTGCTCAAAACTCAAGGTTACTAAAGCATTTAAAATTCTTAAATTGTAAAAAATTACATAAGTAGATAATTTATTATTATTTATTATTAACAATATAAAAATTGTTGCAAATTTTATTACAAAAGAAGTACACAGTAAACGTATGTGTATTTAGTACGGCACTTTATTATAGTAAACACACTTTTATTTTAGGTCGTTAAATAATTATATTTACAAATTTTACTTTCTCTTGCCCTGTATGAACAATATAGGTAAGGAAAGTAATGTTTTCATGTCAATTTTTCAAAATTGAGTTTTCACTGGAAATAAACAGTTTAAGGCCTCTTGTACCCAATAAACATGCTTTTGCCAATGAATCTGTGGGTTTGTGAACAAATATCATCCAAAGTTGAAACTTTGAACTTAAGTTAATCAAGGAGACCTGACACGAATATTTTCATAAAATCGGTCAACCGGAAGTTGTAGCCCATTCGATCAATATTTTACTTGTTGAAATTTACTCAAAAATGGCACATTTTATTTAAAAATCCCCTCATTTACTGCATTTATTTTTCCCTACAAGATTCACAATCGAAGTTACAACTAGAACTAGCCGACGAAGGAGCTGGGTGTTTTTGTACCCTCGCTAACATTTCTTAGACTTTCTAGCAAGGCCAAGGAATATGTCAACAACCTTAGAATTATCCGGAAGTATTAGAACATAAAAATGCAATGTTATACGGATCCTAAAATAATGAACGAATACAAAACAATAAATAAAATTATATAACAGTAAAGAGGTTCATAATAAAACCCTACCCTTAGCCGTCAAATATCCATGTTTATACAACTGATATTAACCAAATCACACAAAAACTATTTTATTTGAAACATAATATTGTACCTATTTGTCACAATACGTTATGAATGAGAATCGAAGGGAACTGGTATGGCTATAACTAATAATATAAACATATAATTATCGACTTAATGAACAATTATAACTTAAAAAATAATTGTCTAGAATTGAGTTATGAAGAGTAAAAACAATTTTCATGTCATGAAAATTTTTGTGGAAAAAATTCATAACGGATGTAATTTAAAAGGTAATTTTCAGGTCGTAATAGGTGAAGAAGTGCAGATGAAATAATAAGAACGGGTGCTAGGTTGCACAGGTTGCAACAGTTCTCTCTGTACAGGTAAACGAGCGACGCTCTATCGATCTGCCTGCCGTTGTGGCGCCTCCATCATGCACATATATATGTCCTATACCTACTACGTACATCTCACAAATAAATGTCATTCACTCTTTCATCTTCAATGCATATCTTGAGCCTTGCAACGCTACAACTGAACTCATAACTCTTCCAACTTCTTGACTTTTTTTATTTCTTCTCTCAGTTTTACTTTCATACATTCTATTTTATTCTGTAAAACAACTCATTAAAATAAATTTCATTAGATGGAAAATAAATATAATTATTACATTTGATTAAGATAACTATTTTATGTTTTACTTAGTATTAAAAATGCCATTTATTTTTCAACAAGAAAAATGAACATCTATTATTCTAACAGCATAAAGTTTCTTTATTTATTCATTACTACTAAAATAAATAGTTAAATTAAATATAACTAGAATAGTTTTATAATCTTCCATTATAATAATTACAAATATTTACAAAGATTGTCAAAAAAGTATCTTACTCCCTTTTCGTCAAAATTTGTAACAATTTATTTTTAATTTTGATCTAAAAAAGGTTACCATTGTAAATAATTTCTTCTAGATGGAAATACGAATGTTTTAATAATATTTAATAAAGAGACTAAGTACAAATATTTGGAGGATCAAAGAACGGGATAAACATAAATTTTATTGGCTTTGCAGACGATCTAGCTATCGTTTCCTGAAACACGGAAACAGCAATAGAATAAATCAACGTGTTAAAGAAACTAGCAGAAAAATCGTAACAACGGATTTCTTTCAAAAAAATTAAATACATAACAAAAATAAAAATAGCCCGGCATCACTTGAAGACACAATATGGAAAAATCTGAAAAGTACATAGTTTTTTAAGTGCCTTGGGGAATATAGTGCAACAAAAAAGCAGCAAGAAGAAAGCGGGTAACAACAGACGGGGAAAGATGGTCGGTGTAGAAAACACACATCCTGACTAAACAATTTGAGATGGTATTTCTGATGCAGCTCCACTAATTTATTCCCAGTTGCAGTATCTAAAGTCACAGTGGCCAGCCTTCTTAGAGAAGACGGTACCTAAAAAGAAGAAAGAAAATGCGATACATTTAGGCCACTTTCGTGGCCCAGTGATTAGAGCACTAAATTACGCTGCATTGTAAAGCTGGCGGTCCTGGGTTCAATAACAGATTAGGTTCTAGAAATTTTTAATGTGTCAACAAGCCATCGGTAATACCTTACCCACTGTATGTGCTTATAACTAAGTAGTTTACATAAGTCTAAATAAAATTTAAACAATAATAGTACATATTTTAATGACAGAAAACTTATTTCCGTATTTTTTCAAAATGGAATATTTTTTCTTCTTTCCCTTTAAAAATAGGACTATGGCCTGTTAATGGTGTTAAATTGTACCTCTTTTGACTTAGATGTACAATTGTCTATCCACCATTGTAAGGCTCTACCCATAGGTCTTTTGATTTCCGGTACTGCGATTTAGCTCACTTTGCAAAACACTTTGAAATCCATTCTGTCCACACGATCTATCCTTAACTTTTATCATGAACTGAACAATTTTATCAGATACTACATTCCTAGTGCTCTTTGATATTGTCGCTTTATAACCAAACTCTTAATGTAACTCACTTTTCTAAATCTCCTCATTTAAATTACTCTCCCTCCATGAGATTCTATTGCATCTTCTCCAGTAATCCATCTCGTGACTGTACTTTACATTAGTATTTTTTAATGCCTCCGCTCTCAGCTCCATATGATCTAATCATGTCAGAAAACATTTTCTGCCGTCTTTTCTGAAGTATGTACCCCATAACTCTGCACACAGTGTCTAATACATGCTTTGATTTGAACCAATATAATTTGTACCTCTTCTGTGATTAACCCTTCTTTGGAGATAATAAAACAAATAAAGCGTTCAAATAAAATATTTAAATAGTTCAGTTCCATTTATTTAAGTATTTTCAAAGATTTAGAAATCTAGTGTTTCTTTAAAATGTGTTTGTTACAAGGTACTCTACCTCAGAAAAATTGACCCCTAGACAGTTCTTTAAATACTTACGGTTGAGTTTTCACGTCATCAAAAAAGTTATAAAGTCGAACAGGGATAAGTTCCCTGGAGAAATTTTTGTGAAGCTCTGCTCTAGTTCAAAAATTCAATTGTATTTACAACTTAATCTTACTATAGTGCATTTTAGAGAAATAACAAGTAATATTTTTTACTAAAGAAGATCGTTTAGAATCTATGAACGCAGGACTTTTAAATAAATAATTTCAAAAAAAGTAAATCACTTTCTAAAGGAGTACTCAGTGTTACATTTTCTCTACAAAGCAAAATAAATAGTGGTAGAATTAGTAACAGATTATTAGTAACAAAACAGAAATAGCAGATAAGAAAGTTACAAAAAATGTTTCTACAAAAGAGAAAATAATAAATTTCCATCATTTTAAAATAGGTCGGTTGGGTGAATTTTTGGTAAACATCCTTGAGTAGTGCTGTTTTCAAGTAGATTGACTTCTTCATTGTTGAGATGCTGTTCCAATTTAATTTTGTAATGATTGCTGGTTTTTTAATCCTTTATTTTGAATCTTTAGCTGTACTATATAGGGCCACCAAAAGATGAGAAAACATAGATATTAAATCACAAATAACAAGAACAGACATGATATAAAATTCAACATTCAGCAATATTAAATTTGGAATAACAATAAACGTAAACTATACAAAAGTAAGAGAAAAAAACAAAAAAGTTAATATTGTCACAGAAAAGTTATTACAAATAGTATAAAATATTTAAAACAAAAAAAAAATTACATCTAATATTTCACATTATTTTATCTTTTTCGACATAAACATGCAGAAAGAATTAACGAAGATCTCTACTCCATCTTCTAATGAAGCCTGGCGCATTTGCCATATCAATGATAAGTGGATTATTATGGATTGATAGTTTTGAGTAGAATTTAATATAACTATTTTTGACGATGTCGCAAATGAATGGTGTGTTTTAAAGATTTTTTTGTACTGTTCAAGTTGTATTGAAGTAGGCAATGTCGTTTCTTATAGACCCTATACCTACTACGGAAAAATGTATGATCGTGCATAAGAATTTAGCCTGGAATCTTTGAAGGATCTCAATATTACTGATACTGGATTTTCCCATAACTGGATCCCTAACAAGTCCACACAGGTCTGAATATAATTTTGTAAATTAACAACTTGCTTTTTATTGATAATTTCGATTTTTTGTTAAACACACATTTGTTGAAATTTAAGATTTAATTGTCTACGCTTCGTCCATATTTGTATTTTCTATGTTAGTCGGCGATTCAGATATAATCCGAGGTATTTGGCTAAGTCTGCTTGTAAAATCTGTGTGTTGTGTAGAGTTGCAGGTGGGCATGTGTCCTTTCTCATTGTCAAGGTATCTTGTACACTTTGAATTTCATGCTCCAGTTTTTTGCCACTTCTGAATTTTATTTAAGTGTTCTTGTAAATGTTGTGTGCGCAATTATAACTATTTTTTTAATCCTACTACTTTTTCATACAATATTTTTTTCGACGGTTGGCGTCGAACAAAATATTTCATGTTAAGTTAATTTTTTGGTTAAGATCAACTATGCAGCTGAACGCTGTTTGTAACGCGATTTTCTGTCAAATTGACACGTAAACATCTCAAATAAGGACGCATTTTTCTCGACGAATTTTCGACAGCATGTACCCTAGACCTTTTTGAATACGAATAATTTTTTAAAAAATGAATTTTCCACTGGTTTTATTTTTATGAAGGGATTTTATATTAAATTCTAATTCTTTAATTAAACATCGATTAAAGTATTTGAAAACTTTGCCTGCTTTCCATTAATAACGGGATACAAAAGTAGTTTTTAAATGTATTAAATTTCTAGTCGTTTTGGTGGAAACCGACCGCGAAAAATGGGTGACGTCACAATTTTTTTAAGTTATGTACCCTTAGTTAGTTGAACGGGTTACTCAATGGACAGTTTCTTAATTTTGTGTAAAATCTGTATCAGAACTGTTTACTTTTCAAATTCCTAGCCCTAAGGTTCGGTTTTTGGAAAAATGCGTAAAAATATTAAAGAAAGTTAAAAATGTAACAGCCTAATGTAATCATTTAGCTTATTTCTGTTGGATACTCACTTTGGCGGCAACGAACATAATTGGACATATTAATGTGACCAAATATTAGGAATTTTCATAATAACTACGACCTTAAAGTGCATTTTTAAGTAGAAATAACACGCGAATGCTTATTTTTTTCAGTTCAAAGTCCAGGAAACAAATGCGCCGGTTTTTTATTCCCATAAGTATACGGGGTGTTAGAAAATTACTGAAAAAAGAGTGAGTAAGTGAGTCTTAATAGTTCTTTCAGATTTACATTCAATGTTATGTTTATTAGGGTTAATGTAGACAATATAGGTGAAAAATAAAATTGAGTGATGAAAAAATAGTGAGACCAGACTAAGATTAAACCCGGGATATTTTTGTTTTGTTTTAGGTCTGGGTGCTCTGCAATCACTGCTAATGCCTAGGACAGAGGCCAGTCAGTTAGTCAGGGTTTTGGTACTTGTATACGAGGTGTGGCTATTAAATAACGAGACTGAATTAGTAAAAAAATTTATTTTTATTTTATACATAATCACTTATTGTCACCTTCAATATACACTCCTTCTCTATCCCTACAATGCTCCATACGAATTTTCTATTGTCGGAAACAGTGCTGGAAGTCATCTTCTGTCAGCTCCTTCAGGACACGTGCCGCTCAAACATTTTTGAAATGAAGCTCGCAAAAATGTTTGTACTGAACTTTGTACGCGATTGAAAATGACCCAATTTTTTTGGAAACGATGATAACATGTGATGAAACGTGTTTTTTTCCCTTATGATCCGGAAACGAAGCGCCAATCCATGCCGAACTTCACCGAGAGCGAAAAAAGCTCGAATGAGCTAGTCAAAATTTAAAGCAATGATGATTGTTTTTTTTATATCCATGGGATTGTGTACCTTCACTGAGTTCCTGAAAGTCAAACAATTAATCAATATTACTAACTTGAGGTACTTTCTAAACTACGTCAAAGAGTAAGGAAAAAACGCCCCGAAATGTGAAAGAACAAATCATGGGTTCTCCCCCATGACAATGAGCCAGCTCACCGCGTTATCTGTCAAGAGGTTCCTAGCCAAGTACAGCATCTCAGTGTTAGAACACCCACCTTATTCACCAGATCTTGCACCATGTGACTTCTACCTGTTCTCTAAGGTAAAATCTGCATTAAATGGGAAAAGATTTGAGTCTGTGGAAGCTGTAAAAGAGAAAGCGGCACGTGTCCTGGAGGAGCTGACAGAAGATAACTTCCAGCACTGTTTCCAACAATGGAAAATTTGCATGGAGCGTTGTAGGAATAGAGAGAAGTGTATACTGAAGGTGACAATAAGTGATTATGTATAAAATAAAAATAAATTTTTTTAAGACGTCAGTCTCGTTATTTAATAGTCACACCTCGTATATTCTTTTTTATCACTACTTCTTTAGAATGCCTTTAAAAAAGTCAAGTCTTATACAAAATTATATGAATAGGAGTTTTAATAAAAGTTCAAAGAAAATTAAGTTTAATACATAAAAGTGTAATTAAAAAGTGTTAGTTTTTTTTTTTTGGTTTAACGTCCGACTGTTCTGCAATTACTGCTAATGCAGACGGTGAAGGATGAAATGATTTTTTTGTAACGTATGAAAAGATGCCGTGACTGAATGGGATTCGAACCCAAGACCGCATGATGAGAGGCGAGCACGTTACCACCTGCGCAAAAAGTGTTAGTAATGTTATTTAATATAATTAGTAGCTATTGAACAAAGTAAATATTGAAAAAATTAAGCGTTTATTGGATTAAATCCTTCAGTTTCAATAGGTTCATTGCAGCATTAAATGGATGGTTATTTTGCAAAAGTTCTTCTCCAATAGAACGATGTAAATGACATGCTTACCTTCAACTTATTTCAACCCATTTCAATCGACATTGAAATTGTGCTCTCAATTTTAAACAGATATTGATTTTGTCAATTGCATCTGTATCTCCGTCATTCAATTTATTATTTACTTTAGGTATTATTTTGTTTGTAAAATCTCGATTAAATGAAATAAAAACAGAATAAACCATAATAACAACATCAATGGTTTTTATCCTAACAATAATAACAGATACAAGGCAAGAATTGGAAACTTTTCCACTCAACGTAAAAATAATATTGTATCGTACCCAATGGGTCGATCATTTAAATAGAATACCAGAAAGCGGCTTGCCTAGTGTAGCTAAAAGATAAACCATATGGTCTATTTTGTAAAATAAACCAAGAACATATATTGAAATGTACAGAATAAACTAAGTACAGACAAAAAATTACTCACGTTAAGGTTTCTACGAAAAGTAAAAGCAGCGGATAACAAAGATGCACAGAAAAAGCCTACAGTAGAGAAATACTGAATATGTCTTCTTTTTTTCTTCAAATCATATGTCATCTAGCCTGATACGGGATCAATATGATTTATTTTTATTTCATTGAAGAACTAATAAAACTATTCCCAGTGTTCCAGGGGCTTCACAAATTTCTTCTTCCGTCAGGCATGTATCCCAGAACCGGTTTTGGAATTATAATCTTCCTTCATTATTTAAAGATAACTGATCAGTATGTTAAGATAATATTTAATTTTCTCGTTTACTCTTATTTTCTGCAACTCTTTTTTTTTAAATAAAATTTATGGGTTTTTATAAAATTTACTTATCTCAGCTGGAAAACAACCTTTGAAAAATGTATAGTTACTTCATTAGTTTTAAAATGTACTAAAAACCACAAAAAATATAAAGTTAGAAGTCCGCTCGATAATTTAAGAAACAATGGCTTCACACTACTGAGAATATCATTGTAAAAAACTAGTTTCAATTTATTTCTGAATAGGAAATAAAAATAAAATATATTAATTTACTCCAGGTATTTTAAGATACGATAGAGGTAGAATAAATTGAGTTTAGTACAATGTACGATAAATTATCTTATGTTAGATTAACCAGGACCATACATCAAGTAAGTCAGAAAGAAAATACTAAAATAAAACAGAACAAATGAAGAATGAAAAACTGGATACAGAATTATTAATTATTACATAACCTAACGTAGAAAATGTCTTAGTTCAATGAAAATGGTTAACCGTAGAATAATAATGAATGACATGAAATAAGTTAAGTACAGCAGGTGTGTAAAAATAGAAGAATAAAATAAAACTAATGGTTGACGGAAGAAATAAATGGAGTTCCATCAACCCGATAACAGTAATTTCACACCAGACTGAGCTATTTCGTTATTAATTATATTTCCTTTATCTAATATTTTCTGTTGGTATAGAACCCCAAAAACAAAAATTAAATAAGAATTTTTTTTTTAATTATTCTGAACGGTTTAATTGTTTCAAATTCTAACATGTCAATAATAGGTGATAATGCGACCAAAAATTTCAGAAGAATTCATGTAATTATTATCAACATTCTCGTCATCCCTCTACCACCAAGTTTCCTCTAGAAGGTCCCAACACAACTCCTCTCCACCACTCGAAATTATTTGTCCTCTATAGTATCTTTTCCCAATTCATCTATGACTGAAATTCATTTACTCCAATCTCGGTCTACTCCTTGCTTATGTTTAGCATTTGTTATGCACAACGGAGATATTGTGCGATTCCAAGCTCCGTGTAGTTGCGGGTTGAGGGGCACGGGTGAGGTATAATGAATGAGTGATGCATGCTGGGAGAACGATTGCTGTATTACTCTGATACAAAACATTCGCTTTCAAACTTTCCGTATAATATACGGAAATGTTATATTATAACATATTTGTTTGTATTTATTACATTTATTTATTTACATGGGGTGTATGGGGTTGCGTTGGAGAGGTAGTACCTTTTACTAAGGACGGTCACTCTACAAGTCATAGACTGGTGGAGGTTCGGAGTAACTGGTCCTCACAAGGCACCCAACTCTCACTTGCTGGCTCCAAGCGCCACACCCTGGTAAACTGTATTGGCCTACAGACTAAACCAAGTGAGGGTAGTTAGATATAACGATCCAACCGATGATTGCCGGTATAAGTGATCCATCCACTTAAAGGTCAACGGCTTCGGGCGGAAGAACTTATAAGTGGAAGGGCACTCATTTGTCCAAGGACCGGGAAATAGGTCCTGAAGGCGGAGGAATCCAGAATGGATCAACGGCATATGGATGCGGAAGGCCCCGGGAAACCACCGCATTATCGATCCCTAGTATAGTCATCATGGAGACGTTTGATTCTAAATATTCCGGAGTGTCAAGTCCCCCAATCGGGTCTCCGGGGGGGACAGCCTTGAACGTTTTTATGAGGAGAAATACTGAAGTGAAGTTTGCAACATGGAACGTTAGGAGCATGTTTGAAGCAGGAAAACTGGTAAATGCCACGAGAGAGATGGATAGGATGGGAGTGGACATTCTGGGGGTCAGTGAGATGCGCTGGCCAGGCAATGGTAAGTGTAACAGTGGCCACCACACCGTGTACTACTCTGGAAACGAAGAGGTGCAACATCGCCATGGAGTAGGTGTAATTGTGTCAAAGAAAGTGAACATTGCCATCAAAAATTTCATCCCTCTTTCAGACCGAGTGATGCTGCTCCAGATACATGCTAAACCAATCGACATAAACATAATTCAAGTTTATGCGCCAACAACAGATGCTGATGAAGCAAGCATAGAGACATTCTATGAGGAAGTTGCTTTGGCCCTGAGATCAACTAAGGCTTATGACATCAATATCATAATGGGTGACTTCAATGCTAAGATTGGTCAAGGAAGAGTGGAGGGAGTGGTAGGTGAATTTGGTCTAGGAAAACGGAATGAGCGAGGCAACAAACTGGTGGAGTTTTGCCAGGAAAACTGCCTGGTTGTCATGAATACGTGTTTCAAATTACCACGTAGAAGGTTATACACATGGAAGTCACCTCAGGATAAGGCTGATAATATAGTTCGAAACCAAATAGATTATGTCTTAGTAAATAAGCGTTTCAGAAACAGCATTGTTTCTGTCCGGACTTATCCAGGTGCTGACATAGCATCAGACCACAATCCACTAGTGGGAAACCTGAGAGTCAGATTGCATGCAGTGCAAAAGCATTCAGTGAAAACTAGGATAGATGTGACTAAGTTGAAACAGGTTAATCTCAGAGAGAGTGTTCGCCAGGAATTGATTAGGGGATTTAGGAAGATGGACGAGAATGCAGAGATTGACTCTCAGTGGTTAGTGATAAAGGAGACACTCTTAACAACAAAAAAGCAACTGGAAGCAGACAAGAAAACTCGACATAAAGTATGGATGACAAAGGAAATTCTTGATCTAATGGATCAAAGAAGAGAAAGCAAGGGACAAGATCGAGGAAGGTATGTTGCATTGCAGAGAGGGATACGTTCTAAAATAAGAGTAGCTAAAGAAAAGTGGATGAATGAAAGGTGTCAGGAGATTGAGGAGTTCCAGAGCAAACATGACAATTTCAATCTGCACAGGAAAATTGATGAATTGGCGAACAGACGACCTAAGAGGAACACTGGTGTTTTGCTGGATGAAGACGGTAACTTGATCTCCTCTACCTCTGATCAATTGAAAATTTGGGAGAGATACTTGGAAGGACTCTTTGAAGACAATCGTACAGAAGAGCACGGTGTTACCACAACAGATACAGGTCCAAGTATCCTTAGAAAGGAGGTGAAAAATGTCATTAACAAAATGAAGCCTGGAAAGGCTCCAGGACCAGATGAAGTTAATGCAGAACTTCTGAAGACCTTGGATGAAGAGGAGCTTCGAACTCTGACATCTTTGTTCAACAGGATATATCAGACTGGTATCATTCCCAAGGACTGGCTTAAATCGACATTCATTCCACTGCCAAAGAAGACAAATGCCAAACGTTGTGAAGAGTATCGCACAATTAGTTTGATGAGTCACATACTTAAGCTTTTCTTAAAGATAATACATGATCGGGTTTTTCGAAAATGTGAGGAGGTTATGACCGAGACTCAATTTGGATTTCGTGGAGGACTTGGTACTAGAGATGCACTGTTTGCTATACAGGTTCTCACTCAGAGGTGTCAGGATGTCGACAGAGATGTATTCATGTGCTTCATTGATTATGAGAAGGCGTTTGACCGAGTGCAGCATGCTAAAATGTTGGAAATCTTGCAGCGGGTGGGTCTTGATGGACGTGACATTCGAGTAATTGCAAATTTATATTGGAGTCAACGTGCAAACATAAAAATTGGCGATGACGGGTCGGAGGAGATCCTAATTCGGCGGGGAGTTCGTCAGGGGTGTGTATTGTCTCCAATGCTCTTCAACCTTATTCGGAGGCCATCTTGTCAGAGGCCCTGGAGGGATGTGGACGTGGCATCAGGGTAAATGGTTTGGAAATCAACAACCTGTGATATGCAGATGACACAGTCCTGATGGCTGGAAGTGCTGAGGATCTGCAGACATTGTTGGACCATGTGAATTTAGTCAGCAACGCTTATGGTTTAAGAATGAATATCCACAAGACAAAGTTCCTGGTTGTCAGTAGACATGAAGTAAATGCTGTCCTTTCGGTTGATGGTAGTGTGGTTGAGCGAGTCAAGTTCTATAAGTATCTTGGGTGTCTCTTAAATGAGAGATGGGACTTTAGTCAGGAGATCAGGGCCCGCATTGAACAGGCAAGAGCTGTATTCATAAAAATGAAAAATTTGCTTTGCAATAGAGAACTCAACCTCAGTACAAGACTTCGCATACTCAGATGTTATGTAATTCCTGTACTCATTTATGGTCATGAGGGATGGATATTGACTAAGTCCTTGGAAAGGAAATTGGAGGCGTTTGAGATGTGGACTTACCGGCGGATGCTCCGCATCTCATGGAAGGATAAAATTACAAATGGGGAAGTTCTAAGCCGTTTGAACAAAAATACAGAACTTCTTTTCAATATCAAAAGATGGAAACTCCAATATTTTGGCCATATAGTGCGGAATAAAAAATACCACCTACTGCAGTGCATCATGGAAGGCAAAATTGAGGGTAAACGAAGACCGGGGAGAAGGAGAATTTCTTGGATGGGGAACCTGCGGGGGTGGTTTGGGACCACCTCAGTTCAACTCTTCAGAGCGGCTGGTTCCAAGGTTAGAATCATGATGATGATCGCCAATCTCCGACGCGGAGCAGGCATATAGAAGAAGAAGAAGAAGATTTATTTACATAGTTTGATATAAATTAGCAAGTTACTGTAAATATTATGAATCCGACCATGTTAATATCCCGATAGGTATTTGTTAAATTGATGCGCCGGATGATAAGAATATTTTTTTAGTCTAGTTAGTACACGCTACCACTACAAATGCGTTAGCTGTGAAATACTACTAACTCATTCATTCTCCCACTACTAACGGGTGATTCAAAAAGAGCGCCGGTTTTTAAACGGCTGGTAAATTTTTGTTTATCGGTTGGCAACATTGTTAGACCTCATTTCTATTTCGGAGAACATTCCGATTGACGATTCAGTTGTAGTTTCTCTTGTTCGCATTGTAGTTTTCTCGCAGTCTGTGTCTAACCATGGAGAAGTTTACTATTGCACAACGAGTGTTAATCGTCAAAACATTTTATCAGAGTGGAGAGAGTTATGCGGCTACTGTCAGGCGACTTCGCGGTACTCTAGGACGTAATGAAGCACCGAATGAATCAACAGTTCGCAGGCTCATGAAAAAGTTTTTTGAGACGGGTTCAACAGTCGACCTTAAAAGTTCTGGACGTCGTCGTTCTGGCCGAACTGAGCAGAACGTTGCGTTGGTTCGTGACAGTGTGGCTGTTAGCCCAGCAAAATCAATACGCCGCCATTCTCAACAATTGGGTTTAAGATGTTCTTCTGTACGGAGAATTCTTCGGTACGATCTCCAATATCACCCGTATAAAATTCAGTTGACGCAACATTTGAAAGTGGCAGACCACCAGAAGAGACGCAGTTTGTTGACTGGGTATTGAGAAAACGGCAGGATGATGACACCTTCGCAAACAAAATCATTTTCAGTGATGAGGCGCACTTCCACTTAAACGGTTTTGTTAATAAACAGAACTGCCGTATGTGGGGTTTAATTCGACGGGTTATCGGGCAAATGGAAGTCGAAACTTGTCGTGCAGTGATATCCAGTTTCATGGACAGAGTTGATGCGTGCCAGCGCAGTAGAGGAGGACACATGCATGACATTATTTTTCATACATGAAATCGGAAGGTAAGATGAACTTGTTGATGTATTTATTTTCAGTTTTTCAATAAAAGAAATCTCTTAATTTGATATATCAAAACCGGCGCTCTTTTTGAATCACCCTATATAACAACGCACTGCATTTCTTCCAACTACACGGAGCTGGGACTCAAGCAATACGTAGGGCGTTCAAAAAGTTCCCGGAGTTGACTTGCCGTCGTCGAACAAGCGATAAGATAGCCGTATTAGCAATATGATTGCATGTACACTCTTGTTTTAACATGTTTGGACAGGTTGGCAGTGCATAGTACTGACGATTTCTTTATTACAGATACCCGAGTTGGGAGCCTTGTTTATTCAAAACCACTTGTTCAATTTTAACGTACTATACAACAAAATTTAGCTAATTTCAATCTGCGTTATTACATGTCAGTTTAGTATTTTTAGCGTTTTATAATTTTGTGATATCTGGATGAGAAGAAAGAAACCGGATTTTTTTGTGGCTGCAACAAGAAGCTTAACCATATTGCCACGTCTTTTAATCGGTTGTGTTCTTTTCTCTTCCTTCTAAAGTCGCCTTCCAACGTTAACATACAACTAGTAGAAAATAACTATTCTAAGTAAATGATGAATGGATATTAACATGGCATTTTCATGTTTGTTATGCGTTAGCTGGAAGGACAGGTCCCAGGTATGCTAATTAAAATAGGTAGTAGGTCTACTAAGTTATAACGCGGCGACACGGTTAAGCTTCTTCCACCCCCCGCAGCATCTACCATTATTTAAATATTTTAAAAGAATCTACGGAATAACAGGTCAATCGCTGTTCCAGAATTGTAATGTCATATGCAAATTGGAAAAGATGGCTTTAGAGACACTGTTGGCTCAGCAGCAAGTTTACGGCGATAATGCACTAAAAAATCCACTGTTTTCTACTGGTTTTCACGGTTTAAGAAAGGGCAGAAGGCCGTATGCTTTGCAATCTAGTTTAACACTTATATATTGTTATAATATTGTTATAACTCAGTAAATTCTAAATACAGTCAAACTTCTACTAACGGATACTTCTAAATTGCGGACATTTCCTAATAGCGGACAATTTTATAAGTCCCGGCATATTCCCGTAAGACACTGTACTAAAATATTTCGTAATAACGGACCCTTCACATAACGGACGCGGACAGTTAATTTGTATGTTTTTGAAAATTCAATTTCTGGAGAGCGGACAAAACTTTTCCAATGTTAGAACAATGTATGTAATAATGCTGACTCTTTAGTTGCTATTAGAAAACTAAAAAAAAAATATTCCACACATAAAGCCGATGCTGAAGGTTAAACATGATATCCGAACTGCAAGAGCATGACGAATCGCGGATCTTAAATGAAAGGAAAAAACCAAGAAAAATTACCGATTTTTACGTACAAAAATGAAATACGATCGATAAGCTAGGATTTACAGTATATGTTACAAATAAAATAAAAATATTTGTTTAAAAATATTGAGTGCATAAGTGGTTAAATTTGTAATTAGCATGCTTTCTTAAAAGCAAAACATTATTTTATTACTATAGGTATTGTGCAAATTGTGTAATCAATTTATTTATAATCTTGGAATACAAACATAAGGTATGTTGGATTACTTATAAGTACTGTGCATGCATGCATATTTTTTTATATTACGTATTAGATAATACGTTTCTTTTTTGGTAATTTTACATACATGTATAGGGTGATTCAAAAAGAGCGCCGGTTTTGATATATCAAATTAAGAGATTTATTTTATTGAAAAACTGAAAATAAATACATCAACAAGTTCATCTTACCTTCCGATTTCATGTATGAAAAATGGTGTCATGCATGTGTCCTCCTCTACTGCGCTGGCACGCATCAACTCTGTCCATGAAATTGGATATTACTGCACGACAAGTTTCGACTTCCATTTGCCCGATAACCCGTCGAATTTCCTCCTTCAAGTCATTGATGTTTCGGGGTTTATTGGCATACACCAATGACTTCAGATGACCCCAAAGATGAAAGTCACAAGGCGTCAAGTCACACGACCTTGGTGGCCATTGATGGTCGGAATGACGAGAAATGATGCGATCCTGGAACCGTTCACGGAGCAACAACATTGTTTCTCGTGCAGCAACTGAATTTTATACGGGTGATATTGGAGATCGTACCGAAGAATTCTCCGTACAGAAGAACATCGTAAACCCAATTGTTGAGAACGGCGACGTATTGATTTTGCTGGGCTAACAGCCACACTGTCACGAACCAACGCAACGTTCTGCTCAGTTCGGCCAGAACGACGACGTCCAGAACTTTTAAGGTCGACTGTTGAACCCGTCTCAAAAAACTTTTTCATGAGCCTGCGAACTGTTGATTCATTCGGTGCTTCATTACGTCCTAGAGTACCGCGAAGTCGCCTGACAGTAGCCTCATAACTCTCTCCACTCTGGTAAAATGTTTTGACGATTAACACTCGTTGTGCAATAGTAAACTTCTCCGTGGTTAGACACAGACTGCGAGAGTACTACACTGCGAACAAGAGAAACTACAACTGAATCGTCAATCGGAATGTTCTCCGAAATAGAAATGAGGTCTAACAATGTTGCCAACCGATAAACAAAAATTTACCAGCCGTTTAAAAACCGGCGCTCTTTTTGAATCACCCGTTACTATATACTACATACTTATGTATTAAATAAATATTTTTTTATTGCATAAACGTACATAGTGTATATTTTATAATATATTCTTGTTAAATACGTTACCTTAAGTAATACATAATGTAAATAAAGAAAATTGAACAGTACACATATTTCTCATTAGCGGACACTTCTTAATAGCAGACAAATTTTTTGGTCCCGCGAGTGTCCGTTTTTCAAAAGTTTGACTGTGTATTGAAAAAATGACTAAAACTGTAGGTTTCAGTTAACAATGTAAACTGTAAAGCTGGGAGAGGGGGAGAAGAAAAAACAGTAAAATAGAGATTGTACATGTAAGCATAGAGCATAAATTACAATAAAAATGAATAAATGTAATGGAGTTGTACGAATACATTCGGAATATCATAAATACATTATAAATACATTTCAAGACATCTGGAGTCATGAATTACTTTTATGTAACATATGCACATAAACATTGCGTTTCAGTCAGTACAGAGAAAAACCAACAAAATCTATACTCAGCTGAAAAGAAAATTCATAGCTAGAAATAGAAGACTAGTAAAGGAAACCGAGATACGGAAGCAGTGATAGCTGTCAACGCTCTGCGATATTGATTGCCCTGGGCTTGATGAATTCAGCGAAATTGTGCACGCAGTCTGTCGTATTTCTACAACTCAAAGCCAAAGAAATGGAACGATTTTTATACGATCAAAATTCTTTAGGGATAACCATGACATTTGTACTTGAAAATCTAATTTAAAGAAAATGTCAATTTCATGGTTAAAAATTGATGAGTATATTAACGAAAAACTTCAATTTCGTTCCTCATCAACGGATATAAAACATTAAATAAATTTATTTTGTCATTAAAAATAAATTTACTGGGTTGCCTTCGTGACGTTGTACACAAACGATAAAATGAAAAATAACAAGTTCGATTCTTGACAAAATTTTAGAATTTTAATACGGTACGTTAAAATCCACCAGCACTATTTCTTAATTCAATGTATCTAACCACTAAAGATCGATCGGTTCATAAAATTATAGCTATAAACTCAAAATTATACAGCTATAGAATAATTGTTATCTGAAAATATTTTATTTAATTTTTTTATCTTAATCATATGGTACACAATTAGACCTATTTCTCCTCAATCTCTAGATTTCGTCGCATTTTTCTTGGAATCGTGTGGGAGGAAGCACCCATTGAAGCATCTGTTAGATTCACATAGTGTCAATATAAATACTCAAATTGTAAGTAAATAAAATCAGATGTGAAACATTCACACGACTATTTTTTACTGATTATATGAGAAAAATTTAGAAAATCACTAAATGACACTGAACTAAACCCTGTAAAAAATTGTGAAATAAAAGTTTAGGTTTTTTTATTTTTATAACGGTAATTATATGCCCATAACAGGCAGGTGGAGTGTTAAATTATTTAAACTCGATCTGCTAGTTTCAGGGCTACAAAAAATATTTCTGTTTCTTATCGTCAACCAATTATGACTGAAGCATTTAAGAACAGAAGATGTAGAGATGTAAAAGACACAAATCAGAGTTATCTCCTCTGAAAGTAATGAATTTCATTATACAGCCAGGCCCTGTGTGAATGAAGCGAAGGTGTCATTTGCAGGGTGGAAAGTGGGTGCTCTTCGGCGGGCTTGGCATGTTGATAAGTATACTTTTCAACTCAGTGAGGAAGGCAAGGCAAACCAGCTCACTTCTCTTTAAAGCCTATAGAGGTTCAAACCAGCCTTTCGACTGATGACCTAAACAACAACACTACTTATATACAATGTTCCCGAAATTTATCTATTAAACCCACAATATTACAAAGATAATCTTCAAAGGGTAAAATCATTTTTACACTTACATTTAATATAATTTCCTTACATAATATATAAGTAAGGATATATTTAATATATTTCCTTACTTACATTTAATGTAATGTAAAAATATAAAGAAAATTTTTAAAAAATATTTAAAATGCACAAAAGTTAAAAGATATTTATTCTAACAGAACTGATAAGACTGGTATAAATACTGAAGTCACAAGATTGCGTTTTGCGTATGGATGGGCTGTGAGGAAAGGATGTGAAAGTACGACAGTGCTGCCAACCTCAACAGTGCGACACTACTCGTACATTTCAGTACCGTGCAGTTATTACGTAGATTTTGTGGTTTTCCCGAGAAAATTTTCTTCATAAACCATAATATATGAAATAAATCTGACCTGTAATACTGCCTATAGCTTAATTACATGTCTAGAGATGTTTGATTTACTGTAATTATCAGCTACCTTATTCCATTGGAACAAATTTTCTACAAATGAATCGCCTTCTTTACGATCGCTGTCACCGGCGTCTCCACTATCAGTCTCACTAGTCTACCTAACCGCTTCCTTTTTTTACAAGGTGTCAACAAAACTATTGAAGAATAGCTTTTTTACGTATTTAATTTCCTTCTTTATTTTTTGAATTTTGGAAAGAGAAACAATGCAGTTGTTAGCCACTCGCTCGTGCCTTTTGTTAACAAGCATTGAAAAGCATTTTTGTTTAGTTTCAACTTCACAGCATTTTATTACACTGCATATTAGATTTCGTTCAGCGCTGTGAATAGTCTCTCCACATTTTTGAGAAACCGACATTTTTGTTTACGGTAACAAACAGTTATATTCGTACCGTTAACCTACAAAAGGTTCCGCGATGTACTGTATAGGCTATGGGTGTAGTATAAGTTGTTATGTTTGTGTACTGAAATTAAAGCAGCCGCGCATGCGCACTAATGCTGTTCCCCCTTTACCCCTCGTTTCAAAAAAGGGCAGACTTGTGACTCAAGTTTATATATATACATCTTGCTATCAATAGGGAGACCGTACATTTCGCATTTTGTATGTAAAGTGGCAGCCGGGTGCATATGGCAACCATATATGGCTGCCACATTGCAACCCATGTTATTTTCGTCAGTGTTAGGTAAAAAAAAATTTAACTATACTCTGGCGTTGGAAACGAACCCTTCTGTTTGTGTATTGCATCAATTTTGGTTCAGGAAGGTTCCTAGATTTGCAAAATAAATATTTTATAAAATCTTGCTGGTGCCCATAAAGATAGCAGAGTGAATAGAAATTGTATACTACAGTTCATGATTATTCCGCTAGAAGTGACACCGTCAGTTGTGTATATTCACACTATGTATATTTTAACCACTTTGCTAACAATAGGGCAGCCATAAGCTTGGCAACACAGCTGGTCTATTGTGACTGGCTTGGCATTGTCTCCTTGGCTATTCATAGTTTCCATATTTCGTCAGCAAGTCTTCCTTATTTTACTGTCTACAGGTGTTGCATTATTCTTTGTACTTCTATTTCAGAACCGTGTTTTCTTACTATGCCTCGCAAAGGTTGTAATCAGTGTTTCATCGTAAGTTTTACGCCCACTGACATATTTAATAAATTAATCTTTCTTTACCGAAAAATGTCCTACTTGCCTAAAAAAATCAATCATAACTCTACTTCATAAAAAAGGATCAAGAATAGGCATCAAAAACTGTAGACCTGCTGTCTGTATTTTTAGTATAAGATCATCAAAATCAAATACAAAAAAAATCTGGTGTGAAACACTCACACGCTTTCTCTTGCCAATGCAAATAATGACCAATATAACCTAATATTAGAAATAAACAAAAAACTTACTTCAAAAAAACATAATCTTATTTTAATCATGAGTGAAAGAGGCAAAATTTAAATCGACAGCAGCTTGGCTTAAAAATACGGAAAATCACTCTTTAACGCTAAACTAGGCTCTGCAGAGAAAAATCCTCTCAATAAAAGTTGTATATCTTTTAATTTTCTATAAATTTGCTTACATGCTTTTGTCGTAAAATGCATACTAATACTGAAATCTTAAAACAATAGATTTTTCACACGTTTTCGTGAGAAAAAACTGAAAATCGCTAATTACCGCTATAAACTAAGCGTTATACAAAAAAAGTGTTTGAAATAAAAGTTGTAGAATTTTAAATTCTCTACTTTTATATTATACTATAAATTTTTGCGCTAAAATGCATATAAAAGCCGTAATACTAAAAAAACGAATTCATTAAGTGAAAACAGCCTCACCAAGAATTTCAGCAAACATGGCGCCTACCTTATCTTGTAGAGCATAAAAAATTTAGTAAACCAGGCGATTTAAAAAAATCGTATGACCAGTTTTTGAGAAATTCGTAAAAAAGTGAAAAATTACACGAATAAACTACTACTTCCGGTTGACCGATTTTGATGAAAATGTTCGTGTCGGGTTCGGTAGTGGTGTCTAACTTCAGTTCGTACGATGTTCCGTTCTTGAGATACTCTGTTCACACACACACACACACACAAACACACAGACCAATCGCTAAAAACATGTTTTTTGCGTTCAGGGGTCTGAAAACGTGTAAATCCGGTGAAAACTCGATTTCCAAAAATCGACATGAAAACAATACTTTCCTTCCTATATAAACCGTGTTGCGGATCTTGTTACCCATTCTTTCTAAACCGAATTCAGTAAAAGTTAAACTTTTTCAAAAATATTTTTAAAATATACATCAAATTATGTTCAAATCATTCTGTCATATAATTTATTTTATCTGCTGAATTTAGTTAAGTAAACAGCTAACTATTTAATGCATGATAATTCATAATATTGGATTGTAATGGACACTGTACACGGTTTACATATATCCCAAACATTTTGAATTGCCATAATTATCTTATGCATAATATTATTTTTACTTTCTCTTGCCTATAAGAACATATAGGAAGGAAATTATTGTTTTCATGTCGATTTTTCGAAATCGAGTTTACACCGGATCTACACGTTTCAGACCCCAAAAAACATGTTTTAGCGATTGGTCTGTTTGTGTGTGCACGTGCGTGCTTGTGTGTGTGTTGTGTGAGAACAGAATATCTCAAGAACAGAACATCGTACGAACTTGAAACTTGAGTTAGATACTACTACCAAACGCGACACGAACATTTTCATCAAAATCGGTTAACCGGAAGTAGTAGTTTATTCGTGTAATTTTTCACTTTTTTGCGATTTTCTCAAAAACTGGTCCTACGATTTTTTTTAAAAATCGCCTGGTTTACTAAATGTTTTATGCTCTATAAGATATGGTAGGCGCCATGTTTGCTGAAATTCTTGGTAAGGCTGTTCTCACGTAAAAAAAATACTTTTTTAAGATTTCAGCTTTAATATGCATTTCAACGCAAAAATTTATATAATAAAAGTTGTAGAGAATTAAAAATCCTACAACGTTTCTTTAAGAAAATTTTTTGGTAACGCTTAGTTACGGTAATTAGCGATTTTATGGTTTCTTTCTCTTGAAAAAGTGTAAAAAATCGTTTTTTTTTAAATTTCGGCCTTAGTATGCATTTTACGACAAAAGTGTATTTGATCAGATTTATAGGAAATTAAAAGATCTACAACTTTTATTTAGAGGATATTTTCTCTACAGACCCTAGTTTAGCGTGAAAGAGTGATTTTCCGTATTTTTAAGCCAAACTGATTTTAATTTTGTGTCTTTCACTCATGATTAAAATAAGGTTATTTTTATTGAGGTTGGTTTTTTGTTTATTTCTAATGTTTTATTACTAATATTAGGTTTATTGTTAATTATTTGCATTGGCAAGAGAAAGTTGTGTGAGTGTTCCACACCAAATTTTTAAAATTATTATTCTTACAATATCTTATTTGATTATATTTTTTGACTTGTCATATAAATAATGTATAAATTATTTTACATGACAATTCAGTTCATTTATTTATTGTTAATGGCATTCAAAATTTTATAACATCACTAAGTAATACCAGTCAATTTGTTTTAATGCAGAGCTACTGTACTGTAAAATTATATTGCCATTCCGTCTATAGGCGCGCGCGCGTGTGTGTTACAAAATGTATACGTGTGAGCCGTCGTAGTGAAATGATTCAGAGAAGGCTAAAAGAGTGTACGCATGTATATACTTTGGGTCGCAGAAATGCATTTCTTGTGCGGGAAAACTGGCAACGTGGCTGGTTGCTCTATTGATATCAAGGTGAATTTAATATACACCGTGGTCTTCATATTGATATCAAAATGAATGTGTATATGGTGGCGTTCACAATGATAGCAAAGTGAAAGGCTGCCATAATGATATAGGAATGGTCACCAAAATAAACTCCCGTATTTACGATTTTTTAAAAAAACTAATTTAATATCCGACATAGACACCTTCTAATGATCTACTATTCACTTTAAAATCTTAATATACTCTGTTATTTCTGGTGGCTGCCGTATTGTAGGGTTTGTGAAAAGTCGCCGTAATGATAGCAAGATGTATATATATATATATATATATATATATATATAGGCCTATATATGTTTTAGTCCTGATACAATCATGCAGAAGAAAAGTAGGACGTTGTAGAGTTATAAAAAGACGGAAAGATGGAGGAAAAAGAATAGAAATACGAGAAAAATGATGGAAAAAGGATCAACAAGAGTAGATGCAGAGATTTAGACAACCAATGATAATGATGGTATTGTTAACGAAAATTTAATGTATTTTTTACTTTATTAAAATAAATAATGCTTTCATTAGACGAATATTACAAAGTGCGTGAGAAAAGTGATTTGTTAAACACATCTCTGAAACATGAATAATGACTAGCAAAAATATTTTTGAGAACTTTTGAAAAATGAGTATACAATTTTTACAATGTTGACAGCTACTATTATAATGCAAATACTTTCTTAGCGTAGATTCAGAGTAACGGAAAAGCAACAAGTGTTTGTGCTCTCTTGTATAGAAAATTTTCCCATATTTTCTTCTATTACTCTAACAAAGATTATAAGTCTGAACATTAAACCGTTAAATATTTCAGTTTAATATAAAAAGTCGTCGTTATTAAAAAAAAACATTGTATAAAAACTAAACCTCGACTACAAAACATTTGAAAAAATAAACTGTGGTAAATATTTAATAAACTAATTATACTACAATATTTTGCTTGTAAAACCTGAAAATAATTTTTTTCCAAAGTTATTTACCAACGAAGTTCAGAAAAATATATTATCGGTAAAACAGAACATAGTTTTTAAATTACTTGTAAAAATGTTATGTACTAAATTTATTAGATATTTTTATATAGACCTACCTTTGGAAAAAGCATAAAAATGCAATTAATTAATTTAATATCCCACCTGCCCATAGCGGGACAAATTTATAAGCTGTGATGATAGATGTATACATATTGTCATATAGCTGCTAGACAAACAACAGTGTTTTTACAATAATAGCTTTTGTATGGGTTTTGACGGGTTAAATTTATTGCTTTTCAGAATAGCAGATCCTTTAGTTTAGTTGTTTATTTATTAGCGCATGAAGAAAGTTACGAGTTCAATTCTATTATTCTATTTATTTTCTCGATTATTTCTTATTCTTCTGAATGTAGACCGGTTATTAAAAAAATCTGGTGTGGAACACTCACACAACTTTCTCATACTAATGCAAATAATGACTAATATAACCTAACAATAGTAATAAAACATTAGAAATAAACAAAAACTAACCTCAAAAAACATAACCTTTTTTTAATCATGAGTGTAAGTCACAAAATGAAAATCGACCTCAGTTTGGCTTAAAAATACGAAAACTCACTCTTTCACGCTAAACTAGGCTCTGTAGAGAAAAATTCTTTAAATAAAAGTCATAGATTTTTTAATTTCCTATAAATTTTATTATATAGTCTACACTTTTGTCGTATACTAAGGCCGAAATCTTTAAAATACCGATTTTTCACACGTTTTCGTGAGACAAAAACAGAAAATCGCTAAATACCGCTAAACTAAGCGTTACAAAAAAAATGTTTGAAATAAAAGTTGAAGGATTTTAAATTGTCAACAACTTTTATTAGGTATATGAATTTTTGCCCTAAAATGCATGTTAAAGCCCCAATTTTAAAATAACAATGAGGTTTTCACGTGAAAAAAGCTTCACCAAGAATTTCAGCAAACATGGCGCCTACCCTATCTTGTAGAGCATAACAAATTTAGTACACTAGGCGATTTGTAAAAAAATCCTAGGACCCGTTTTTGAGAAAGTTGCAAAAAAGTGAAAAATTATACGAATAAACTACTACTTCATGTTGACCGATTTTGATGAAAATGTTCTCGTCGGGTTCGGTAGTGGTATGTAACTTAAGTTTCAAGTTTTTAGTTCGTACGATGTTCCGTTCTTGAGATATACTGTTCATACGCACACAATTACACAGACACACACACACACAGACCAATCGCTAAAAACATGTTTTTTGGATTCAGGGGGTCTGAAAACGTGTAGATCCGGTGAAAACTCGACTTCGAAAATCGACATGAACACAATACTTTTTTTTCTACAGTATGCATTCATATAGGCAAGAAAACGTAAATAATAGCCAACCCTCCATCACTGAGGAGTTAGCAATTGAACAGAAGTTAGCAAATTGTTAGAATTGAATAGAATTGAAAGAAGTCGCACAGAGAAGTGCAATAACAGGTTGTGTAACGAATCAAAGTTATTAGGCGTTGCGTCAACTGTTAGTTATTATAACCACTTTATCCAGTAATAGAAACAGATTCGGTGGTGACAAGGAAACGTTGTAATATTATTTGTATTTATTTATACCTAGTATGTAAGAAATTCATTTATTAATCGTTTTTTTGTAAATGACGATATTTTGTAAAAAAAAAATAGTATATATTTTATATGCGATGATTTATAGCCCCAGCTGTATCTTGCTTCCTAAGCACCACCTCTTTCTGCCTCCCCAGTCTCCATCGGAGAGCGGGCGCAAAGACATTGCCTCCTGCACCCCATCCAACCATGTCACTTCCGGCCTACCCCTCCTTCTTCAACCGGCTGGCGTCCACTCCCATACCTTCTTTGGCCACCTACCATCCTCCATCCTCTGCAAATGGTCAAACCATTTTAACTGCTTCCAGGATATGGTATCCATGATATTTCCTTAAACGCCGATTCTTCTACTAATTTCAGAATTCGGAATTCGATCGATCCGCGACATACTAAAGCTCCTCCTCCAGAAATCTATCTCTACCGCTTTGAGGCGATCCTTCTGTCTCTTTGTCAATATCCACACTTCCGCAGCATAGGTACCCACTCTCCAGGATAGCATGATAAATATTTATCTTCGTCTCCTTCCATATTATATCATTCCAAAGGACAGATTTTAACTGCCCCATACCCTTTGCTCTTGCGAAATCTTGCTTTTTACTTCAGCTGCACTTGTTCCGCTCCTATCAAAGATGACTCCTAGGTATTTAAAACTTTCACAGCTTTTCACTACACCCGTACCTAGCTGAATGTCATTTCCTGGCTTACCAACAGTAAGGTATTCAGTCATGTTTGCATTTATACTAAGGCCGCATCTTTCATATTCCTCTTGCAACTTCCTCATTAGAAAAATAGTTAGGTTGTAATAACATTTTCTAATAAATTTTGTCTACTATTTAGTTAATTAGTTTAATTGTAATTTACGAATATTTATAACCGTTATCATTTATTATAATTAATTTATTTGTTAATAAATAGACAACTTGTTCTAAACTTCATTATTATAAATAACCAGCCACTTAAAAGAACCCGGTATACACGTTACTATATTTTTACAGAATTCAAAGCAGAACTTTTATTGGCTTCACCATATTCAGGTATGAGAAAAAAATTTTATTAGTGAATTTTTACCTACAATCAGTTTTTTTAAACAATAAATAAATTTGTTTAAAGAAAACTTTGCATGAAATGGTAACTACTAGATGAGATACCTTTACAAGAGAAAAATGATTATTGTTTACACTACATAATGATGCTAAATTTTGAAGATTTTGTTATTTATTTAATCTTTTTTTCTAGTTCTACTACTAATAATTATCGTCATTTCATCATCGGTATCATTATCGTCTCTGTCATGGTCATCGCCATCTTTAACTTCAACAACTTCATGTTTCAAGATATTAAATTTACAATTATTCATCAAGTTTAGTTTAGTTTTTGTTCACAGTTTAGTCTTTTTTGAAACTTACTACTGAATATGATTTATATTTACGTTCTGAGAACGTTATTGCTCAAATTTGCCTGATTGTTGCTTTAAATTATAGTTGTCATTAGTTGCATTTATAAAAAACTTATTGCAAAAGAATTATACTGTCAAAAAAATTGTTAAAGAACATAGGTAGGAACTTTACTTTACTGAAAAATACGTGTTTCGTTGCCTCCATTTGGTCTAACGCTAATTTAGCGTTTAAACTTGCGTTTTTACCTGTTGAAATAGAAAGATCGCTCTCTGAATGTGGTTGTTTGTCATACATCAGGACAACTGTTAAATTCGGAGGACTTTAGACAAAACCCTAAAAATAATTTTAATGATTGATCGCATGATATGGCCCATAACTAAATAATTTTTATCTATACCAGTTTGAATACGGTTTAATATTACAAAAGTTTATTTTGAACCGTCAATTTTGAATGAATTTGATCTGAATTTTGTAGTGAATGTTGATGTTTATTTCTGACGCCGTTCTTCTGTATAACTTAATAGCGTTCCTGTGGTGTAAAACTGATGTAATAATATTTCGCACGTTAGATAATATTCTTTGTTAAAAATAAATAACTTCTTTTAGTGACTGGTTATTTAACAATCAGTCATGTGACGGAGAACAAGAGACGTTTACCGTATCGTTACTAATCGTTATTGACAATTTAATTGGCTTTGAACTAAATGTTAAACTAATGAAACATTAGTTTCACATTTCACTTCGGAGGACAACGTTCTATAAATATGCATTGCACAATGTATTTAACCAGTTCTAGAAAAATTATTGTAATTTCAACTTCTTATTCGACTGGATCGTTACCTGTTTTTTATCATATTTAAATAAAAGTTAATATTTATTATTTAGATGAACACATTAAAATAAATAAATTAAATACTCCGTGGTCTGCGAAGAGTATGGCAAAATATCAGATATTCTTTTGAGAAACGAAACTTAAATACGCCACACAAAACCTTAGGCAAATGTTGTTCAAATTACAAATATGAAGCCATCAATGAATATTTGTCTAACCTAACACCGACTAATTCTACTGCTATACATTTTTGAAAATTATTAAATGCTTAAAGAACTTCAAAATGCCTATGCTTCTTCTTCGTAAAAATGATGGTACTTGGGTCAAAAGTAACGAGAACGAGCTGTCTGAACTCTTTGTACAACAACTAGCAGTATGTAAGTCTTTCTCTTCTGAAGAAAATTACGATGACGAAACTGACATCCAAGAAATATTCGAATCATCGTTCCAAATGGCGTTACCAATTAAACCTACAAAAGTGTACGTGTTGAAGAAATTAATTCAAAATATCAGCTCGAACAAAGCTCCAAGTTTTGACCTAACCACTGCCAAAATTCCCAAGGAGTTTGCTATGAAGGTATTAAGACTTTTAAGTATTATTTTCAACGCTGTTGTTAGAACAGGCTACTTTCCCGATCAGTTGAAAATTGGTCAGATAGTTGTAATTCCAAAACCTGGTAACCACTACAGGACGTTTCATTTTATCACCCTATTATTTTACTATGGATCTTATCAAAATTCTTAGAGAAATTAATATTAAATAACAGTGGGTTTTGACTTGTAATAATTTCTAGACCCTAGCCGGGAATCGAACCCGGTATCTCCGCGTTGTAGGCTAGCGTGCTAACACTACGCTACTGAGTCGGCCACTACTATTATGATTAATTCAATTCTTTATCACACTTTCTGTAATTTAGTTGCTGCCAACTTCTCCGTGATCTTCCAATATCTCTTCGTCCACTTTGTTTGTTCAATGTTGTGGTAGAATTTTTAGAATTTTGAAAAATAGATGGGTAATGCGGGAGGTGGGTGTTACTATCAATGTTGCTAGTTTGTGTACGTGACATCCTGTCAGACTGTCTACCTGAATTGACAGACTGCATTGTTAGTTCAGGTAGACAGTCAGATTCAGGTAAAATGGATAGTAGCGCCCCCCCACCGCGCATTACCCATCTATTTTTCAAAATTCTAAAAATTCTACCACAACAGTGACCAATCGATATTATGAAATTTTCATGTTATTATTATATCTTACTTAGTTTTTTACGTTGAATAAAATTATTGTTTGCCCGTGCCGAACGATGGAGCGGTTACCGAGATAGCAAGGGTTCAGAATATTGTTAATGAATCAAAATTTAAATAACTTACGATTTTGAAATTTCGTTTACACTGTAAGAATATAATTGTCTATGTAGTGTTACAATTGTAAACTCTTTGGTCAAATTCTTATCGAGTTACACGCCTCTAAACGCATGAAATTTGTTGCGGTATCAAGTAAATCGGATCGTTTTGTCTTCCAACATCGATATGGCAATTTTTAAACCACATTAAAAATATAAAACTAATAAGTGTCAACCCAGAATAAAATGAGCTAAATTTTGATGTAAAGTATGTTGAAATCCGACTCATAATTTTGGAGATGCAAGGGTTCTAACTCGGGTGTCTATGATTATGAAACCAATAGTAGTGTTAAAAATCTAAATTTACGGGAAGACGCAACAAACAAGAAGGCACAAATCAAAAACAAAATGTACAAAAAGTTTATTTTTTATTAACAGTTGGTTAGAAAGCTGAACCAACAGCTGAGAATACAAAAAAACAATGATGCAGATATATTAAAAACTAAAATTCTCTTTGCACTAAAACGACCAGTATAAAATTGTGAAAAATATTCGTTCTTGGTAACATTATAAGTTTTCTATGTAAACTTGATAAAAACTTAATTATTTCATAAATAATTATTTTTTTGACGTAATTTAATTTTTTTTCTGGTAGAACTAGGCCTAAACTATTGAAAAACATAAAAAACCATAAATCGAAATTTTGAGTTAAAATCATCGTGCCATCTCCCCTTAAGTTAATTTTCAAAAGAATTTTAAGTAGGTACATTATTTGAATATTTGTACCATGCATGTTTTGTTGATTAATTTGTTTACACTAGTAAACAAATACTTTAATTACTAACTATTCGAAGAGGTTTATTATATCGATAGTCATAAAACCCGTATTAAATTAAAAAAGTTATCAGTTTTCGATCTAAGTTTAAGAGTTGCTACTCATTAATAAATTAATTGTATACGTAAAGTATTTAGGTATCAAGTAGGCCTAAGTTTGTTTTGTAAGTACCAATATTGGTGCCATTAATATGGTTAAGTAAGATGTGTTAGCTTATACAGTTTGTAGTAGCCTTCTGCTTATTTCCATCCGAGTAAAGAAGGCAACATGTTTAGGGTGAAACAAGTTACATCCAACTCTATAAATCATAATAATAATGGAGTACAAAGGAAGAACGGAGAGGTTTGTTTAGGCCTACTTAATATCTATCTACTCACGATGTTATGCTGAGTAGGCCTATAACTAAACTTATGCCAACTTTACAAAAATGAAGAGGAGGGTTCCAAAACTATGTTAAAAAGTAGATAATATTTATCAGGAAATTAATTTTTTACTGTACAAATATTTCAGTATAATTTATTTCCTGCTATCCAATGCTTTTACTTATAATTTATTTAAATATTTAAAATTCAAGCAGATAATTTTACTCTACGTTAATAATTTATTCTAATCCCCTATGTAAGTATTCTCGACTAAATCACGTATGTACCCTTTTTTGTACATGAACACTTACTATTCTTGTGTTAAAAATGGAAGCTTCTTTTAAGGCTCAGTAATGTACTTTTCTTTCTTTCTAAAAGTTTTGGCCGTCTCTTGGTATAGTGTTCAGCGCAACTTGTTTCAATACGAGAGTCCCGGGTTCGATTTCCGGTCAGGTCTGGCATTTTTTCATTAATCATTTTTATTTATCATCCTTTTCATCGTCTGTATTATCAATAATTGCAAAACAATCTGACGTAAAACTAATGAAACAATTGTTTAAAAACTTGTAGGATATCTTCATTTGATAAAATATTACGTTTCTCCTGTGATCCTAATAATTTTTTAACGAGTTCTGTATTTTATTTCTATACTACCTAACATTCTGTCAAGTGGTAGTAAATTATGACTCTCTTAGGGAAAACTTCAATTTTAGAAAAGTTTTACTTTTAATTTTTATAGTTCAGGTAGTATTTTTGTTTGTAATAAACTAATTTGTACATTTTCACTTTATGTTATTCATTTAAAAGATTTTATTTCAATTATTTTAAACGATTGTGTTAGTGTAAATAAATGTGTAGTATATAGGAAATATGATATGTAAATACATTGCATTTTATTATTCAGCAAAAATAAATACATTATTTTTTTTTTTCGCTAGGACCACTAGGGATCACGATACAACTTCAAATCATTTCTCTCTGTTCTTCCTCCGTTCAGCCCAAATTGCCTTCATTCCCTCGCTGAATCTCTTCTTCCTCTCCTGAGACCATGCTGTTCCAGTCCTCGGAGGTCTGTGTCCACCCTGGAACTCTTTGATGCTTCGTATTTGGCTTCTGTATTTGTTTCTATCTAAGATGTCTCGTGTTGTAATGTGGTTCAGTTGTAGGTCTATTGCTACTTCTCAGAACCATGCCTGTGTTGTTTTCCTGTTATGGCAGAAATCAAATACTTTCTTAGTGAGTCTGTTGGGATCCATTCTGTGCAGGTGTCCAAAAAAGAGCAGTCTTCTTTTCTTCATAGTTGCCAATATTGTCTCAGTATATTGATATATTTCTTTGTTGCTCTTCAATCTCCACCCATCCTCCGTGCGGTTTGGGCCCAGTATTCTTCTAAGAATTCTCCTTTCCAAGATTTCCAACCTATCTGTGTTGCGGTTGAGAATTAGACATTCGCTGGCATATAGACATTCAGGCAGGATAACGGTCTGATAGTGTCTGATTTTGGCATTTCTGGAAATACATTTCCTGGCGTATATGTTCCTCGTGATTCCGTACGCCCTTTCTAACTTATTGAGTCTTTCTTCGATGCCTGGTTTATCAAGACCTGTTGGGAGGATGTATTCCCCAAGATATTTGAATTTTGCGACTCGTTCTATTCTCCCGATATCTGTCTGTATAAATTGCGGCGGGGTCTTTGAGCTGGTTATAAATTTGGTTTTTTCTGCGGAAATCTTGAGTCCTACCAGGTTCGCTGTCTCCTCTAGTAGGTTGATTGCTGTAATGGCCTCCTCTGTGGACCTGGAGAGAATAGCGAAATCGTCCGCAAAGGCTAGACAGTGTGTTGAAATTCCTCTGCTTTGGACGCCCAGAGTGATTGGCTTGATGTGATGTGCTCTTAATTTTTGCGTCCACATTCGGACCACCTTCTCAAGTATACAGTTGAACAGAAGTGGGGAGAGTCCATCTCCCTGTCTGACCCCCGTTTTTATTTCAAATGGCTTTGATAGTTCTCCTCTGAATTTTATTTTTTTTACATTATTATTATTATTATTATTATTATTATTATTATTATTATTATTATATCGACGGTTACGTCTAGTTCTACTGCATTTTGACAACTACCAAACTCAAAACAACCACTTAACTGAGGCTTAAGCTATTATAACCTCTTAGTATTCTTCTCTTAGGCCTTTATGCCTACCAATCTAATGTAGGCAACAAGGAAATTGCAATTATTAATTTTTCACAACTCATTTGTTCTAATATTATAATGAAGTAACTTTTGTTAGCTTGTTTGTACGAGGTAATCTCAGAAAGTACCCATCCGATTTCAAAAATACTTTCACTGTTGGAATGTTTAGAACTATACAAAATACAAATACACAATTTTAAATTATGAACTAAATATAATAATAATAAAAAGTTCTAATGTTTAACATAATACAAATATATGTGAATACATAAATACGATAATTGAGTAATTACTTAAAACTTTTTCTTCTACTTACAATACTTTATAGTATTGAGAATATTATACGAAATTGAAGTAAAATTTGAATAAAGTCGATTAGAATATTGTCTCCATTCCAGATTTTAATAAATTAAAAATCAGATTATTTTCAAAACAAAAATATCAACGGAAATACACCGTAAAAGTTGACAACTTCAAACACAAATTTCAAAAAAGTATTTTGCTGGCAAAAAGCAAGGCCAAAAATAAAGTTGTAGTATAAGCTGACAAAAATAAAGAATATTTCAGAATTTTTATCTTCTTCCTGAGTAATATAGTTTATATGGAATTACGTAATTTTCAGATTTTGAAAACATTTTTGTGATTCGTAAAATGAACTAATTTTTTATTATTTTAGGACCGTTAGTTCTTTTATCTATCAGTATTATACTGTTAGATATACTGTTTTATAAATATAAAAACTCTTTTTTTATTTGTTTAAGTCTTTTAATAGTAATTAATCGTAATATCAACAAACAGTGCTGTGTCATGTTGACAGCATTAATTAATGATTTTGAGACTAGGTTCTAACTAAATGACAAAGAACGAGGTGTTTGAATTAGTTACACAATGTTTGTTCTATGAATAGCTGAAACACTTCTCAGTTACCGTACTAGGTACACCATCAGAACGCAAGGTTTGCATTAGTAACTGAGAATAATTTTATTGAAACCATATCAAGCTTAAAATGCCGCTTTTCAGTATTTTCAAAAACTGCGAGTTTTCAATCCAGTTATTCCATTCTTTTTTAAGGAATGAAAAATGTATAATCGGCCTACGTTATTAATTTATAACATCTAAAACAAGAATTTTTTGTAATCAGTCTCTCGACTGGTTTGATGCAGTTCTCCAAGCTGTTCTATCTTGCGCAAGTCGTTTCATATCTACATACCGGTAACACCCTACATCTTTTGTAATTTGCTTTATATATTCTAATCTTTGCCTCCCCGTACAATTTACTCCCTCAATATTACACTCCATTATTGATAGCCAATACCTGGATGTCTTAAGATATGCCCCACTAGCGTATCCCTTCTTCTGGTAAGATGCTTCCATATACTTCTTTTTTAACCCACTCGCCTAAGAACCTCTAAATTACTTATTTTTTACTTATTTAACGTGAATGTTTGGATAGGATACTAGCCTTCTATCCCGACCGATTCCCTTAAGCCTTTTGTAAAAGGAATTAAGGGGTCTCCTTCCAGTTGACGACAAAAGTCCTTTATAGCCCACAAGAATTTTATCAAAATAAATATTAAATCATGTAAAACAGATACATACATGAGCTTAAAAGTATATCAAAATTATTGATGAAAAATAAATTGTTAAAGTACAAAATTATACACATACCTATATGAACTTCTGTAGCCAGTTATCAGAAACGCCAATATCGAAGTTCTACAAAGATTCCAGTTAAAATGTGCGTACAATCACAAACTCTCCCTGTTACATAACGAACAACATATCACACGGCAACATGAAAATGAACACAATACAAGAAGAAATTTCAGAACACAGTAGAAATTACAAAGTTAAATTTGAACACCATCTCAACCATGTCAAACCATCTCAACCATCTCAAACCATCAATCTACTAGACAATAGCACCACTCAATGACGTTTACAAAATATATAACCCACTGACCTATTTAATGTTTAAACAGTAAAAGCATTTAATTCTTATTTTGGAAAATAATTATTTTGTTTTGTTTAAGGAGATGTACCATTTGGTACACTTCTAGTAAGTTATTTACTTTTGTGAGATCACTTACTTATATAGCCCCTTCGTGAAAAAATAGTAAAGTATGTTCTGCTTAAAAAATACATATTAAATTAACCTAGTACAAAATTAACTCTATCGTTTTACAAAAACAAAAAACTATATCATTTGAGGAAATTTAAACCGATCCAGTTTTGTTAGTATAGTTATTACAGAAAGTAAATCACAACAAATTTGAAACTAAACCACAAGTATGGAAAAATAATTATAACGTTTCGTAAAAAAAAAAACAAATTCATTCAGGTATTGATTCAATTAAAGAAAATTACAAACAATTAATAAACAATGTCATAAGTTTTACGAGTCTCATTCAGACCATCAAAAAAAATATTTTAATCGAATTTCTCTTAGCTTTTATGTTTGAATTAGAAATTATTTCAAGCAGAGCACTGTATCATTAAGAAGTTTAAAGTACAAGAATTTTAGGCTCTGAACTAAACTAAACAAGCTATGTTGAAGAAGGTTGAATAGCTTATTAAATGGAAAATGTTGATCGTTTCATCGCTTAGTGAAATTGATAAGGGCAAAGAGAAGAGTTAACTGAATACGGTACATGCCCCGTCTGCACTTTCACAACCGACACTGAAGTTAACTTGCTTTTTATTTAAATAACTAACTGATATTAGTAAAAGTATGCTTGTTCAATTATAAAATAAACATAATACAAAAAAGTCTATTTAAATTACGGAAAATTTTATAATAATAATAACAATGCTAATTTTAAAACAATGTACGTACAAAATTTTTAATTAATATTCTTAAGTAACGACTTAAAAATTGTACTAATTGTACTTAACTAATTGTACTAGATTAGGAGGGTTCATAAATAAATTAGTTTATAACTCAATCCTGTATTTCATTGTTACACTCTTTTACTTTTTCTAGTTAGTTATCCCAGTGATAATGTTGCTTCTTATATTATTAGATTTTGAAAACATTTTTGTTATCGTAAAATGATTTTTTATAATTTTTTAATTTGTTTAGGAACGTTAGTCTTTTATCTAACAGTTCTGTCACTGGACTGTGTCTCCACTCACGTTTATTTATCACGTTATTTTTTTCCAAATATTGTGTTATCACATTCACTGATTGTTTCCAACAGATTGTGAATTTCCGAAATAGAGAGAGAAAAAAAGTTATCCCAGTGATAATGTTGCTTCTTCTTTTCAAGTCATCCATATTTTGGGTATATACCTCTTCAAATTTTTCAGCGATTTCAATCCTGAGCTGATTTTCCTGAATGAAATCCCACGATTTGCTTCAAAACTTTCAGTTACCTCATCTGTAGCCTTCCACTTCCTCTTTTGCCGAGCCATGGCCTCCAATGCTGGTTATAGCTTTCCATTTTTAATCTTTCTATCTTGCATTGTAAGCTATAAAACTCCACTTTTACTTAGCGACGTACCTTGAGATGTCTGGCATTTTGATCTTGTCTCTTATCAAGTTGTTCGTTCTCGTATTCAGCAATTTAGCTCCTATACTACACCCAACTCAGTCAATTGTGACTGTGGAAAAGATACGCGATACCAATTTAACATTGGTTGTATAGAGCAATATGCTCTCTGCCACTATCTTTCCTACAAACATACCTAGTATTTAATTAATAATATATAAGTTTTAGTTTTAATTGTAATTTAAACTAAAGTTAAAATTATAAGTGACTCTTATTTAAAGAATAATGTTCGTCTCCAATATTCGATTAAAATACGCATGTTTAAAATTTTAAAAGAAATGAAATACTTTAAAATAAATGTAAATAGTTACATTTATAAAACATTATAGAATTTATAGGCCTATGGTGATGAAATGGATAAAATATAGATTTTGAAAGAATAATAAAATGTTTAATTTAATTTTATCTTTTCATAACATATTATGGTTTTACAAACAAAATGCTGTACATTACCCTACGAAATGTGGATATTAAATAACGAGACTGATGTTGTAAAAAATTTAATTTTAATTTTATACATAATCACTTATTGTCACTTTCAATATACACTCCTTCTCTATCCCTACAACGCTCCTATCCCAACAATTATAGAAATAAAATAATTTATTTACATGACCCAAATTTATAAAAATCGTGAGAAAAATGGGTAAAGAACAATGACTTTGTAGAGTGTAGTAGACACACCAAACTTTACACATTACATGGAATTCGGATAGACAGTACATTCGGAAACCTTTCAACAATTACCAAAACATTCTAAAAGGATCTCAAGTAGGGGTAGCCTAGGCCTGTTCAGAAAGATGTTCAAGCCGAAACAAAAGCGAAATACTCAGCCAAACAATAGCGTCAGACAACATTGCTTTTGTTTCACAAGTAAATGAGGCAAGAATTTAACACAGTGCAATTTGGTTAATCCTGTGTAAATATTATCAAAACCATTATACTGAAATTGAATTGAAAATCAGGAAAATTTAGCAAAACAGTCAGTTATTGTGCAACCAACCACGACTTAAAGGTGTCTGTGAATAAAATAATTTGATTTATCTGACAATAAGCTGGTATAAAATTTTATTTATTGTTTAGTAACGCCAATGACTTGAGCTTAATATGGTGACCAGCAGAATCATCTATGAATAAGATCAACTGAACCTAATTACATTTTATTTTTATTTCGTAGAAAAAAGTAATGAAATTGGGCGGTTGTCTAGAGCACTTCTCTGTAACAAATTAGGTAGTTATAAGATTTAACAATATAAGAATAAAATTATTTACTGAAAACAAACATTTTCTAGCTAGAAATTTGTCTCACTGTAAGGGCACTGGTGCATGAAGGAATACAAAAATATAGATTTTTAGGTTCAGCTAAATTAAAGTGTGAAATTTCCTCTCTAAAATGGAGGTAATATTATGAAAATCCGACAGTCCTAGATACGAACTATTACATTTTTCGTGTAAAGGATGCAGCGTGCTTTTAAAATTACTTCATATTTTTAATACTTCATATTTTTATTCATCTGTGTTCCCTGTTGTTTGTACGTTGCGATCTGTACATCTTAAGAAGATTAAGCAACATCCGTGAATCCAATGAGATGAGGATTAGGACCTGTAATATGTATAACGTGTAAATGAGTCTTGTACAGATTCAGGCCAACCATTTTTGGGAGATTATGATTAATTGAACTCCAACCATCAAAGTACAACGCAAATCACTGTCTAGTATTCAAATCCGTATAAAAGTAAACTTGACTTACGATCTTAAAACCTTCTCGGCAATCAGCTGTTAAACAGCTGACTTTCAACAACGACTTTACCACTTGACCAATCCGATGGGTTGCCATTTATACATAATACATTTTCCGTCTATGTTTCAGTAGTATCAATTGCTGTTTCAGAATTTTTTTTTATTCTTTCGGACGTGTTGATAAACCTGATTCCATGCGTTGTGAAAAAATTACAGCTGATTGCTTAGTAGTGTTTTTTTCTTTGTTTATTTAACATCGCATCATCTACTTTAGTCATTAGCGACGACGTTGGGTTGTAACTGTACAATGAAGGATGAAATGGTGTTTTTATAACGTATGGAAATATGCCGTGTCTGAGTGGGATTCGAACCCAAGACCGCATGATGAGAGGCAAACACGTTACCAACTACGCCAATGAGGCCGACAGTGTGTTTTTGTTGTACTGAAAATCCTTTGGTCTATTTCTTTCTACCTGAACTTTAACCCTCATTTTCCAAACTATATTTTTCAGTACACATACCGCAGTTAATACTTAACTTTTGCTTCAAATTTTTAGGGCATAATTTACAATCACAGAATTAACTTCTAACTTATTTTTCGATATGTTACGTAGGGGTGGAGAAAATTAGAGATGGACCTAGTATTTGTTTTTTAACTTGACAGAAAATTTTATTTTAAAAAATTATTAAAAAACTAATTTAGTAAAATGGTCTAAACAGAATAGGAAAATGTGAAATTTTGATCAAAGAAAGATTCATGGAGCATTCAAATAGTTTCAGAGGTGGGTGTAGGTCTACCTAAATTAATTTTTCAAGTTACTCGGTGCACCAAGCTCCTTAATTTGTCATCAAATACATTTCAATCTCTATAACTCCAATTTATTCGGTTACTTTACTGTTGTTTGTTTTTTTTTTGCCTTGGTATAACCAGTATTTTGTAAACAACCGGCTACTTAACAAGTTATTTGCCCAATCAATGTTAATTAACGTCTTAAAATGGGTTAAAGAAGATAAACAATTTACATTAAAATGACAAATTGACAGTGAATTGTTAAAATGTTTAAAAATTACATAACATGTATATTTTCTTAAAAGGAATAAAACGTGTTGAAATTCAGAGAGAATGTTGGTTCAAATTAGTTATAAATTACTCACAAAACGTCTTTGAAATTGTAAACCAAAATTAATTGAATTTGAATTTCCAATTATTATGCAAACATACCTAATGACAGAACGTATATATATTTGAAATTTGCGTAAACATTTGACATGTACTTTGATGTAATATTAAACACCCAATGATAACGTGTAATTACGGAATCGTTCCACGCTACCTGTTTCACTTTAACTCCCTGATTAACTACGATATTTTAACAATATGTTGCAGACGTAACACATGAATTAGTTACAATTAGTAAACTTAGCTATTATTAAGTAGGTAAGCAATAATTCGTCACTAAACTCCAAAAAAATTACAAATACTAACACTCAAAATTTAAACAATTATTTATGAAAATATCACTTTCAAAAGTTTCTTCTTATCGATTCAAAATAATTATTGTGACATTTATTTCGGTTGCTTTTGGAATTTGGTTAACATAACAAATCTTCGTTTTAAACTTATAGTAAGCATCTGTTATTAAGGTCATCAGCTGAAAGGCTGGTTAGAACCTTTAGAGGCTTTACTAAGTAAAACGAGGAGTGAGGTAGTTTACATTTGCCTTCCTCGCTGAGTGGAAAAGTATGCTTATCAGTATGCTCGGCCCTCCGTAAAGCATCTTCTTTCCACGTTGCAAATGACACCTTCACTTCATTCACTAAAAGATTCTGGCTTTACAGTGAAATTCATCACTCTCAGAGAAGATAACTCTGACTAGTGTCTTTTACATTTCTACTTCTTCTGTTCTTAAACGTTTCTGGAACTCATTTGCTGAAACTTGCAAATCGAGTGCAAATCATTTAACACTTCACCTGCCTGTTATGGGCAAAATAAATTATCTATTAACAAATTAATAAATTATAATAAACTATTACGGATAATTATGAACTATTAGTAGGTGCCTAAATTACAAAACTACGTAGTTCAATAGATGTTTTACAAAATGTTATTAAAAACTTAACACATAAACCAAAGTTAACTATAAATAAAATATAGGCACTGATAATCAAATAATTAATTAACTCTTACTTACAAACCAACAATTGTACACAATTCTCCGATATGTAGAATCTGTTTCAATACGCACGTGTTATGATGTATAAAACTAGCTTTCTATAGCTTACTTCATTTGACGCCGGTTTTACAACTGAAATTCATTTGACAATGGTTAATCATTACTAACTCGTGACAACAAGGCGGCTTTATTTATAAGGACAAAGAATTTTGTAGTTAGCCTTTTGCCAGTCTGCTGTTATAAGATTCTGTTCTTCATTACCTTTTATTTTTCAGTCGCCTACCTGACGAACTTGACGTCCAAGGAACATCTCAGATTGAGAATAACCATTAATATGGTTGATGCGTTCGCGAATGGAGAAGAGTGACTGGGGAAACTGTTAGTTCCAAGTTTTATGTTGTTCATCAATAGATGTATTCGCAGTAATCTTTTGAGTTCTTGAATCTTCCATTCAGTAGTGTTTTCCTTAGAGCGGTAGATAGGTGTTGTGCAGTGTTCCCAATTAATCCCTTCAAGCGCCTTTCGCCAATATCGAGAGGTAAACTGAGTACCGTTGGAGTTGAAATGAGAGAAGCTAAAAGAATTCTCTTGAGAAATTTTTATAATACGAGTACATGACATTGATATTATGTGTCTTACACTTCACCACTGTCTTTCGCCAGAGCCGGAGCTCTGACCAACTCTCCTTAACAAACAAATGTTTAAGAATTAGTATTCTAGATTTATCAGTTTTAGAATACTGAACTTGCAGTTTTCTCTGAACATTTTAGAATAAAAAGCTGTGTATTTTTTTTAGCTTTTATTTGTTATCAGGAACTGTACATTATTGACAACTACCCAATTTGATCGCTGCTTTTTGCTATATTATTTTGACGTAGATTAGACATGAGTTTGAACAGGGACCCCCAGTAGAGCTTTTTTATGGATGGCTGTCAACTGGTCACCATACAAAGTCGCTTGCCCAACCGGTGTTACTTAACAAATAATAGCGACTTTCTACCAGCTGACTGACTGGGCTGGCCCGAAGGCCGAATATAAAAATTAACACTTTTATAATTGTTTGTTATTGCTTCATTCAACTAATAAATATTCAAACTTTTAGTGCTTTGAAAATGATTTATAGTCATAAAAAAAAATGGTTTATGAAAACAACCCGGGTTTTTATATTTTTGGTTCGGAATATAAATTTATTCACACAGTTTTAGAAACACATTTAGTTTTAGAAACTTTTATATATATTTTTTTTAAATTATATTTTAATTAAATTAGTATTTCCTTACATAACTTAAGATAGTTCATCTTTAATAAATGAAGATCAATAAAAACATTGTGGCTCAAAAAGTTCTATAAATTGCATGCACTTTCGATATTAGCGCGTAAAGTTTTATAGGTAATTTCTTGATTGAAGTATACACGTAGAATCAGACGAGATGATGATTTGAAATGTGTTAGACCGAACATGACATAAAATCTATTCAAACCTACATAACATTACTAAAGAAAAATCGTTTTGTAGTTAATAAAAAAAAATTTAACCGATAAGTTGTGTCTACAGCACTATAACACGTCTCCCGTTAAATATTTTATAGATAGCCATATGATAACCGTAAGTCTATAATTTCATTGAGGTTAAATTTAGTTTATTTAAGGTTCATAATTCGAAATTATTTTATTCAATACCAGCAAAAACGAACACTTAGTTAGCACGTCCACATTGGTTTTCACGGATTAGAAACACATTTTTATTAATCACAAGAAAAATATTGTTCGAAATTACTACAACTGTACGAAACTGTAATGTGTTAATAGAGTTTTTATATAACATGGCATCAAGGATAAAAAATACATGTGCTCGCAGTTCATTCAGTAATTTAGATTTTATAACATATTAAGGAAAATGTTTATAGCATGGATGTGAAGTTTAGGACATTACTGACGTAAACTCTTCATGAGCTCTCTGGAAAACCTAAATTACATGTGATAATCATAAAACATCCACAGGAAAACATAAATGTTAATGAAATTCTTTTCGGAAGTTTACACTCTAACATTTGCTGAGGTAATTGTCATCTTTTCAAAGTTTATAATATTTTAACAGTATAAGTGTTTGTTAATTCGTGATGTAATCAAACTCAGTATTTTCATCACTGCATTTTAGTTTTTATTACTGTCTCTGACGCTGGGGTAGATGATTTGAATAATTTTCTTTTAGTTCGTCCGCTACAAAAGGTAGTTTATAAACGGGACAATCCAGATCTTGTACACAGCTTTCTAGTACAGATCTGCTGAAGAGCAACCCAAACCATTTACTGAGGTTTTTCACCCAAGATATCATCCTACTTCCTTCAATCTTCCCTTCATTACTAACCCATGTAGCCAATAATTAAATGTCTCATAACATGGCCGAGATAGACATGCTCTTAATAATATGTTTTACACAAGAAAAGTTATTTTTTCATTTTCATTCATTTAAGTATACTGACATTCACATAATGTTTCTTTATAAATCAAAGAAATACACAGGATACTTACGTAATATCTAAAAAATTAGAGTATTTAGAGTATTCATTAGAGTATTAGAGTATTAGATATTTAAAAAATTAGAGAAATTTATTAATTACAACATTTGGTGTTTGAGGGGAAAGAACTACACTACAAAAATAAATATTATTTCCATAACTTGCGAAATGAGACACCGTTTTATAGTTAAACTTTTATATTATTATAATATTAATAGCATTTTTTAATCATCCAGTGTCTTAAAATCCAATTTAAATAATAATTATGTTTTTAACTGGCAACTCCGGTCACTTGGTTGAAAACGAGTAAAGATTTTCCGAACACAGTAATAATCTTGTGGGTAAGACCAGCAGGGGGCCTGCCACGTTGGGACCTCTGGATTAGTATTGCCAGATTGTTTTAGTCTGTAAGAAACAAGTAGACAAATTGGCCAATAAAACCCGGATTTCATTGTTTTAACCTGGACAATTGAAAAAAAAAAAATTTTTTGTGATTTATTGGTCATTATTATATTTTAATGAAGATTATGTAAGTTTTAACATTGTTTCGTTTTATTTTACATATTTAAAAAATCAAAGCAATTATAATCACAAATGAAAATAAACATTGATCCATTTTTATCAAATTCGGAGTAGGTACATTTGTTTCGTACATCAGTCCATTTTAGGGTGAGACTGTACTTTGAATCCCACCAATGTCAAATTTGAAATTTTAAGGTATATTTTTCATAGGATTGGTTAAAAATAAGAAAATTAAACTTAACACATTTATCGATGTTGGGTTTCTCTAGCTACTGGCATTTTTTCAATTTAATCTATAGGACCATAAATTTTAAAAGAAAATAACGAATAACATAGAATTTTTGCAAATTTCTTTCTACGTGTTTTTGCATATTATTATTAATTTTGGGAGCATCTGAGGAAGTCATAAAAGTGCCAGTGTATGTGCATCTACAAGATAAATAACTGGTAAAAATTTCTACAAGGTTAGTTTTAATGGTTTCCGAAAAAATGTACCTAAATGTTAAAAATCTAAATTTCCGGGAACAGACCAAAAACAAAAAGACACAAATCAAAAACAAAATGTACACAAACATGCAACAGTTGGTTAGAAAGCTGAACCGACAGTTTTGAGAATATTAAAAACAATAGGCCTAATGCAGATATTTAGAAAAACTTGAATTCCCTTTACACTAAAACGAGAAGTATAAAATTACGAAAAATATTCGTTCTTGGTAACATGATCATTTTTCTCGATAAACCTGCTAAATACTCAATTTTTTCATTAATATAATTTTTTTACGTAATTTAATGTCTTTCTGGTAGATCTAGGTCTGAAGTACTGAAAAACATAAAACACCGAAAGTCGAAATTTCCAGTCAAAACCATCGACAGTCTCACCTAACATTTTGTGAAAACATTTTCACTTAGCATAGTTGAGTGACCATACGTTCGTACGGTTCGTGCGTACTGTATATACCTACGTAAAAGCTACTTGTTAGCTGTACCATGATCAATTTTGCAATAATAAATCGAACATGGTTGAAATACGGGACAGAGCCTGGTCTGGTGGGACATTTAAAATTTTGCCTGAAATACGGAATGTCCCGGGAAATACGGGATGTCTAGCAACACTACTCTGGATACCTTCTGGTTTACGTTTAGTGATCAACCTCCTAGGTTCATCCGCTCACGAAGCCATTGGAAAACTTCCTCTTTTACCATCTCGACCTTTGACAGGTTTTTACCTGTAACTCCAGGCCCATTTCATTGAGGACTGGGTGCTGTAATTTACAGATAAAACAAACTTTTAGGACATTAATCAACAGAACTAAGGTTTATGTTAACTGGTTTAAATAAGTAAGAAGTGAAGAAATGGTAATACACTGCTGTTAAAAGGCTGTATTGGATTACAATTAAAAGTAGACGCAGAAGGTTAAAATAAAAAAGAAAAGGTCACAACAGAAGAATGTCGAAAATAGCTACAAATGAATTTTGATATACGAGTATATAAACAGCAAGACCTAAAAACCACTAGATGATATGAAATAACTTCCCAAAAAATTACTTTTTTATTTAAATCGGTACAAAGCAGTTACATACAACTAAATATTAAGTAAATTATATTCAAATTCGTGTATTATGTAAACAAAGCAACGTGACCTGCGTTTATTGGAGATTTTATATATGACCCAATTTAATAATTAAAAGCAATATCAGAGATATTCCGATTTAGGCTATCACGTACGTGTTAGGAAACCTTTTATAGACTGTAATATCGTAAAACATCTTTATGTCGTAACTTTATGATGATGTTAATATTATGATAAAACCATGCGGTCCATATTATGTCTCATTTTATTGTTTCATTGTTACATATATGTATAATGCAGCCTACTTAGTTACAATAGACATTAACTTGGAAATAATGTGTGAATTAATAAACAATCAAATAAATTTTGTGCAGAATTAAAATAAAATAATTTATACCTATATAAAATTAGCATCTGCGTTGCGGGGTTATTGCTATTCTCAGAGGGGCGCATTAAATTTTTATGCTCTATTTTACTGCTATTATTGCCGTTTTTCGTATCCAAAACGGCAACTCTCTCTATACATCCAATCGCTCTCCTGTTGACATTCACTAGTCATCTCCTTCATTTCTATTTATTAATTTATTCATTGCTTAACTGGACGTCCACATTTTTATCTTTCCCTTCGAGTCCAGTGCCATACTCTGCTTGGACATCTGTCTTAATCCATCAAAAAATATAATAAAAATCATCCTACTTTATTTATTTCCATATTTTTTACATTCATAACCTATACACATGCCTATAACGGGCAGGTGGAGTGTTAAATTAATTGCACTCGATTTGTTGGTTCCAGGGCTACAGAAAATAGTTCTGTTTCTTATCACATGGTCAGCCAATTATATGACTGAACTATTTAAGAACAGAAGAAGTAGAGGTGTAAAAGACACTAATCAGAGTTATCTCCTCCGAGAGTAATGAGTTTCACTATACAGCCAGACCCTGTGGTGAATGGAGTGAAGGTGTAATATGCAGGGTGGAGATTGGATGCTTTTTGGAGGGCCTGGCATGCTGCTAAGCATACTCTTTCAACCTAGTGAGGAAGGCAATAGTAAACCACCTCACTCCTCGTTTTTACTTAGTAAAACCTCTAGAGGTTCAAATCAGCCTTTCAGCTGTTGATCTAAGCGACCCATACACATTCTTTCAAAAAGCTATAATATATTTACAACAATCACAATCTAGGATGTGAAGGAAATTGAACTACCTAACTATAACTAAATGCCAAGTCCTAAGGTAGGTATTTTCTTCTTTTATTCCATAAACTGTACAACAGAGATTTAAAACTAGTCCGATGCTTAAACCATGAAAATAATTAAAAACTTAAAAGATTAAAAAAAATTTAATCTAAAAGTTTAATAAATCTAATTAATGAGACATACATAGGGATTTGCAACTAAAGTTATACAATTTTTTAAAAACTATAATCCAAAACATTTATAATAAATCTAAAAAAAAACAAAACAATTATCTTATGAACTAAAATATTATATAAAAATAATTGAGCCAAAAACTTTATTTCAATATTAACGTTTCTATATTCCATCTTCTTAAATTAATTATGTATCTATTCATGAACGCTACTTTTAAAAGACCTATCATTTAAGTTTTTTACATGCAAAAGATGCAAATTAAACGTTTTGGGTGCCAAATAACCTTGGTGACGCTGATAAAGAGCCTTTTTGCAAGTTTTGGAGGAAGTATTAGGTGCCTATTTCTAGTGCTGTATTGGTGGTCACTGCTTGGTAGATGTAATCTGTTTTTATGCCCCTAATTGGGATTTCTTTGACATTAAGTTGCCTTACGTCCATCACTAGAAAGTCAGAGAAAAGCTGCTCAGGCGAATTAATACCTCGGAGGTTTATTTTAAATAGTCAGATAATTAATTCTTGCACTTTAACTAGAGGGTCTATATATGCATAATAGGCTTTACCCCGACCTATGATTCCGTAGGTTAGAACGGACCAAAATATTGAATAGTACACTGTTTTTAAAGTTTTCTTGCTCAGTACCACTCGCAGTTTTTTAAAAGCTTAAATAGTCTTTGTCAACATCGTATACATACAATGTATTGATGTACATACCACAAACGGTCACACATATCTGCCACAAAATCCACAAAGGATATTAAAAAGATGATGGAAAGGGATTTGATATAAAACAGTGCCACGGGTTTGCCACGGTTGACTTTCTCAATCAAGACGAAACCAGGACATTAAACACGTACATCACAAATACTGCTGGTTGTATAAATATACAGTTGTAGTTGTTTTTGAATAAAGACAAAAAATTAAAACGCATCTACTTCCACAAAAACTTTTGATTAGCCTAAATGTTTCTTGCAGGTTCATCAGAAAATGGTTGTTAAAAACTTAGCATGAAATTTACTACAAGGAAAGTAGTACAGAATGGAAAATAACAGAAAACAATAATAATATTGTTACCTATTATAGGAAAACAATAATAATATTGTTTCTTTAGTTGTTTCTTCACTTAGCCCTATATTACTATACAACGCAATGTTTATTGATTTGTGTTTTTGTTTTACGTCCGACTGTTTTGCAATTGCTGCTAATGCCGATGATCAGAAGGGTGTTAGATAAGTTAATTGAGTGATAATAAAATGCCAGACCTAACCGAAAATCGATCCCGAGGCCCCTGCTTACAAGCCAGTTACGCTGACCACTGCACTACGGGCCAGTCACCTAACTGACCGGCCCGTAGTGTAACCCTGAGGATTATCTCCAAATTTTTAAATTCATAATCGAAATAATAAATGCGCTTTAACTTTAGACAAACGCAATTTTTTTTTTAATTTGTTGATTACGTTACATAATTTATGTAAAAATGCAATACTTTCAGGAATTAGGCCTACATGAAACATTATGCTTCTCTTTAGGTTTCGTGAGGTATCCGACAGTTTAATTTAAAAATATCGAGTTCTAAAACAAAAGTGATGGCCTTTAGAGGAAAATGTCCAGTCAGGACGAAAATAATGGTGGATGGAGTGATTTTGGAACAGGTCAGCTACTTTGCTTATTTCGGATGTGATGTGTCATGTGAAGACGACAATGGTATACTACAAGAAGTTCAGAGATTTAATAGAATTTGTGGTAAAGTACATCGAATTTTGAAGAGAAGGGCCTGAACTGGCACATTAATGAAGTTTTTTAAGACAGTGGCTGTACCAACGCTGACATATAAAAATGAGGCCTGGATGTGAAAGAAAAAATATGAAAATTCCACTCAGCGGAGATGCGCTTCTTGTGATCCATTAGCGGCTGTAGTTGATTGGATCGGTTCAGAAATGAGGATATACGGCGAGAGTTAGATGTGTGTTCTCTTAAGGAGACAATTGTGGAGTACCGCCGGAAATGGGCCAATCATCTTGAAAGAATGTCTCCATATAGGATTTCCAGACTGGTCAGAAGTCACAGGCCGATTGAACAACGCGATCCGGGGCGAGCGGTCGCTTAGTGGATGCCGGAAGAGATCTTGATTGATGAAGAAAAAAAAGATGAATCATAGTTTCAGGACTATTATTATGAAAGTTAATATTTTCACCTCAGTGCTCCCTTAATAATTAACACATTCAATGGTGAGTAATTATGAGGTATCTCTCCTGTCGGGATGATTACTCGTGCAGATTTTTCTCCGCTTGCTTTACGTAGGGCCTACAACTTATCTTACTAACGCTTTTATAGATTTATTTTATTTGCGACCTACTATGTTTGCTGATAACTTAAAGTAAACAATTCAATGTTTTTCAAGTTTATTTTTGCCTATTACAATAAATGTATTTCTGGTTCGAATTTTTCCATTTACCGGCACGATTTATGCGTAATTACTTATATAATTTTAAATTATAAATAATAATACTTTTAAAGTAAATCTAAAAGTGTAAGCTATTTTTAATCGATACCTGCAAAGTTACTAAATTCACGGCTTCAACTGTACCCTGAAAATCCGTTAAAAATACTTAACGAGTACACTATACGAGGGTAGAAGTTTGTATGACGAAAATTCAAAAACGAACTTTACGGTTACAAAGAAGATACCTTCCTGAAGGCTATATGATAGCAACAAACTGATATCCGACAGGTGGTGTCCCTCCGGAATTACTTAATTAATTAAAATGGTGACAAAACAGAACCAGCTAGGCGAGACAACAGCCTAGCAGTAACACCTACACATGACCCGCTAGGCGAATCTCTAGCACTGATGTGTTAATCGTTCTGATGCTAGCAATAAGCCTGCGCGGTGCGCACTTAAATGCTTATATTACATATATAAATTTATAGACTATTCTCTCTTGAAAATGATAAAATTATGTAGATTTTATGTAGGTTATGTATTTCAAAACAATAGTTTATAGTAACTTACTAACATTTTGGAACTTACCTTAGACTTGTCTGTTATAAGTTGTGTTAAGTGTATTGACTTTGTGAATAACGATCCCTGAGGCAACCCTAAGAAACTTGTAAATTTCGCGATGCGTACAAAGTTAATAATCCTCTAAAACATACCCTTGGGCTGTACAATTTCTTCATAACTATACAATTTAACAACTGAAATCACAATAAATTGATTAATAATTAATTACTCACGAATTAATTGTACGCAGTAGTGAAGTCAAAATTATAATATATTGTCTGTTGGTGACACTGAATTTGAAATCATTTGGACCGTGCACGGAGGTTTAGTTAAATTAGATGATAATCAAAGTTGATTATAAATCATATTATTCACTACACTGACTATAATATAATTGTAACTGCTTTATTGGTCAACGAGTTGGAACTGACAAAACTTTTCAGTATGACATAAATTTACCCAACAACGGTAAAGGATTAATAATATTAAGCCTGTTATCAAGGTGCGATAACACAACTATAATCTTAGGCCCATTAATTTAGCCTAGAGCTTATATTGACTCCTAATTTGGTGAAAAATAAATTTTAATTAATTGGTGCCTGAAGTATACGCCAGGGTTCCCGGGTTCGAATCCCGGTCAAGTAGGCATATTTCTTCATTCATTATCATCTATTACCCTTCCCTTTTTGCATTTACTCTAATTCACGTAACAATCGGATATAAAACGAACAACAATCCTAATTTTAAGTAAACTTGAAAAATCTCTTTCCGTAGTCATTTTCAAATTCCATTGTCTCTAGAGCAGCGGTTTCACTACGTAAAACTTTTCTTTTCTTTTTTTGGTTTTCGACTGACTGTTTTGCAATTTTTGCTAATGCAGACGGTGGAGAATGATGATACATAAAAATGAGCAATGAAAAAATACCAGACCTGATTGGGAATCGAACCCGAGACCCAAACGTAGAAGCCACTTACGCTAACCACTACCCCAACGGGCCGACCACTACGTAAAACGAGAATGAGGTGGTTTACCATGCCTTCCACACCGAGTGAAAAAGTAGGCTTATCAGCGTACTGGGCCGTCCAAAAGCACCTACTTTTCACCCTGCAAATAACACCATCACATCATTCGCCACAGGACCTGGCTATATAATAAAATTCATTACTCTCAGAGGATTTGACTAATGTTTTTTACACCTCTACCTCTTCTGTTCTTAAATGAATCAGTCGTATAATTGGCTGACCATGTGATAAAAACCAGAAATTTTTTTTGTAGCCCTGGAACAAGCAGATTGAGTGTAAATAATTTAACACTCCACCAGCCCGTCATGAGCAGATAGATTATATAAATTAAATCAATTACAAAAACTTAAGTATAAACATAAGTATTTTACTAACAATAGATAACTGTTTTTAAGAAGCAAAAAGATTACCTGTTCACAAACACTTGATACTAGCCGCATACATAACTAACGTAACTCAGAACCGATCCTGTTACGACACTATTTATGAACGGTTCGACACTATTCATTCATGATTCAGGCCACCTCATAATGTGTATGACGCGTAAATGAGGTGTAGTCTTCTATAGACCCAGGCCGACCATTCCTGAGAAAGTATGGTTAATTGAACCCCAACCATCAAAGTACATCGATAACCACTGTCTAGTAACCAAATCCGTATAAAGTAACTACCTTTACTAGGATTTGAACCAGGACCCTTCGTCTCCAAAAATCAGCTGTTAAAAAGCTGACTCGCGGTGATGACTTTATTTCTAGACCAACCCGATGGGTTGATATATAAATCTGTTCTAATTTTTCTTAAACTACAGACACTTCATTTGAAAGCTTTTAACCATAATTTCTTTTCAATTACTTTTCTACTTCATTTACTTCTTTCTCTAAAAATGTTTGTAAACATTCTGCACCAAAAAGGGCTTTTGGGAGAACATTATTCTATAATATTTTATAATAACCTAAATTATAATCACGTGAATGTCTTGTCATCATAAATATCTTAATTTGGATTTTTTTATACATAAAGATAATTATTTTATTATGATTGGTTACGTATAAAGTTATGCAATTTTCCACATTGTTTTTCTTACCGTATTTTGTTGTATATTTTTTGGTTATTATTTCTCCTTAATATTTAAATCTCAGTAATTTTTTCCTCATTTCATGAGATATTAAGAATTTGAATTGTATTAGTTACCCCTTCAAGAATTTATCTGTTTTTTTTATGTATGAGATTTGTTTATTGTAAACTAGGTTATTTTTTGTTTTAAAAATTTTCAGCAAAAGATACGAGGGAAATTCTCTTTAAAAGTTTGAATGAATTACTATTGATAGAAAATGATTAGTTAACGATTATTTACCGTCTGTTAATCTGTTAATCCATTTGCCCGTTCCCGACAAATTATTTATGGTACTTCTTAAGCCCTCTTTAATGTTATACACTTCGTAAAGTGGTTAGATTTTCCGGATTATCAAATGTTGACAGTGGTTATATTATAGTACTGTACTTGAATTTATTAATGAGTCGCTTGTTGATGTTGCAATAATTTAAGGGCGATAATTTGATTTCAATTTCGTAAGACATGGAAGAGTGAGTAGGCTGCTCGCTCTTTCTATGAATAGTAGCTTAAATGATATTTTAATGAAGATGTAACCTACGCAAAATTAATGACGTAAATAATATTTCAACCTCTACTTTTCATCGCTAGTAATAAGTTCAGATATTTTAAGGTAGTTTTGCCCTTGTATTTTTATTGATATTTTTTTCTAATAAAAATAGATTTATTTTTATTAATATAATTAGCTTGTAACTTAATAACTTTTTGGTCTACTACACAAAAGATTTTCAGAACGTAATAAAAACTTGTCATTGATTACCTGCATGGTCCAATGGTTAGAGTGTTAGCTGTACTGCACTACAAAGCGGACAATCCGATCTTGATTCCCGGGTAGGTTCATGGAATTATTACAAGCTAATACCCACAGATTCCGTACCATAATCCATGGTACGGTACCAACCCATTAGCTTTACTCTACGGCCCCAAATATGTTACCTAGTTTACACACAATACATCCAACCTGTAGAATGACACCGTTAGATATTTAGGAATCTCTCTTGATAAAAAACTCACATGGAAACCTCACTTTTCACTAAAACAACAAACATTCACGCACAAAACAAATACTTGTACAATACTTGTAATTGTAAAATATTACACACTCTCTCTCTTTCTCTATTTTTCTCTTCCTTTCTTTACCTTCTCCTCCCTCCTCTCGCCCTCTCTCTTTCCCTCTCCTCTTTATCTATCTATCAAAGATATTAAATGCATATAATTAATTTTTTAAACCGATCTGGATGTAATATATCCAAGTCAGTTTATTTGGGAACCATTTAATGGTTCCCAAATAAAAAGCGGACAAACACTGAAAGTGTTGTCCGTTGTATCCGAAGTCCGTTAAACCGATATCCGTTATACAATGGTTTACAGTATTGAGTATACGGTACAAGATAACTTAAGAATTCTTGTTCAGAATAAATCCGTTCTCATTAAGGGGTACTTTACTGTTAAAGTTCAATTTTAAATTCTTAACGCTGTTTGGCAATTTATTGCAGAGCCAGATGGAGTTTTAATAAATTGTTTTAAAAACTTAAAATGCTATATTTTTGCACTTAACAACTACTACTTTGGGTTAAACTACTACTTCTTTTGGCAAATTTCAAGACGTAAAATTGAACTTTTTTAACATGCTTAATTTTAATTTTTGAACTCAGATTCTCTTTTTATTGGTATTCAATTTGGTTAATTATATATTTTGCCTTGCTTTATGAATGACGTAATATTCAGTATTGTTAATACGTAATACCGATTAAAAATATTATGTAACGAAATAATTAAGAAAAGATTACAATAATTTCTCTTTAATGTTTTTTTTTAAATAAAGAAATAAATGAAATTAAAAGAACAGCCATTATAACTTTGTAAATAATCTCGTATACTTTTGAAATAATTTGTCTAAAGTTATGCCAAACAATAATTATTTACTGTAATTTATTTAACAAGTAACTTAATTTATTAATACAAAGTGGAAATGTTTCAACAACTTTTCAAAGGTTTCTTTAACTTAAGTCTTTCAATATATCTGATAACCTTTTCTAACTCGACACAGATTACGGAATCTCAAAGTCTGAAACTGGAAAATGAATGAACAACGTTTCTTACAAAACTTCATTCGTCTATTTTACTTTAGTACCGACAAAATAATAAGTACTTTATTATTTTCTTAACTTAAGTTTTTCAATAGACACGAAGCTTTAGAATACATATAATAGAAATTTAAATAATAAAGAATCACAAGTTATGTTCATAAGATAATTAATTTACGAATATACTTCAAAAAAACTAAATATTTTCACTGAAATCCGTTCAGTAACTATACAGAGTGGACCACGTAAATCGCTCCAATTAAATTATAGAAGAACGGTTTAACACAAATATGAGACTAATTATTGCCCAGTAAATCATACCCTAGGCATCTATTAAAAATAAAACCGTTCCCATTTAAATACAGAGTGTGTCCTAAACTGAGGAACTTTCATGTGAATCTCAATATTTTCAAATGTATAGGCTACGCTAATTGTCCAGTACATCATTTCAAAGATATTTAAGTCTAAAACTTCAACACTTTGGTGAAAAAGATTTATAAACTATTAACACATTCCAAAAGTGCGGGCATCAAGTAATTAGCATGGAACGCACTGTACCTTTGTTTCAACTTACGATAAAACAAAAACCAAACACAAATACTTTTTTAAAACTTTTTAAGCTTTCCAAAAATATGTCACAAGATCATAATATATTAAATAATATGATGCACAATACAATAACACTTCCCATTTCCAAATGTTGAACTACGTCTATTTTTAATTTGTTCAAATTTAAAAAATTTTGGGGTTATAATATTTTTTGAAGGTGAAATCTGCATTAAAAGGGACAAGATTTGAGTCTGTGGAAGCTGTAAAAGAGAAAGCGGCACGTGTCCTGGAGGAGCTGACAGAAGATGATTTCCAACAATGGAAAATTCGCATGGAGCGTTGTTGGGATAGAGAAGAAGTGTATATTGAAGGTGACAATAAGTGACTGTATAAAATAAAAATTAAATTTTTTACAACGTCAGTCTCGTTATTTAATAGCCACATCTCGTATATGAATGTAATGGGGAAAATATTGATTCTTTTCCAGTTTTAATTAACCCACCACGGTTGAAATTCACTACAAAATTTTTACATTTAAACTAAATTGGGTCTAAAATCGAAGGAACATTGAATACAAAAATGCCTACGACTACAATATTTCATGGCCTTTTTAATAAGTTGTTACCATTATGGAGTTCCCCTTTGGCCAATAATATACCTTAAAAAAAACTAGAAAAGTGTTTTGGTTCAGTTCGTTTATTTTGAACTTTAGTAAAAATATTTTAGCGCAGTATTCAGTTATGAATGAACGTTACGTGACAACTGATTCGTTTCCAAGTAGAGCTCAAGCACATTTTGAATGCAAAACTACATAAAGAAAATCTCACATCATGTATTCCCGTAGCGTCAGTGATGTACAAAAATGTTGACGTGTTTCTTGTAATACTTCCTTTCTTCAAATACTGTTTATTCTTTTGTGCATTTTACCTTTACATCATTTTCCTCTTTTAGAGTTTCTTTTACTTTAAGTTAATTTCTTTTACCACAAGACTGTTACAGTTGTAATGTTAAACTTCATAAAGTACAATTATTGTCGCCTCAGTAAATCAGTTGTAAAAGCACTCGATTCGTTTACAGGAAGTCCAGGGATTGACTTCCGGTTAGGATGTAGAGGTTGTACTTTACTTGACTTGTCCGTTTTACCCAGTTTACTCGTTACTGATACAAATATAAATGTAATTTTAAAAATAGCAAAAACTAAGAATACAAGTTTAAATAAAAATTTCTCTTTTTTTATTGTACTGCAGGTAGACCTTGATGTTTAATAATGAAATAGATTATACAGTATTAATTTAAGATCGCATTAACAACAAATAACTAGATATCAGTTCACTTGGAAGCGTATGTTTTTCAATATGTTGTTGTTTAGGTCTTCAGCCGAAAGGCTGGTTTGAACCTGTACAGGTTTTACTAAGTAAAACGAGGAGTGAGGTGGTTTACTATTGCCTTCCTCACTGAGTTGAAAGAGTATGCTTATCAGCATGCCGGGCCCTCTGAAAAGCACCCACTTTCCATTCTGCAAATGACACCTTTACTTTTATCACCACAGGGTCTGGCTGTATAATGAAATTCATTACGTTCAGAGGAGATAACTCTGATAAGTGTCTTTTGCACCTCTACCTCTTCTGTTCTTAAATGATTCAGTCATTTAATTGGCTGACCATGTGATAAGAAATAGAACTATTTATTTTAGCCCTGCAACGAACAGATTGAGTGTAAATAATCTGACACTCCACCTGTCTGTTATGAGCATTTTTCAGTATAGACCTAATTAATGTCCTATGCTTTTACCCAACCTAAGAACTCTAGATTAGTATTAAATTATACTAACAACTGCACCAACTAAATGGTCAGTCAGTTGTGATTCTTTATAATGTACATAAGACGAGTCAGTTAAACTTATCTAAAATTACAATGAAAATCTAATTTTTGATTGTCCGTCAATTCAAAAAGAGGTATTTAAAAATGTAAAAGAGGTATCACATAGAATGTTCCATGATGGTTTAAGATTTTTACTCACCGTTTTAAGAAAATATCAGAATTTTAAACATCGTTTCCGAGTTGAATTACATAAAACCAAACACCCCCAAGCACTTGATTTTACAAAAGAAAACATTATTTAAAATATATATAATTAGAATTTTCCAATATTTTTTACCCTTTAAAATTAATTAAATTAACGAATATTTTTTACTTTATATGGTTTTATTTACAACTGAGAGGTTTTGCACAACCAGTAAATATGCAAACAATATTTGGTATTTTTAAACATGATATTAGATGTTTAAGGAGGACACCACTCATTAGTAGAACTCCCGCTGTTAACAAAGCTAGCCTATTCAAAGAAAATTTAAATTTAATAAAATAAAATTCAAAAACCAACCAAAAAATTCACAACTTTTTATTGTTATTATCGTACTTTTAATATATTTACTTTATCCATTTTACTGTAGTAATTAGTTTGATAAAAAATCTGGTGTGAAACACTCACACAACTTTCTCTTGCCAATGCAAATAATTAACAATAAACCTAACATAAGTAATAAAACATTAGAAATAAACACACAAACTAACCTCAAAAAACATTAGTGAAATACATAAAATTAAAATCGACCTCAGTTTGGCTTAAAAATACGGAAAATCACTATTTCACGCTAAACTAGGCTCTGTAGAGAAAAATGTTCTAAATTAAAGTTGCAGATCTTTTAATTTTCTATAATTTTGATTATATACACTTTTATTATAAAATGCATACTAAGGCCGAAATCTTAAAAAAATCGATTTTTCTCACGTTTTCGTGAGAAAAAAACAGAAAATTGCTAATTACTGCTAAACTAAGCGTTATACAAAAAAATGTTTTGGAATAAAAGTTGTAGGGTTTTAAATTTTCTACAACTTTTAATATATACATTTTTGCTTTAAATTGCATATTAAAGCCGTAATCTTAAAAAAACTATGTTTTTACGTAAAAACAGCCTCACCCAGAATTTCAGCAAACATGACGCCTACCCTATCTTATAGAGAACAAAAAGTTGAGTAAACCAGGCGATTTTTAAAAAAATTGTAGGACCAGTTTTTGAGTAAATCGCAAAAAAGTGAAAAATTACACGAATAAACTACTACTTCCGGTTGACCGATTTTGATAAAAATGTTCGTGTCGGGTCCGGTAGTGGTATGTAACTTAAGTTTCAAGTTTCAAGTTTGTACGATGTTCCGTTCTTGAGATATTCTGTTCACACACAGACACACACACAGACCAATCGCTAAAAACATGTTTTTTGGGTTCAGGGGGTCTGAAAACGTATAGATCCGGTGAAATCTCGATTTCGAAAAATCGACATGAAAACAATACTTTCCTTCCTATATATTCATATAGGCAAGAGAAAGTAAAAATAGAATGTTATCATATTTTTAAGTTGTTACGTACAATTTTTTTTTTTATTTCTCCAATGTTTTTTTTTTGATTTTTATTTACTTGCTTGTGTATAATAGAATACGACAAGCGTGATGATGATTGAAGGTAAACAGATGGCATGAATGACTTCATTCATTACTCATTAGTGTCACTTCCGATAATAAAAATATTAGGTTTCAGATAGTTATTTAAATGAAATATTAATAATTAAATATTAGATAGTTATTAATGATATTAATTGAAACAAATGAAATTTAATTTAATTAAATGTAAGCCTATCTATAACCTAAGAAAATCCCTGTTGCATGCTTTCTTTAGTCGTCGAGGAGGATTGTCCGGAAGTCTGTCTGTATACATTTGGCGTACTCAAAGTTTTTATGTATACCTAACGTTCAGTAAAATTTATGATAAAAATATTTGATGATGTCTCAGTTGAATGGTCTTTTCTACAATTTGAATTATTTTTTTGCCAATCACAATATTTATTTTCTCTAAGATTTCGGATGTTTATCTTTTTTGTGTTGTTTAGGTCATTAGCCGAAAGGCTGGTTTGAACCTGTAGAGGTTTTTCTAAGTTAAACGAGGAGTAAGGGAGTTTACCTTTGCCTTCCTCATTGAGTGCAAAAGTATGCTTATCAGCACACCGGGCCCTCTTAAAAGCACATATTTTCTAGACTGTAAATGACACCTTCACCTCAGGGTCTGGCTGTATAATGAAATTCATTACTTTCAGAGGTGATAACTCTGATTAGTGTCTTTTACACCTCTGCCTCTTTCGTTTTTTAATGGTTCAGTCATTTAATTGGCTGACCATGTAATAAGAAACAGAACTATTTATTTTAGCCCTGCAACTAACAGATTAAATGCAAATAATTTGGCACTCCACCTGTCTGTTATGGGAAATTATTTTTTTAATTCTGCAAAATCCACAATCTACTCTTACGTAGAATGTTGAGTAGATAAGTTTTTGTTTGATGTCATGATTGAAGAAAACCCTTTAATCGGGGAACTTCTTAAATGTAAGTCAATTTTTGTCTTCTCGCTTTAAAATAAGTCTGTTTATTATTATTATTGTTTAATCCGTAATGTATGTACGTTGCAATCTGTTTAATTTAAGAACAATAAGCAACCCCATCACCCAATGAGATGAGGACGATAATATGTACGACGTTTGTATGAGGTATAGTCTTGTACAGACCCAGGTCGACCATTTCTGAGCGTATGATTAATTGAACCCCAACATCAAAGTACACCGGTAACCACTGTTATTATTTTCACAACTTTAGATGAAATTTTATAATTACTTAAAAATGCAAAACAAGATAAGAATATATAAGAGAAACTGGTCCAACCATTTACTTCGCATACCAGCACACAGGCTTCCTCTACGAGCGTGGAAATATAAACCTAGAGGGAAGCGAAGCTTGGGAAAGAAATGGATGCCGGAACAGGCCATTGAGCTTAATCCTTGACAGATGGTGACGATATAAAACAAGACTTATTATTAAACGATATGTTTTTAACTTACTTTTTACAATTTGAGGAGAAATTTTATATTTAGATAGAAAATTAAAATAAGCCTATGAATCACTAAAATTTTGACATACGGGTGAAAGAATACTACAGTAAAGACTACGTGACGGCGTTTGTAATAAAAATGCAAAATAACTGTTTAAAAAAATTTTGAATATCTTATTACAAAATGCTATTTTAGAGTTAAGTACTTTTTTTTGAATAATTTCTGCTTCCGAGGATTAACTGAATGAAAAGGATAAGCCTCAAGATGGAAGTTGAGTAACGACGGAAGTTGTGCGCTCAACTGATAAGGTCAAAAAAGGTTTAGGATGTCATAGAACATTAATAGGGTTTGTTTTTAAATTATAAAAAGTAGTTTCACCATAATTTAAGACAATTAAAATAGTAAAAGTAGTGGTGTTAAGTATTAATTTACCTAAATAAATTTCGCTTAAACAATAAAAAGATAATTAATGGTTAAAAGAAAAACAAAGTAAGTGTGTAGTTGGAGAGGTATTAAAAGATTACTCGGAACCAGCAAGAAGATTATGCGACTGATGAATGGTTTCGGCTGGTCGTCGTTGTAGGTGGGTAGTGTAGTAGGTAAAGAGAGAGCGAGAGAAGTCGGTTCATAAGGAAGGGGGTGGTTGAAAAAGGGGTATGGAGAGGATTGGCACGATCGATACAGCCGACTCGTAGCCACGTAAACAAACCTGCCCCGGCCCTGTTGCATATTCTTCCACAACCCTCTCATACTCACAACGTACTCTTAGTTCTGACGCCGTCGTTGATGCCACAAAACAGTCATTGTCGTTCGATTTACGTCACCGCAATACTAAAGATAAAAGAATCATATTATAAAATAATTATCATTTTTAATTAAAAAATACCTCACACAATTTATTCTCTTTATCCTTTTATTTATTTTTAATTTCTTTGATCTCAATGAATAAGTCTCAATTCATAATAAACCTCTTTCATTCTGTTTTACATACAAATATTAAACAAATTTTACTGGTCATTTTTTAAAATTCTCTACTTGACCTGTATTTCAACTAAACAAACATAAATTCAACTAAAACCGTGCTACTCTTCTCGCTGAGTTTTAAGTACTTCAGTTTGGTCATGTCATGATATTTTTTGTTTTTCTAAAACATTTAAAATTTAACGTGAGTAGTTAACAATTTTGAATCAAAATCAAAATGATGTGGCCAAATTTTCAAATGGTTTTTTCACAGAAAATCTCAATTTGTTGCTAGAAAAGGCATTTTTTTAGGTTGCACTGTTGTAACATACAAGTAATCTTAACGATAGACACGTATTAATAATCATCATTAAAATCATTTCAAAAAGTTCACAGTCATGTTGAATTCCGTTCAACATGACTGTGTTGAATAGAAATAGAATATGGGTATTACTTAACTTGGTGATTTATGCAGGAGATAAGTATGACCTTGTCAAACTGTATTATTGATGGCAACGCTGACGGACCTGGACCATTGAAATGCTCACGGTTTAAGAATGTAAGAGGCTGGAAAAACACGGGTAACCACATTAGTGAGGGAAGAGAGAACAACTTGAATCTGCATTAAACCAGTCGAGAGACTGATAAAAAAATTATATTTAAACAAATTACAAAAGTGTAGGGTGTTGCAGATATGTAGATATGAAACAACTTGTTAAAGATAGAACAGCTTGGAGAACTACATTAAACCAGTCAAAAGACTGATAAAAAAATTTATTTTAAAAAGTAATGATTTTCAATTGAAAGATATCTTACAAATTTATATTTTTATACTCTTTGTATGCCTTTCATCTCAGTCAATAATTTCACTTTATTAAGAACTACTTTTTAATACGTAATATATTACACCAAATTTAACAGGTGGTTTGTTAATCATCTGTAATGTTACACTTTACTTGTACTTTACCACCGCAAAAAAGATTCGCGTTTTTCCTTTTTGCTAAGTAAAATAAATGGCTATGTATAAAAAAAGGATAATTTATGTAACCATCCGATCAGCTTACATTGTTCCAGTCATCACCTTAAGGAGGAAGTCTACCATCAAAGAAATGTTTTTGTGACCCAAATTAGTGAAAAGCTTTTTGTGTTCTGAAATTCAGCTACTATTTTTATTGAATCCTAAATAAAAGTTATTTAAAAAGTTCACCCTTATCCACTTTAATGAGGGTTGGAGTTAAAAACCAGCCACTAGTTTCAAAAATCACTACTTAAGCGTACTTTGACCAATTTATATGAAATTGGAGTCAAATTAAACGAAGGGTCTCGTTTTCGAAATTTCATTCACATAGACTTTTTAACAATAGCAAAGACTTTGACAAAAAAACCCGTTTAAAACTCAGGTTTTCATTTTGTGTCCAAGAAACCCCATTGAATAAAATTTTGATTATTTTATTTTAAATTTTGGAATTCACTTTTTAGGGCGAAAGGTATGAGGAAAGATATCTGAAAAAATATAATAGATTTGAATTATTGAACGATCTATTAAAGTTTAACTTCAAAATTTTCACAAAAGAAATTGTGGTAATTCTATCATATTGTTTTCGCTTTTATTGACATGAAACAAATGTTATTAATAAAATAAACATACCTTTTTGTTCATAATAACTTACTCTACAAAAATGGAGAATTTGGTTAAGAAAAACATTTTTGATTGTAGACGTAATTTATAAAGGAAACAAGTGTAGCCATTTAGAACGGATTTGGAAGGACCACTTGCCCCGTTTAGCCCAAGAGTACAAACCCACAAGTAAGAGGAGTGTTGGTCGCTCGAGAAATAAATGATTTTTAAAACAGGCAGAACTGTCTAATCCATGAAGTGAAGAAGAACAAGAAACTAACTTTGCTGTAATGAACATGGCAAACTGATCATCGTTGCAACGTAACACTTGATTTCGTCTTCGTTATCGAGATAACATACTTCTAAAACGTGCTCTATAAACATATTACGAAAGCTCGTAGGTAGTTTTTCGCACAGTAGTTTTTCGTAATTTTTAAAATGTAACCACAAGAACATTTTAAAATTTATTTAATCTGAACATACGATTCATTTGCCCATAACCGACAAGTGGAGTGTCAAATTATTTACACTTAATCTGTTCGTTGCAGGGCTAAAATAAACAGTTCTATTGCTCATCACATGGTCAGCCAATTAAATGACTTAATCATTAAACAACAAAAGAGGTAGAGGTGTAAAAGACTTAATCAGGGTTGTCTTCTTTGAAAGTAATGAATTTCATTATACAGTCAGACCCTGTGGTGAATGAAGTGAAGGTGCATTTTCAGTGGAAAATATGTGCTTTTCATAGGGCCCGGCATGATGATAAGCGTACTATTTCCACTCAGTGAGGAAGGAATGGGTAAACCACCTCGATCCTAGTTTTACTTAGTAAAACCTCTTTAGGTTCAAACCAGCCGTTCGGCTAATGACCTAAACAACATACGATTCATCGCACACTAGGATTAAAAGGGTTAGAACCGTTCCGAGGTTTGGAAGATAATAACACGAGCTGCGTTGAGTGTTACGATACCGCAGTTTATTTATGGAGCAAATCTCATTGATAGGTGAATACGCATTTAAGAAATCCGTTATGAGAAGAATTGGTGAAACGAATGAATCCGATGGTGAATGTAATGGCCCTGCTGGTATAAGGGTGACTACCGGTGAAGTAAAATTCTAGTCAAGGAAAGATAAGGAGTGCGGCTGTTAAGGAGGGAGCGATACTCGAACGAATGACGTACGTTAACGAGTGTCATTGTCCCCTTACGCTACTCGATTCGTATTTTATACATTTCACCCAACCATTATTATATTCTTACGTAAAAATCTAAAGCAGAAAATACTGGCTTGTTTTTAACTTTTTTTTGGTCTTACATATATAATAGGAGTTTATTTTAGTTATCGTGTGGGTCCCGGATTAGTTAAGAATAAAACAGAAAAGTTTCACTGTAAAACACAAGTTCGAAATGTTTTATTATTTCGCAAATTACAAAGGTTATTTACATTTGTTACATACCTGTAAAACACAAGAAACAACATTCAATGTTTATTCTTCGCAATCTTGTCTCGCACACGGTTTATAACTATTTTAATTTAAATTCAATTATAATAAGAACATTGCTATGTATTGCACTTGTTTATTAACGCTCAGCTGTTTGTTCTTCTAGAGCTCTGTAATTTCGACTCTCTGAGTTCAGGCGGGAGAATTTTAAATCATATGTAGGAGCTGACTCCTTACATCTCCCCCCCTTCGGAGAGAAAAATTCATTTTTCTTGATCGTGGTCCTTAGGGATCAGCTTCGAAATGTGAAACAGATTTGATTCCTTTTTCTTGTGGCCTGTGTTAATTCTGTAGAGCGAATCTGATATTTTTTCTTCGATTTGGTATGGTCCTATTCTTAATTCATCCGTTTTTCTTCTGTTCAGTTTGTTACCATTTTCCACGTATATAGACTCGCCCTCCTGGAATTCATGGGTAACTCTGTTTTTATCATAATTCTTTTTATTATAATTATGGTATTTGATGCTGTTTTCCAGAGCCCTTTCTCTGTTTATCTTCAGGTCTTCTGGTGAAAATGTTTTTTTTAATTCATTTGGCTTTATTGATGTATCAACACCCTCTAATAGATATTTTGGACTAAATTTTGTCACTGTATGTATAGTTTCATTATATTTTTTTATACATTCGTGCGCAGCAGTTGTCCATGCTATTTTCCTGTTTTTTTGGTTGACTATACATCTTATTTTATTAGTCAAAGTTTGGTTCAATCGTTCGTTCAAACCATTTGAAAAGGGAGCATTGACAGCCGTGAAAATTAGTGGTACATTCTGGCTTTCTAAGAAATCTTTATATTCTTCTGAATTAATACCGGGGTATTGGTCTGTCAGAATTTTACCTACATTTTCATCGGTTACCATTTTGGTCAGTTTTATAAAATCCTTTCCCGTTTGTGTTTTTGACGTTAAGATGTATGCGTACCTGGTAAAGTGGTCCACCAGCAAGTGTAAATATTTTTTTGTGGATCTTGATCCGCCAAATCCTCCAATTGTATCAATGGATATTATTTCAAATGGGTGTTTCGCTGGTCCCAGTTGAGAGAGTTGACCATACTTCTTTTGACCTCTGGATTTGTTTTTTATGCAGATTTCACAATTCCTGCAGAATTCCTTAATATTTGTGTCTAAATTTTTTGTCGAGTAGCATTGTCTTATTAAACTTGTCATCTGCTGTACTCCAATGTGACAAAATTCATGATGGACTTTTTTTATCAACTCTTTGCTTAATTTTTCTGATATGATTATTTTCCCTTTTTTCAGCAGTAAATCTGATTTATCTTTAATTATTTTATTACCTTTTACTACATTATTTTCATTTTGGTCTTCAATGATTTTTTTTAGATCCAAAGAATTTACAGTTCTTATTTCTTTTTCCTGTTCTTCATCTGTTTCGAGTACCGGATTTCTACTCAGTGCATCGGCCTCTGCATTAAATTTACCAGGATTATATTTTACCTGAAACTGAAATTGTGATAAATAGTAAGTCATATCGCCAAGCTCTTCATCCGGTCTAGCTTTGATCTTCAAGTTTTCTAATGGTTTATGATCCGAATAAACCTCGAACGATTTGCCCAAAAGCCAGTATTGCCAGAATTTAATTGCCTCTTTGATTGCTAAGCATTCTATATATATGGCTTTTTTCTTTTTTTGTGCATCATTTAATTTTCTGGAGAAATATGCTACTGGTTTTTCTTTGTTATCCTCGGGTTGAGGTTGCTTTAGTATTGCTCCCAGACCATGAATACTTCCATCTGTGTATATTTTTATTGGTAAGTCTGGATCATAAATAGTCAGAACTGGCTCATTACATAAGAATTCTTTCAAAAATTTAAATGCATTTTCGCATTTTTGTGACCAGATGAATTTTTGGTTTTTTCGAAGTAAATTATGAAGCGGTTCAAGCACAATAGCGATCTTAGGCACATAATCGTGGTAGAAATTTATTTTACCTAAAAATTGTCGAATATTTTTTTGGTTTGCTGGCGTTGGAAAATCGCGAATAGCTCTTAGATTGTCTTTCATTGGTTTGACCGTATTGTAGCCGATGACGTGACCAAGATATGTTACTGTCTTTGAGGCAAACGAACACTTAGAAAATTTAAGCCTAAAACCTACTTCTTTAATTGCACTCATTAATCGTTCTAGGTGTTCTAGATGTTCTTTGAATGATTTCGAAAATACAAGTATGTCATCTATATAATTGGTTGTAAAACCTGATAATTCGTTTTTTCTTATGATATTACTCAAGACCCTCTGAAAAATTGCTGGCGCTGTCTTTAAACCAAACGGGAGGCATGTCCACTGATAGTGTCCATTCTGTGTGACGAATCCAGTTTTTCGCCTGTCTTCCACTCTTAGTGGAATAGACCAAAAGGCTGAGTTAATATCTAATTTTGAGAAGTAATTACAATTTCTTGTTTTTGTCACTAAGTCTTCAATACGAGGAAATGGTTGTGACTGAGGTACTACAATTTTATTAAGATCTCTGAAATCTATACAGAGTCTAGATTTTTGGTTTTCATCTTTTTTGAATGCTAGCGTGACCGGGGCTGCAAAAGGACTGTAGGACTCTTCTATTAGATTATTTTTCAGTAATTCTGAAATTTGTTGTTCTATTTCCCTTTTGTCCTGTATTGTGCACCTATATGGTCGTTTGCTGCAGTATTTTTCTATGATTAAATCTATTCTGGCCTCGAAGTCTGATACTGTGCCAATGTCGAATTTATTTTTTGCAAATATTTTATCAAATTTATTTACCAATTTTAAAATAAGTTCTTTTTCTTCTTTTTGTAAATGTTCTGTGGTTATTAAGAATTGATCTGTGTCTAAATTCTCGTTGAAATTGATTTCGTAACTTTTATTACTATCATTTTTCATTAAATCTATTTTTTTAGAGATTTTTACTGTAGTGTCTTTAGTGTTACGTGTATTAACTGTATTATTTTGGATTATATTTAAATTATTATCGTGACTCAGCTTAAATATTTTTATTAAGTCTAGTCCGATTAAAAATTCATGTTTAAAATTTTCGTTGTTAACTACAAACACATAGACATCTTCTTCCATATCCATTATTCTTGCTTTTATTTTTATCATGCAATCTGCATTATTAACACCATTAATTGATTTTATGCAGACGTTATGTTTTTTTTCATGCTCATTTTTTAATTTCAGTTTTAATATTTTTGCATTAATAAGTGATACATTTGAGCCTGGATCATATAGTCCATATGCCTCAAAGTCACCATTTAACATAACCTTAACCTCAATTAATGGTGTGTGTCCAAGTTTTTTGGATCTTCACTATTTACATTTAACTCTAACAAGTTTCTATTTACCTTATTTTCCTTCTTCTTGGGTTCTATATTGTCCTTGAACCAGCAGTCTTGAGTTTGGTGAAATCTGATTTTGTTGGTTTTTTCTTTACAAATTTCGCAAGGTGATTTAGATTTTTTTGTATATTCTGTTTGTTTTTTTACTTCTTTACCAGTATTTTTATGGACCAAGTGTTCTAATTTTCCTAGTTCATTGTACAAATCTTCCGTTTCCAACAGTGCATTTCTATCTATTTTATCACTCACATAGTTTGGGAGACTTACTGATATTAGATCAATCAAGGTACCAACATCAATTGATTTTCTTGTCTCCAGAAGTAATTTTTCTTTTTTTAAAGCAAATTCTACTAGAGAGCCTGTTTGGTATTTAAATGTTATCGCATACCTGATTGGAGACCAACCTTTATTTGCAAAAGTATTACAGAATTTTTTTCTCCACTCAGACCACTCCGAATTAATGGTAAGTTTCATTAGTATACATTCATACCAGTCTAAACAGTTTTTCTCTAAAAAGAATTTTAATACTTCAATCTTTTTTTTATCTTGAATTATTTGAAATCTTTCACATTCATCTTCATACTGTTTTATCCATTGGTTTGTATCGACTGTTTTATTGTCGAATTTCTGCAGAATAAATTCTTTTGCTATTTTGTCTGCAGATTTTTCTTGTTTTTTATTAACTTCTAATAATTTTTGCAATAATTCTTCTATTGCAGATGATTGTGTGATTGTAGATTCTCCTAAATGTCCCTGTGTAATTTCTTCTAAAAAAAAATCATTGAATTGCAGATTTTCTTCATTGTCAAAGTACACTTTTTTCAAGTTCTCATCTATAGTTATCCAAATTTTTCGGTATTGGTTCCTTTTTGTAAGTGTTTTTTTTACTTTTTTGTAACTTGTATGTTTAATTAATTCCTCGTGTAAGGTAGCTGGCTGCAATTCATCTGGTAGGCCAAACAAACGCTTATCGGCGGTTTCAATTGAGGTTATGCACATGATGTTCGTTTTTCCATCTGCTGTGCCTCTTAATCTAAACTCAAATCTAAGTTTGTCCATTGCTTGACTAAACGCAAATGTTGTTTTATAATAGGAGTTTATTTTAGTTATCGTGTGGGTCCCGGATTAGTTAAGAATAAAACAGAAAAGTTTCACTGTAAAACACAAGTTCGAAATGTTTTATTATTTCGCAAATTACAAAGGTTATTTACATTTGTTACATACCTGTAAAACACAAGAAACAACATTCAATGTTTATTCTTCGCAATCTTGTCTCGCACACGGTTTATAACTATTTTAATTTAAATTCAATTATAATAAGAACATTGCTATGTATTGCACTTGTTTATTAACGCTCAGCTGTTTGTTCTTCTAGAGCTCTGTAATTTCGACTCTCTGAGTTCAGGCGGGAGAATTTTAAATCATATGTAGGAGCTGACTCCTTACACATATAGTAAATTATTACTATATACTAAGTAAATTATTTTGAAAAAACCACTTTTAATTAATGGTTAAATCCCTTTTTATTATAATACGCCTAATTTATTCTCAAACGTTTGTAAGCTAAAAAATATATAATTAAAAGATTCATTACAAATTGTCAAATTTAATGAACTTGTTTTTTTTTGGAAAGAACAAAGAAATATTAAGAATAAAATCGTCGTCAAAACTTTCAAAAAATTATTGTATTGAATTTAGAATCCTCGAGGTGTAGTGGTCACTGCAACCGTCTTCTACGCCAGGCGTCTTGGGGTCGATTCCCGGTCAATTCTGATTTTCTTTTTAATCCCTCATCATCTCCATTAACAATTATGTGCAAAACAGTCGGACGTCAAACCAAAAAAAATTCAATGAAAAATTATTATTATTGTAGCATAGTAGAAGTTTGTGATAAGTCTAGAAATGGTTGAGGAATAGATTTGTAGTAAGAAATTCTGTATTTTATGGGGTTAAACAAGGATTGTGAATTGCTTTGAATAAGATGTTTTGAATAGGAATTTAGAAAATCGAAATTTTGTTTTTATTTTGATTTCTTCTATTCTGTTCGAGAATAGCGGTAATTATTTTTAGAAAGATCTCATTTGTTTGGAAAACTATCAGACCCCAGGTATAAAAACATTTAGTAGCGTCATTCAGTCAGTCAATACCTGAATTTTGAATAGAAAATGATAGTCAGGCCGTTTTAAAATAGTATCGTTACAGGACCGGGGGTCATATCTGTTAGAGGTCCCGCACTCATTTAGCGCGCCTACAAAAACTGGAAATGTAACATGTTTGAAAAATTATCAGATAAAGGACTCGGTTTAGAAGAGTGTATTGTAACAAATGGCAATATAAACATACAAACACTGTGCGAGTTATTGTAGCGTCGGTGTTACAAATATAATGGCCTGTTTGAATAAATACTGAGGAATATTATTGTTCATTTAATGATGATATCGTAGCATTTTGGCCTCCTGCTTAAATGGAACTTCATCAGTGGAACTTAAGTGTTAATGTTAATATGAGTGTTAAAATAGTTAAGTGTTAATATTTTTAAATTGAACTTCATCAGCATTCTGGACTCCTGCTTAAGTGAAACTTCATCAGTTACAAACAAGGAATGTAATATGTATCATTAATGTACGTAAAGTATATGAATACCCCTGTACACGCTGCAACCCGGAATTGTGTGTTGTGTTGCGTGTTGCATTTACAGTTTTTGTAGGCGCGCTTACTGAGTGCGGGACGTCTAAGACCCCAGGACCGGTTCTGTACTACGTTAGTAGTGTACATGCGTAGAATATTAAGTGGTTTTGGATACATAAATCATTTGTTTTGATTCTTGAGGACAGTATTCTATTATTAGTCAAGATTAGTTTTAGCTAAAGTTATGAAATTCATTTGGATTATGAAATCTAATAATTGTATTTGTTATTAGTCTAAGTTTAAAAATTATTGAAATTGAGGCAATAAATAATTTTTATAAGTTTTAAAGTATGACTGTTTATTATTTTATCATACCAAGATCCCGAACGAACTTAGGCTTAGGTAATTACATTATTATTATAAAGTAACTAGAATCAAACAAAAAATGTATTTTATAAAACTATTATTTTATTCTTATACGACCAAATGTTTTATTTTTATTTAAAAAAAATGTAAACGTTCAAAAAAATATGTGATATTTTTAGTAAATCGTAAATCATTCAATATAAATATATGTTAGATCGTAAAATAATAAACTGTGAAACAAATTTGTAATTACCAAAATATTTTCGGTATTTTTTTTTATTAAAGAGTATTTACCATAATTTATAAAGAGAGCAAAAATTCAAAAACAATTTTAACATGAATTAGTATTGGGCATTATTCTCTTGCTAGTGTGTTTTTTTTAACGTACGTGTTTATAAGATTTTTTTTATTTGAAATTGTACGCAGAACTCGCTACCTGCAACGGAAAAAATACCATATGCAAGCTTGTTTATATTATTAAATTAAGTCACAATTTAAAATTTAATTAAGTTAGTAAATTATTCATCAAATTAAAAACCGTGTTAAAACTGTGCGCAAATAATAATTTTCCTCTTACTTATTTAATTTTGTGTTAATATAATTAATTAACAGAGGTATAATTATGTGTTACTGAATATCATTGTATATTATTTATTTACACATTGCAAATTATTAATTTATAATAATTTATTTTATATAAAAGGTAAACATACTAATAAAATAAATAACATTAAACACTTTGATAAAAATATTTTACAGCTAATGAACAACGATAGACATTTATTGCATAATTTTAAATTTCTGTGCGTTTACTTAACTTGTTTGAGTAGAAAATTTAATGCAATCATATATTATTTATTACATTTGTTGCTATTATCGGTGATCAATTCTACTAATAAGTTTAGAAGTAAGTTTTCTTACATAGAATGTTTTTATAACTCCATACAAAAAACTCCAAAATAATAGAACATGTCAAAATAAAACTGATAACTCTAAATTTTATCAATTGTATTGAATTCATTACTCACCAATAATTTATTACCACTACTAACTTCCTTACTTCAATAAGCGTGTCACCCTACCATCTGTATCAAATGATTCACAAATTCCCTCAACTTTCAACTAAAAATTTATATATTTTTCAACCAGAAACTATTAAAAAAGGATTCGTGTGTTCTGTAAAATGTTTTATCAATCATTTTTTTTTTAGCTTTTAAACAAACTTAAATTACTACGAATTTTTAAAGATTGTGGCAATTTATTGATGTATTTTGTACCTGCATAAGTAGTTTTTTGTTGAAACAATTAACCAGATTCTGAAAGAACCCGAATTACCTACGCACAAGTCAAGGCTTATGTAGGCAACAAAAACAAAACAAAAACTTTTGTTTTGTCTTACATCCGGTTTACGAAGGGGAATCAAATATAAACCGGAGTTCTGTTTATACCGACAGTGGGTTGAAAAAAGACAGGCCTGGCTCCTGAGATTTACTAGTGGGGATGCTTAGAAGACATTCTACCCATAGAGAACGTCCCACTATCACCTCTTCAGTAACTATCACGATGACTGAACAAGAACTACAGTCGTCCGTTGCACAAAGAATTATAATTAAATTTCTTACAAAAGAGGGTGTAAAACCATCAAAAATTTTAGGAGACTAGAGGCACAGTTCGGGGATAATTTCCTTAATAAACACAAATATTTTCATGGTAAAAACAATTTTCACAAGTGTGAGAAGTCACTGAAAATGAAGTTCACCAACGTCGACCGAAAACCAGCGTCACAGAGGGTGAGTATTCGTACTGTTGGCTGACTTCTTGAGAACGTCCAAAGATTAATCATGGCTGAAAAGGCTTCTGAGATGGCAATCAGCTTTGGTAGTGCTCAGGCAATTATTAACGACAATCTTAGGTTTCGGAAAAGGAGGGGCGTTCCCATCGTTATCCTCCTCTAAGGCAATGCTTGACCCCATACAGCTGCCCTAACTCGGGAAAAATTTCAGAAATGTTTTGGACTACACTGGAATACTCTCCCTACAGAACGAACTATTTTTTTTATCCGAGGCGGCGAGAAAAACTCATGTTTACTCCCTCACGATGAAGGAAGTAGTATTGGACTCAATTGAGGCGTCCACGTCCAGGCTCAAGGAGGCCGCAACCGCCTACCAACCAAAAATCCGCCACCTGGCCACTTGATCCGACATCAGTAAAAAAACCCTCCACCTCCCTCGGATCTGTTCTACTACAAGGGAAATGTCAGGTTAAATATTTATATACTATCAGCGGGGCGTGGAAGGGAACCGTAGCCTAATTCCCCTCTCGCTGTCACTGACCAACTCTCACTCTCTCACTTTCATTCATCTCTTTCATCATCAGCTCAGTAAATTAGTGTGTCTACTTTCTGAGATCGGGACAGGATTAATTTGCTGTGGGAGAGGGTGATCTCGCTAATCTCCAGATGTCTCCTCCCTCCGCAGTCTCCCGATCACCCTCTCCGTAAACGGAGTGATCAACTTCCAGCTCTCCTCATCCCACAGCATCGCTGCCCCTACTCTCTCAGAGACCCACTGTGCAACGCCTATCTTCTCAGATGTCTCCATTCTGTCAAGACCAAAATAGGGACATCTTTCAAAAATATGAGCACTAGACTCCTCCTCTTCACTGTCGCACATTCGACGTTTCGGCACTTCATTAAGTTTGAACCTCGTCAAATACGCCACAAAGTAACCATGCCCTGTTAGCAACTGCGTTAGTTCGTGGGTGGTATCACCAAATGTTCTCCTTATCCACACGTCGACATTCGAAATTAACCTCCTTGTCAACTCCCCAACCCTAGCTTCGCTCCATCTCCTCTGCCCCCTGCTGAGTAATCGATTCCAAAATTCCTTTTTATCAGCACCAGCTCGCTGTTCTTCCCTCCCGCACGCCACTAGATCCATGGAGGCATTCCCGACATTACCAGGACTGCCTCCAGCCCTGGTAACAGAACGAAATTATTGCCTTTGATTACCACCTGTTTGGACTCTTGAAAAATGCTCTTGGATGTTATTATTTTGATGGCGATGTTGTCAAGTTCAATTGGCTCGTAGCGCAACTATCCTCCTTTTACGATTATGGGATAAAAAATGACCCATATGTTGGGAAATTTCCAAATAAATTCTAAAATTAATTCTGGTTTACACAGATTTGATTCACAATTATAATTCATTCAGTTCCTTGCGTAGAGCAGGAATTCTTAGTAGTAAAGTGAGATGACTATAAGGCAAGAAGAGGAGAACATATAAAAAATTATAGATAAACGGAAAAAATGTATCGTTTGTTTTTTTCATCAAATTCATTGTTCTATCATCGGTTCAATGAATTTTGAAATACCTTTTGTGATATCAACTACATTATCCGTAACAGTATAAATACATTTTCATTACGCAAAGAGGAATACACTTATTAGATTGTTCAGTTATCTTTCAAAAAAAAGAAGATAAAAAAGATAAATAACGTTGTGGGTATTGAAATGTTCGTACAAAGTACCCTTTTTTAAATTCATGTCTCATGGTCTCCATTTTAGTGAATCCTCTACCAAAGTAACCTCATACATTGCATTTTAATAGACTATCAAAATTCATTGTGCACCGTGTGTATCTTGAACGCATGCCACTCACAGTTACCGCCCACGTATCGTTTCATTTACTTTGATCGTAAATATTTTGTATAAATATAAATACAAAACATTTGTTAAAATAAAATCTACTGATATTTTTTTAAATGAAAATACCGATATTATTTTAATCCATTATTTAAAAATTCAAAGAATACTGTTCTAATACTATAAACCAAATATATATCTTTTCGAGTCACGATTTCTGATATTTCCATCCACTAAGTACTGCCCGTACTCAGGTAGAGGTGTAAAAGACACTAATCAGAGTTATCTCCTCTGAAAGTAATGGATTTCATTATACAGCCAGACCCTGTGGTGAATGAAGTGAAGGTGTCATTTGCAGAGTGGAAAATATGTGCTTTTCAGAGGGCCCGGCATGCTGATAAGCGTACTTTCCTATTCAGTGAGGAAGGCAATGGTAAACCACCTCACTCCTTGTTTTACTTAGTAAAACCTCTAGAGGTTCAAACCAGCTTTTCGGCTGATGACCTAAACAACAACAAGTACTGCCATCTACCACGTTACACTTTTTCATTGCTTTACTTATTTTTTATTTTATTTTATTTTTTTACCAAATAAAATTACCATAAAAATCTGGTGTGAAACACTGACACAACTTTCTCTTGCCAATGCTAATAATATCCAATATAACCTAACATTAGTAATAAAACATTATAAATAAACAAAAAACCTAACCTCAATAAACATAACCTAATTTTAATCATGAATGAAAGACGCAAAGTGAAAGTCAACCTCAGTTTGGCTTAAAAATACCAAAAATCACACTTTCACGCTAAACTATGCTCTGCAGAGAAAAATGCTCTAAATAAAAAATGTAGATCTTTAAATTCCTAAAAATTTGATTATACACATTTGTCGTAAAATGCATACTAAGCCCTAAATCGTAACAAAATCGATTTTGTACACGCTTTCGTGAGGAAAAACAGAAAATTTCTAATTACCGCTAAACTAAGCGTTATTCAAAAAAAATAATGAAAATAGAAGTTGTAGAATTTTAAATTCTCTACTGCTTTGATTATATACATTTTTGCGATAAAATGCATAATATTAAAGTCGCAATCTTAAAAAAACAATTTTTTTACGAAAAAATAGCCTCCCCAAGATATTCAGAAAACATGGCGCCTACCCTATCTTGTAGAGCATAACAAATTCAGTAAATTAGGCTATTTTTAAAAAAAATCGTAGGACCAGTTTTTGAGAAAATCGCAAAAAAGTGAAAAATTACACGAATAAACTACTACTTCCGGTTGACCGATTTTAATGAAAATGTTTGAGTCGGGTCCGGTAGTGGTGTCTAACTTAAGTTTCAAGTTTGTACGATGTTCCGTTCTTGAGATATTCTGTTCACACACACACACTGACCAATCGCTAAAAACATGTTTTTTGGGGTTCAGGGGGTCTGAAAACGTGTAGATCCAGTGAAAACTCGATTTCAAATAATCGGCATGAAAACAATACTTTCCTTCCTATATATTCATATAGGCATGAGAAAGTAAAAACCAAATACATATCTTTCCCAGTCACGCTTTCTGATATTTTCATCCACTAAGTACTGCCATCTACCACGTTACACTTTTTCATCCCTTTACTTATTTTTATTTTATTTTCTATCAAATAAAATTACCATAAAAATAGGCTAATTAAACTGATTTCAAACCTTTTTGGTTTCCTAAAAGTGTATTCCTAGATTTTTTCAGTTTAGAGTAGAGAAGATAAAGAAAACATGATTTTGAAGTGCCTCGCCTAATATTAATTTTGTCATTGATGTTACTAATATAATTTTTATTTGATATTTACATGCTTATTGTTATTTAATATTCTACAGTTTGGTGAGGGTGGATATCTTTTAAAGATATTAAAGATTTAACCCTTTATAGGCCAGTACTATGGGGAAAAACATATATACTTGTCAAAAGCTAAATTTTGTTTTATTGAGACTTGAATAATGTATTTCTAGTGCCAGAACAGTAATATATAGTTTTTTTATGTTAAGCCGTGGTAAGCATACTTACCCAAGGAACGTTTATTGAAATCGGAATCACATAATGTTTAATGGTAAGAATGATTAATAAAAAAATATGTAGTCCTATATAACAGAAAAACTTGTAGAATAACTTATTTCAACTTTATATTAGCATGAATGCTTGCTTTCCCATAAAAAAACTTGAATTTTCTATGCACTTTACAAAAGAAACAACAAAACAACACGGTTGTTTACCAGCGTACGCTCGTATGAATCCTTACCACATTCGTGTAACTCATAAAGCAAATAGTCGCTGCGCACTAATTTCAAAATGTGCATAGCCTACTTACCAGAGAATATCTATAAAACCATAAAATGCCAATAGAGTTTAACTGCATAGCTTATTCTTAAATAAACTCTACCTTATTGCCAGTGGTAAATTGTATACTTACCAAAGACCTATAAAGGGTTAATATCTTTAAAATGTATTAAAAGGTCTTCAATATCAAAAACAAAATCACATTTTTTGTCCAGATTTTGATGAATAAAATACAGAAAATCATAAATTGTTGCTAACTAAGAAAATAATTGAATTAAAAGTTGTAGGTTTTTAAATTTCAACAACATTGATTATATGCTTTTTGCTCTGGAATGCATAACATTAATGCCACAATCTTAAAACAACCAGTTTTTGCCATAAAAGCACAGGCCTTCCCAAGAATTTACTAGACATGGCACTTACCCTATTTTGTAGAGCATACAAAATTTAGTAGGCTAAATAAGGCAATTGTTTGAAAAAATCGTAGAGTTGTTTTTGAGAAAATCGCACGATAAATTGCACTTTTTAAATTGCGTATTTTGATAAATTTTACGAATAAATTACTACTTCCGGTTGACCAATTTTGATGAAAAGGTTTGTGTCAAATTCCGTAGGAGTGCCTAACGAAAGTTTCACCTCTCAACTTCATACCCTATTCCATTTTTTAAATATAAGATATAAGATAAAAACATAGACCAATCGATAAATACAAGTTTTTCGTGTTCAGGGAGCTCAAAACGTGTACTACATCCAGTGAAAACTCGATTTCAAAAAATCGACATGCAAAACAATATTTTCCTTCCCTATATATTCATATACGGCAAGAGAAAGTAAAAACCTATTTCAATTCAAGTCAAGTTTCATCCAATGGAACTACTCGGAGACCTCTAGAGCATTTATTTCAATGAAAGTCGTTCGATCAATATCTCATTTACCAATTTTAAAGCCACTCAAGTCTGAGTCGAATAATGTATCTTATACATTTAAACTTTAGACATTATTCTGTAAAATGTTAAGACATTAATAATGTAGGTAGTTGTTTTACGGTGACTGCTTTTGTACAGGGGAACATGTCAGGTAAAGTTCCCAGATATAAGTTGATATTCTCGTGACGTACCGTCTTTCAAGATTAACGATATTACAGCAAAGTATAAAGTTATAAAATATTTCAATATTAAAATATTATTCCGAATACTTTCCCCATTTATATATTACATATATTGCTATTTTTCAGTCTTGTTAGAATTATTTTGAAAAAAGAGACTGTGTATATTATTTTAGCTTGTTTTGAATGAGAAATTTTACTTTTGATGTATTTTTATTTTAATAATGTAAGTACATTTTGTTATTAATTCAGACAATACGGTGGAATACCGGTGAAAAAAAGGAGAAAACACCAGGCGAGAAGAGATGGTAATTGCAATCCGGAGAATTCAACTTGTATAAGAGGAAAGCACTATCGAGACTAGTCAAGATCAAACATTATAACACTGAGATAAATGCCTGTGTGTCTGCAACTACGCAAGTGAAACTTTAGAATGGTCAGTAAAGATGGTCTTCCCCTTCTCTGTTCTCACAGTAGGGTGATAAAGACATATGTTATATTTTCCTAATTTCGTTCAAATTTCTTTAAGTCTCTATATGTGAAAATTCTACGCATACCTGCGTGAATTGGATGACAAAAAGTTGATTTTTTTAAGATATCAAATAATACAACTAACTCTACTTTAAGTTAAATAAGATAGATTGTTCAGAAAGGTAGAAAAAATTAGAATAAACGGAGAAAACATATTGCATCGGATCAAGTAAAGATTATTACTAACTTTCGATTAGATCACTGTGAACCTCTTTAAGTATCCTTTTACCTCTATGTACTAGTTCTTCCTTTCCCTCTTCCAAGTAACCAAACAGTTCATCATTACGGAGTGTGCTCATCTCCGATGTTCTCTTTTCCGATTAGATAGTTCATATCTTATTTCTTCTCTTTTCCTCCTCAAATCCCGTAGTGGTGTTACTTACTTTCTTGTACACTTGTCTGTTATGTACCAATTCTTGTGTTGTATTACCTGTCCTCTTAGGTTCTCCTTAAGTTTCTTAAACCAGTTTACATTTTTTGCATCTTCCTTTCCTCCATTGATTCCAGAATCCTTCTGGCTATTCTTTCAGTTGACATTCTCTTGATGTATCCGTAAAAGCATGATCTTCTCTTCTTGGATGAGATCGTCAATTTCTCAGTCCTATCAAGTGTATATTACATATTATTAGATAAAACCTACCATGAAGAGTAAAAGGGGAACGGTGGATGAACGGAAGAAAGATGAAAAACATACAGTGCAGAAATACTGAAAATATTGGCAATGAAAAGTTCTTCCAGGAATATATGAAATTACTCAACATGATTTCAAAAACCTGTAAACAACAACAATCCGCTTATACATTAAAGAATGATGTAAAAGTATATAAATTATACAGAATACATGAATAAATACTGGAATAACATCAATATACCACAACATTACATACTATCTCATAAAATATTTTCGTGTACGTAAATTCAGGTCTACATTTTATGGACTTCTCTCAACCAACAAACAAACGTTTACATCTTAGTCCATTATTCAACTTGTAAGCCTGTACTAACCTATAAATCTGGAATTAAGTATTGTCAACGGGGTTGTGTGAAAAACAATTGGAGTGTGAAGAGCAGGAACGCGACACGTTCTTTTATATTCAAACTGAAATAACAGAAAAAGTTCTTTTTAGGTTTATTGAAGCTGAAAGGATGTTCTTTTCCAATTGTAAAGAAAAGGAATATATCTTTAAATTTCGTTTCCATTTCTAATTCTATACAGAATATTCCGTTATACTAAAACAAAAACGATGAACATTATAAGTATTTTAGAATTTTTAGAAGGTTAAATAAGGAAATTAATTACTATTAGAGCCTAAATCAAAAAAATGTTAACATACTGCCTAAATTTATTATTACATATTTACTGCTACTGAGTAATATTTGCCTACTATGCAATATTTAAGTTACATCTTCATTATGTAATTTTAGTATGGTAACACACTTCAGATGGAAACCTACAAAGAGTTTTGATCCTCCAAAAGAGAACCATAAGGATCTTAGGCACCTCCAATAATAAGATGCGTATAGGCAACTAAAAATCCTTACTGTAATCAACCTGTACCTACATCCTGAAAAGCGTAACAAGTCATATCCACATCAAAAGCCCAGAAAGAGTGAGGGTACTTGTGCAGGTTCATGGTTATAATACACAGGATGGAATCAACTACTGCCTTCCTGTACTTAATCTCATTGGAGCTGAAAAGAATCGACAGATGTCATTTAGTTTAGCAACTGAAAATGTGGCTCCAAGAACCACCATTCCGTTCGCTTGCTGAATTTTTCCGCTGGAGGAGACCTCAAGCACAGAAGAGCATGATACAACTAAATTCTGTACTCTGTACATATTGTATCACCTAATCCTGGGTTTTTTCTGGATCTGGATGTAATAAATAACAAATAGAAAACTTCCTTTAAACTTGTAAAAGTTATTTTTTAACACGGTTAATACGGTAAACAATTAATGATTGAGCTTAGACTACTAACGAATGATAATTTGATTACTTCAATAAATTAATTATTTCAAAACGTAAAGTGTAAATTAAACTCGACTATAATTACGATACTGTCTCATAACAATCAGAACAATGATTACCTGTACACATAAACAATAATTGTGCCACCCGTACGAGCAGCCACTATTAATGTAACTCAGAACCGGTCCCGTACACGACACTATTTCTTAACAGCCTGACAACAAAAATTCTATTTACAATCCAAATAATAACTGATTACAAATGCACTAACTGTTTTTATACCTGCGGTCTGCCAACTTCTCAAACAATAGAGACCCTTCTAACACTTTCTCCGCTTTACCATAACATGGTAGAAGAATTGAAAATGAAAGGAAACGTTTTCGCTAGTTTAGATTTTCGAGAATTCATATCCAAAACACTTCATTCATCGCGGTCCAATATCCTTGTTCAATTAACTCTATCTTGTACAATACACAATTTCTTAAAATAAGCAATTTGTTATCTTAAATATTTCTAGAATATCACTGTTATAATGTATTATTACACGATATGAAATAACACTGATCGTACTCTAAAATCTTCAAAAATACTGATTATTGTTATTGCTGAAACAAAGAATGGCCATTTTTCATAAAGAAAGGCATATTTTCATACGTTACACAAATCATTTAATCGTTCCTTCACCGTCTGCATTAGCAGTAATTGCAGAACAGTCGGATGTTAAACCAAAATAAAAAAACTAAATAGCTCCTTCTTTGGAGTATCCTATGCTTAAATGCTAGAGTTTAGCGTAATATCCTTTAAGTCAGCTTCTGGGAGAAGAAACTCATGTTCAAAATTTTGCTAGAAAGTATTTTTAAACCGCTTTGGCACATAACAGTAACAAAGGACTAAAAGACTACATTTTTGCACATAAATGCTATTTTTGAAGTGCACACGTAGACTAAATTCATATCCATTATGACTAAACCAATACAAACTTCTTATTCTTCTCAGGGTGCCTCTCCATTTCTAAGGTTGGCGACCATCATGGCAATGCCTACCTTACTGGTAACTATCTGAAAGAGTATACAAACTAATTACACCCAATATACCAATATAAACCAACTACAAGACAAGATACGATGCATTTCATATAGTTTTACAATTTAAAAAAGAAGTTACAGATTTTTAACTTTATGAACTCAGCATGGTAAATGCATTCCCGGTAAAACGGGTTTTGACTGCCTGTATATTATGCATGAATTGGTGATTGTCATATTTTGAAAACTGACTTTTTTGACTTTTAAAATTGAACAGACTAAGTTGAACATATGAGGGTACACATATAATCATAATTTGCCCATAATGGACAGGTGGAGTGTTAAATTAATTGCACTCGATCTGTTGTTTCCAGGGCCACAAAAAAATATGTTTCTTAGCACATGGTCAGCCAATTATATGACTGAACTATTTAAGAGCAGAAGAGGTAGAGATGTAAATGACACTACTCAGAGTTAACTCCTTTGAGAGTAATGAATTTTACTATACTGCCAGACTCTGTGGTGAATGAAGTGAAGCTGTCATTGCAGGGTGGAAAGTAAGTGCTTTTGGGAGGGCCTGGCGAGCTGATAAGCATAATCTTTCAACTCGGTGAGGAAGGCTATAGTAAACCACTTCGTTCCTCTTTTTTACTTAGTAAACTTCTAGAGGTTCAAACCAGCCTTTCGGCTGTTGACCTAAACAACATAATCATAATATCTAGTTTTTAATAAGTGTTATTAGGTTAAGAACAAAATATAATTTTTATATTTCAACTTTTTTCTGGTTTAGGTATCACAAATCACTAGAAGGTATAGTTAAATATAAGGAAAAATAATAAAAAAACACTTACTGAATTTAGAAAAAAAAACACCGGCTTGGTCTAGTAGTAAATCTACCGCTGCTAGTCGTTATTTACCAGCTAATTTTCCAAAACGAAAATTCTTTGGTTCAAATTCTAGTATTTACTTTAATATAAATTCGAATCCTATCAGTAGTTACCGGTGTACTTTGATGGTTGGGGTTCAATTAACCTCTCTCAGGAATGGTAAGCCTGAGGATGTACTAGATTGCACCTCATTTACACGTCATTTATACATCATCCTTATCTCATTGAATCATTTGGTTGCTTATTGATCGAAATTGAACAGATTGTACACACATTAAGGTACTAAAAAAAACTGATAACATAACTATTGGTAATGGCGAATTTACAATAAAGAAATTCATTTTCAAATTCAGCTTGACCGGAATCAGTACAATGGAAACTGAGATCAAACTTGACAAATACGAGTATAAATATTTAAGTACTCCTTCTTGGGTTAAAAATTAGATTTAGTCGGAAGACAAAATATTTTTCAGGAAAAAGTTTTTTTTAGTTTCCAGACGTTCAAAAAAGTGAGTTTGTGTTGCTTTCACAATCACCGACTCATAAAGTATGTAGTAAAGATGTGAACTTAAAAGAAATCAATAAGTAACATTAAGATAACGAAACATCGATTTAAAGGAGTCTCTTTCGATACTCTGCACTTTAATGTATTCAAGAAAGCGAGATTATGTAGAGTGTTACTGAGTGAAACGCCTAGGGCATCGACGTCACATTTGCAAGTCATGAATCAATAATAAACTGTAGTCTGAAATTTGGTATTTACTATTGACTTAACTTCAACTTTTTAAATATGAATTCACCTTATTACATTCTTCTTTATGTTAATTTCAACATTTTTCATGAATTTAAATTATATTTCTTCCGGAAATAAGAGACTTCAGTAAAATTTGAATAATAGTAATTATGTTAGGACCAACACTTTTTACCTTGAGGAAAAACAATAATTCGTACATTATTTTTTTTGCGAACAATATTTACCTCGTATAACAAATTAAATAAAAAATATAAAAAAAACAAATACTAAATCAAATGTAGCTGCCATATAACAAAATTATATAACCCTGGGGTGTCAAATATAAACCGCACTTTTATTGTGTGCCTCATTAGGCGACGTTATGTGGCGTTAAGTGGCGGGAACGTTGCATTCAATGTCAGTGAAATAAGAATGGAGGAACTTAAATCGGTACATAATACATCTCTATTCTGTCGCCATTTTCAATACAGCCATGACTGAGCAAAAAGTCCCATCGCATCGTATTATTATTGTTCAGTTTTTTAGCTAATGAAGTTATTAAAAAACCATAACTTTGACTCCGTTAAAAGAACCGTTTGGTGACGGTAGCCTTTCTCGAACCCAAGTCTTTAATTAGGCTCACAAGGTGAAAGGTGGACATGAAAGTTTAGAAAATCACAATCGACGCCCAAAATCAAGGTCATACAGATGCTGGAATCCGTCTCTCTTCCGGAAAAGTCTTAGCGACTGTTTTTTTTTTTTTTTTGACTGGAGGAGAGTTTTAACCTACATGGTTGACGCACAGTTATTTCCGCCTTATTGCCAGCAGTTAGAGTCAGCAAAAACCGTCCAAAAAACCAAAAGATGGTGTATCCTAGTAAGAGATATTATTCTTCTTAATGACAACGCAAGGCCTCACACGGCGATTTTGATAAAGTATAAATTGATGGATATGTATTAGGAAACCCTTGAACACCCTATAGTCCAGATTTATCCCCTGTACAACTTTTTGTTCGGGTCCTTGAAAGAAGCACTGGGAGAATGACTTGAAAATGATCAAACTGTCGAAGATTACGAGCGCAATATTGACTGATGAATCAAAGTCGAAACATATTTGAGAGTGATCTTCAAGCTTTCAAAACGCGATGAAAAATGGGTAGAGCGTAAAATGGAGAGTTTGTTAATATATTTTCGCAAATGTATAGACAAAAACATTGCAGAAGAAAAAAAAATTCGTAAATTAACGATATCTGTAATGTTTATTTTTTTGTTGATTTAGAATCCGATAGTTAACTCATAATGTATAATTAAAATATACACGTTCCGCGCCAACAGTGTAGAATTCCAATCATCAATTAATGCCTTAAAAAACATTAGAAAAGTAGTTTTGCCATAGCTCTCTGATTATTATTGCTATAGTCAAAATTCAAGCACAAAAAATATGATAATTCTGAGAAATACGACCAGACATATTAGTAGATTACGCCTACGTTATTTAAAGAAGATGTTTGAACATTAAATTCAATAAACTATTATCAGATTATATATTTGAACAATTAGTAATAATAAATTTGTACGTTCTTTTATAACGACGATGATAATATTCATTTTTTCAAATCCAGTCTATCAATTAACTTAAAATTAGTTAAATAATGAGATGTGAAATTTTCGGCACAATTTAATTGGGTTTTTAGATCATTAGGCTAGAAGTTAGTTCAAACATTTACATGTTATCTGAAATAATCAGAAAAAATAATTGGGTTACATTTTTTGGTTTATAACCGTATCACTTAGTAGAAAAGTGTTTTCATGAGCATAGGAGGCCTTTCAAAAATCTTTCAGTTTGCATCTTGCAAATGCGCTTTTAATATCCACTGCCAGGTCTAACTGTATAATAATCTACTGTCGTTGGAAGAAGGTCATAACAGTTTTTCTTTCACCAGTACCTCGTCTGTACTTAATATGATTTAGTTTAAATTTAACTTCTCTAGTGAAAAAAACAGAACTATAAATGTAGCCGTAGAAGTAGCCAATGAAATTTAAAAAAATATTTAAAGTTTAACTGCCTGTTATAGGCAATACTAAATTTTCCCATCATAAAATAAAATTATGAAACAAACTACGAATCAACGCGGAGAAATGTTGGAAAATATCGCCCAAAACATGTTCATATCGTTAACCGTTTTTAATGTGACGGTTTGTCGTCAAAACGGCACAATTTTTATTTTCCTCTAACAAGGTATAGGTCAAGTATGTTCTAAAATTCATTTTGACAATGCCGGCGATTCTACTGACGATTTTTGACAAAAACACGGCTTTGACGTTCCTATTAGAATTAACCTTAATATACAGTGACAAAATCACAATGTGTTATTTTTGTATAGTAGTGTTTGCATGGTAGTCGACAAAATAATTTGTTAAGTTTGATCAAGCTTGTATGTGACAACCCAATTTATTTTCTTGCTTCCTTCACATGGCTTTATTTATTTCATACTGTAAAAGCAGCTGTAAATATACTGCTGTTACATAAAATAATACCATAATCACAGCGATCCCGGACGATCTCTAACAATTTTAAAATGTTTTGGTAGGTGTTTTAATTCTGGAACGTATAGCATTTCAGTAAACGTTATTCTGTAATTTTCGGCTGTATCGTTTACTGGGCGGTGACAATGGGCGGATCTTATGTTAAAATGTAAGTCGACGTCACGCGCAGGAACAGTTCCGGACCAATCAGGAAGTCCATACTGACAAATGACGTAATACTGAATGAAACGATTTCATTGGTTCATATCGGTTGACGTAGTGAATTACAATAAGCTCTCTGATTGGACAATAATAACCAATCAAAATAACGCATAAAAAGATATCTGATTGGCTAGATTTGGAGATTTCTCATTGGTTGAGAATACTAGACTCTGATTGGTCCGATATTATATCTGCCTTTGACGTCACACGCGCGTCACTGTCAACGTATGCCGCCTTACTCGCATGACCTAAATAATTTTTGTCAACTGTACATCAGTTCTATTAGATTTTATTAATATATTTTCGCATATGTATAGACACAAACAGTGCAGAAGAAAAAAAATTCGTTGAATAACGATATTTGTAATGTTTATTTTTTTGTTGATTTAGAATCCGATAATGAACTCATAATGTATAATTAAAATATACACGTTCCGCGCCAACAGTGTAGAATTCCAATCATCAATTCATGCCTTAAAAAACATTAGAAAAATAGTTTTACCATAACTCTCTAATTATTATTGCTATAGTCAAAATTCAAGCACAAAAAATATGATAATTCTGAGAAATACGACCAGACATATTAGTAGATTACGCCAACGTTATTTAAAAAAGATGTTGGTTTGAACATTAAATTCAATAAACTATTATCAGATTATATTTTTTCAACAATTAGTAAGAATAAATTTGTACGTTCTTTCATAACGACGATGATAATATTCATTTTTTTCAAATCTAGTCTATCAATTAACTTAAAACTAGGTAAATAATGAGATGTGAAATTTTCGGCACAATTTAATTGGGTTTTTAGATCATTAGGCTAGAAGTTAGTTCAAACATTTACATGTTATCTGAAATAATCAGAAAAAATAATTGGGTTACATTTTTTGGTTTATAACCGTTTCACTCAGTAGAAAAGTGTTTTCATGAACATAGGAGGCCTTTCAAAAATCTTTTTAGTTTGCATCTTGCGAATGCGCTTTTAATATTTACTGCAAGGTCTAACTGTATAATAATCTACTGTCGTTGGAAGAAGCTCATAACAGTTTTTCTTTCACCAGTACCTCTTCTGTACTTAATATGATTTAGTTTAAATTTAACTTCTCTAGTGAAAAAAACAGAACTATAAATGTAGCCGTAGAAGTAGCCAATGAAATTTAAAAAAATATTTAAAGTTTAACTGCCTGTTATAGGCAATACTAAATTTTCCCATCACAAAATAAAATTATGAAACAAACTACGAATCAACGCGGAGAAATGTTGAAAAATATCGCCCAAAAATTGTTCATATCGTTAACCGTTTTTAATGTGACGGTTTGTCGTCAAAACGGCACAGTTTGTATGTTGCTCTAACAAGGTATAGGTCAAGTATGTTCTAAAATTCATTTTGACAATGCCGGCGATTCTACTGACAATTTTTGACAAAAAACGGCATTGACGTTCTTATTAGAATGAACCTTAATATACAGTGACAAAATCACAATGTGTTATTTTCGTATAGTAGTGGTTTTCATAGTAGTTTTTATAGTAGTGGTATAGTAGTGGTTTTCATGGTAGCCGACAAAATAATTTGTTAAGTTTGAGCAAGCTTGTATGTGACAACCCAATTTATTTTCTTGCTTCCTCCACATGACTCTTTTTATTTCATACTGTAAAAAGCAGCTGTAAATATACTGCTGTTACATAAAATAATACCATAATCATTGCGAACCCGGAAGATCTCTAACAATTTTAAAATGTTTTTGGTAAGTGTTTTAAGTCTGGAACGTATAGCATTTCAGTAGACGTTATTCTGTAATTTTCGGCAGTATCGTTAACTGGGCGGTGACAATGGGCGGATATTATGTTAAAATGTAAGTCGACGTCACGCGCAGGAACAATTCCCTAACCAATCAGGAATTCCATACTGACAAATGACGTAATACTGAATGAAACGATTTCATTGTTTCATATCGGATGACGTAGTCAATTACAATAAGCTCTCTGATTGGACAATAATAACCAATCAAAATAACGCATAAGAAGACATCTGATTGGCTAGATGTGGAAATTTTTCATTGTTTGAGAATACTAGACTCTGATTGGTCCAATATTATATCTGCCTTTGACGTCACACGCGCGTCACCGTCAACGTATGCCGCCTTACTCGCAAGACCTAAATAATTTGTCAACTGTACATCAGTTCTATTAGATTTTATTAATTTAATAAAATAGCTTCGTACTGCTGTATACTGCTGCTGCCTTATACTGCTGTTACATAAAATAATACCATAATCATTGCGAACCCGGAAGATCTCTAACAATTTTAAAATGTTTTTGGTAGGGGTTTTAATTTTAGAACGTATAGCATTTCATTAGACGTTATTCTGTAATATTCGGCTGTATCGTTTACTGGGCGGTGACAATGGGCGCATCGTATGTAAAAATGTAGGTCGACGTCACGCGCAGAAACAGTTCCGGACCAATCAGGAAGTCCATACTGACAAATGACGTAATACTGAATGAAACGATTTCATTGGTTCATATCGGATGACGTAGTCAATTACAATAAGCTCTCTGATTGGACGATAATAACCAATCAAATTAACGCATAAGAAGACATCTGATTGGCTAGATTTGGAAATTTTTCATTGGTTGAGAATACTAGTCTCTGATTGGTCCGATATTAAAGCAGCGTTTGACGTCACACGCGCGTCACCGTAGGCCGCCTTACTCGCAAGACCTAAATAATTTGTCAACTGTACATCTGTTCTATTAGATTTTATTAATTTAATAAAATAGCTTCGTGTTAAAAGGGCTCAAGTGCGCAAAACTAAATATACGGCAAATCATGAAAAACTGTTTTATGATATCTGCGCATAAATTTTTGATTCACTATAAAAGTTTAGTGATTTGTTTCCTTAAAATGAATGTTACCATAGAGTTACATTACAATTTCATTACATACATTAATAATTAAAAGACCTAGAAATCTATTAACATTGGCCCTTTTAACATGAAACGAAGTACTTGCAGTGAAAACAAACACAAAAACATACTCTGTACAAGAATATTCTTTATTATTATACGTATTTAAAATAGTAAAAATACAAGCTTGTTTACATTAAAAAAATTAAACATTGTGCCAAATTATATTAGAATTGACAATATTCTAATCATCACCATCATCATCACCGACCGTCAGAATAGCTGAAATGATATTTTCGAGTATGTTTTGCACTCATCTGGTATATATTCCATGCATTTTTTATGTCATCTAATTTTGATTTCTCACAGCCACCCCTCTGTCATATAAAATATTTTCAGGAAGCCGTAGTCGATTTCTTGGTGTTTTAGCCATCAAAAATGAATGTTCTACTATACCACAAATGCACTTTAGCGTTTTGCATACACCAGGGCGGTCTTGATCAAATTTAAATTAAAAGAAACTGCTTATATCAAAGAAAACTTTCGCATTCCTGTGTTTATGTATTGTTTCCACAGTTACTGTAGTTTTTTGGTACAATTTGTGCCACCATGATTTAAAGTCCAAAAATATACTGTTGACATTGATCTGCATAACAGCAAATTTTTCACTTTTACTATTGTTGACAATTAAATCAGATAACTGATCAACTGTATATAATCAATCTTGCCTTAGAAGATAGAGAGAGATCTTGCTTTTTATTATAGAGAAATCTTTATCACAAGGCAAGTAACTATGGCCTCTTACTGGGAAAAATTGTTCAATCTTTTGAAATCGTTTAGAATCTGTTAATGCCTAATAAATATTTAACTAATAAGAAAATCTTACCTGCAAGGTTCCACTGGCTGAAAAATATCAATAGCTCTTCCTTTGTGATTGATGTGAGCATTTCCCGTTGTCGTTGTTTTTTGGTAATGTTTCTTTTGATATAGTTCTGGCTAACTCTTCCATTTTATTTCATTTGTTATAATATCACATACTAATTCATTTGAATTCATGTTATTTTGTTACAAATATTATGACTTGCACAACAAAAAAGCAACAGCAATGTACGTAAGAACGTGTATCCAATACAACTTTGTGTTTTCTAGGTCAATGTGCCAACGTGAGTTTCATGTTAAAAGGGCTGATGTGTGTAACGTATGCCCTTTTAACTTGAAACGAAATTTAGCCATACCATTGTATGCTATTATTATTAGAGTTACATAGGTCTTTTTAACACAAAATGAAAGACCTACTCATATAACATATGATGGCAGTAAAAAATGAAAATTGAAAAAAGTGTAACATAGGCCCTTTTAACTTGGAGCCGTTCTATTTTCGCATATCTATAGACACAAACAGTGCAGAAGAAAAAAATTCGTTATGTAACGATATCTGTAATGTTGCAATACTAAATTACTTAATACTATATTTACATCATAAATTATTTACAATACTAAATTTTCCCATCATAAAATAAAATTATGAAACAAACTACGAATCAACGCGGAGAAATGTTGAAAAATATCGCCCAAAAATTGTTCATATCGTTAACCGTTTTTAATGTGAAGGTTTGTCGTCAAAACGGCACAATTTGTATGTTGCTCTAACAAGGTATAGATCAAGTATGTTCTAAAATTCATTTTGACAATGCCAGCGATTCTACTGACGATTTCTGACAAAAAAACGGCATTGACGTCCTTATTAGAATTGACCTTAATACACAGTGACAAAATCACAATGTGTTACGTTCGTATAGTAGTGTTTGCATGGTAGCCGACAAAATAATTTGTTAAGTTTGAGCAAGCTTGTATGTGACAACCCAATCTATTTTCTTGCTTCCTTCACATGGCTTTTTTTATTTCATACTGTAAAAAGCAGCTGTAAATATACTGCTGTTACATAAAATAATACCATAATCATTGCGAACCCGGAAGATCTCTAACAATTTTAAAATGTTTTTGGTAGGTGTTTTAAATTCTGGAACGTATAGCATTTCAGTAGACGTTATTCTGTAATATTCGGCTGTATCGTTAACTGGGCGGTGACAATGGGCGGATCTTTTGTAAAAATGTAAGTCGACGTCACGCGCAGGAACAGTTCCGGACCAATCAGGAAGTCCATTATAACAAATGACGTAATACTGAATGAAACGATTTCATTGGTTCATATCGGATGATGTAGTCAATTACAATAAGCTCTCTGATTGGACAATAATAACCAATCAAAATAACGCATAAGAAGACATCTGGTTGGCTAGATTTGGAGATTTTTCATTGGTTGAGAATACTAGACTCTGATTGGTCCGATATTATATCTGCTTTTGACGTCACACGCGCGTCACCGTCAACGTAGGCCGCCTTACTCGTAAGACCTAAATAATTTGTCAACTGTACATCAGTTCTATTAGATTTTATTAAAAATCTTTCAAAATATCGTTCGTAATTGCTTAGCATAAATAAAATTATATAAAAAATTTCCGATTTATATATGCCTTACTTCATATAATATAATCTAAAGGGATGTGGGTTCGAGAATTTTCGAGGAAGACCGAGAGATTGGAAATGTTGTGAATAATAAGAGTAATAAACAGTGTTTTCTGAAAAATAGTTAAGGAATATTATGTGTCACATAAACGGGCTTTTTTAGTAAAGGTAGGCTTGGCTTTTGTTGTCACTCGGTATTGTGAGAGCCAGGTAGGTACCTATTTAGATAATTGGTTTTTTTAACACATTTCATTCATTCATCCTAATTTTGTTTACAGTTGTTAAGATTTATCCAGAAGCCGTCAGAAGGATTTTTTATTTTATTATTATATCGAAAATCTCTGTCTTTTCTTAAACTCTCCATTAGCCCACTTATAAAAGCGCAGGATTGTTTATGGTCAGTCAGTTAGTTTACATTTGTCTGTGATTGAGTGAGCGTATTCGAAAGTGCATACAACTAGTCCAGTACGTTAGAATAAGTCAACGATACTGCGAATAACTGGCTATTGTTTAACTTTTATTTATTCTGTGTCATTTTTGTAAATAGTATTAAGTAAATTAGCTAAGTTATTTGTTCTATTAGTTAATTAAAGCCGAATTGGTTTGTTATTTATTAAGTAGTTTCATTGTAATATACTTGTAGATTGCAGCCAATTATTTAATCGTAATTCTTAGTCGTAATAAATACTTGTAATTTTAAACTTTAGTGTGTTAATTATTTAATTTACTCAGAACCTGAAACGGACCTTAGAGATAAGTGTCACAATATTATAGTGCACAATCAACAATCACTCATCCAAGAAAACAGCAAAAGCACAAACTTATAATATCTGTGCTTTAGAGGGTGTAGAGTGCCTACAAAACAATAATAACAAATGACTAATAAAATAAAATAACATAATAATATGAAATTCGGCCACAGAATTTCAAATAAGAATTTCTCCAAATGGCATATTCAGTGTACCCACACGATCACTAAATAAATAATAAAAACAAAGAATTAAACATATATTCACTGTATAAAACACAAAAAGTGGTACTGAAATAATCTGAGATTTTTACAAAAAGTAAACCGTGCGTTGTATTCATTTAATTTCAGTTGGATGCCAAGATATTTTGTTGTATCCAATATTGTGGAATTTTTACATTGTTTAAAAACACATAGATGGACATGCTTTCTGTTTAAGGTGAGACTGTATGATGATTTTAACTGAAAATTTCAATTTTTGGTTTTTTATGTTTTTCAATTGTTTAGACCTAGTTCAACCACAAAACTTTAAATTACGTGAAAACAATAGTATTTCAATGAAAAAAATAAGTTTTAAGGAGTTTTACCCAGATAAATTATCGTGTCACCAAGAACGAATATTTTTCATAATTTTATACAGATCGTTTTAGAGAAAACATAATTTTAGTACTTTAAAAATATCTGCATTACTGTTTTTAATACTCTCAGCCATTGGTTCATCTTTCTAACCAACTGTTGATGGGAAATTCACTTGTTTGTGTTGTACTGTTTTTGATTTGTGCCTTTTGTTTTTTCGCCTGTTTCCGCAAATTTAAATTTTTAACATTTAGGGACTTATATTTTTCTAGGAAACCAGGCTGAAATTTTTACCAGTTAATTATCTTGCATATGCACATATTCTGGCATTTTTATAACTTCCTCAAATTCTGCAAAAATTATTAATATGTAAAATAGGTACCTTAGAAAAAAATGTGTAAAATTTTTATATTATTCGTCATTCTGTTTTTAACTTTATGGTTCAACAGATTAAACTGAAACAATGTTAATAGCTAGAGAAACCCAACATCTATAAGTAAGTAAAGTTACATTTCCCTATCGTTTATCAATCCAGTGAAAAATGTACCAAAAAATCTGGTGTGAAACACTCACACAACTTTCTCTTGCCAATGCAAATAATTAACAATATAATGCAACATTAGAAATAAACAAAAACTAACCTCAATAAACATAACCTAATTTTAATCACGAGTGAAAGAGGCAGAATGAAAATCAACCTCAGTTTGGGTTAAAAATACGGAAAATCACTCTTTCACACTAAACTAGGCTCTGTAGAGAAAAATTTTCTATATAAAAGTTGTAGATCTTTTTATTTCCTATAAAATTAATTATATACTTTTTTGTCGTAAAATGCATACTAAGGCCGAAATCTTAAAAAAATCGATTTCTCACACGTTTTCGTGAGAAAAAAAACAGAAAATTGCTAATTACTGCTAAACTAAGCGTTATACAAAAAAATGTTTGAAATAAAAGTTGTAGAATTTAAAATTCTCCACAACTTTTATTATATAAAGTTTTGCGGTAAATTGCATAATAAAGCCGTAATCTTAAAAGAACTGTGTTTTTACGTGAAAACAGCCTCACCAAGAATTTCAGCAAACATAGCGCCTACCCTATCTTGTAGAGCATAACAAAATTAGTAAATCAGGTGATTTTAAAAAAAATCGTAGGACCAGTTTTTGAGAAAATCGCAAAAAAGTGAAAAATTACACGAATAAACTATTACTTCCGGTTGACCGATTTTGATGAAAATGTTCGTGTCGGGTCCGGTAGTGATATGTAACTTAAGTTTCAAGTTTCAAGTTCGTACGATGTTCTGTTCTTGATATATTCTGTTCACACACACACACACAGACCAATCGCTAAAAACATGTTTTTTGGGTTCAGGGGGTCTGAAAACGTATAGATCCGGTGAAAACTCGATTTCGAAAAATCGACATGAAAACAATACTTTCCTTTCTATATATTCATATAGGCAAGAGAAAGTAAAAATAGCAAATTTAACATTGGCAGGGTACAAAGTACAGTCTTCCCTTAAGTCTAAAAGTAATTTCCAGAATCTTTGTTTCATTTATTTTCATATGTCACTTCTTTTACCAGTACATATGTTGCAATTCGTGGATCTTCGTGTAATGCTACCATGGCTGTGTCGTCGGCGCAAGATGCTACTGTAATGCTATCATTTTTGTAACGGTTGTAAATATAATTAATTAAATAAAGAAGACGTTAGTGTAATAAAATATGTGACATTTTAATAGAATACTATAGTGAAAACAAATATCGTTGGAATTTGCAATAAGAGAAAATTCTGTTTAACGTACAATGTGGAATATTAGTCTTGTATCTTTATAATATATTTTATATTTGTCTATATCTATATAATACTTTCTATATAGTTGAGCTGGAATATACAACACATTCTTTAATATCGTTGTTAAATGATTAGAATAACAAAGGATAGAATCTATACTAATTTTATAAAGAAGTACAGTTTGTTCCTTTCTTTGTTTGCTTGTTTGTACGAGGTAATCTCTGAAATAAAACCAACCAATATCAAAAATTCTTTCAGTGTTGAAAGCTTAGAGTTTCCTGAATAAAATACGTTATAAGATATTACGTAATTTTAAATTTAAAAAAATATATTATTATTGGTAAAAAGAAGATATCATTTTTTTACTTATAGTTTAGGAGGATTCGTTCTTCCATCTAATCTATTCATCAATGTTCTTCTGTTTTATTGTCTACTGTTACAATGTACGTATTATTATACAGTCAGGTATAGATACTTGAGTCACAAGTTTGCCCTTGTTTGCAACGAGAAGTAAAGGGGGAAACATCAGTGCGCATGCGCGACTGCATTAATTTCAGTACGACAAATACAACAATTTATACTATACCCAGAAAATATACAGTATATTGCCGAACCTTTTGTAGGTTAACTGTACGAATATAACTGTTTGTTACCGTAAACAGAAATATTGGTTTCTCGATAACGTGAGCAGATTATTAACAGTGCTGAACGAAATCTAGTATGCAGTGTAATAAAATGCTGTGAAGTTAAGCTAAACAAAAATCCTTTCCCCTGCCTCTTCACAAAGGTCATGAGCGAGTGGCTAACTACTGTGATGTTCCTCTTTTCACAATTCAAAAAATAAAGAAGGAAATTAAAGACGTGAAGAAGCTATTCTTCGACGCCGGTAAAAGCGATAGTAAAGAAGGTGATTCATTCATAGAAAATTTTTTGTTCCAATGGAATAAGGTAGCTGGTAATTACAGTAAATCAAACATATCTAGTCATGTATTAAGCTATAGGCAATGTTACAGGTCACATTTATTTCTTATAAGGTTTATGAAGAAAACATTTTCTCGGAATAAACCACAGCTTACAAAATGTATGTAAAAACTGCACGGTAGTGAAATGTACGAGTAGTATCTCTTTGTTGAGATTGGTAGCACTGCAAATTTTCACTTCCCTTCCTCACAGCCAATCCACACGCAAAAGGCAATCTCGTGACTTCAGTATCTATATCAGGTATGGTACAATACCGCCCTACAATAGCCCTTACTTGTTAGTTTTTCAATTTTTTTTAAATTACTAACGGGACAGATATCAAAAAACATAATTTTACATCCAATATCTACTTAAAATAGTTACGTAAACCTTAAAAAACCACAATAAACAAAATAACAACTTCTCAGGTACGGTCACCTACGAAGGATGGAGGAGGACAGAATGTCACAGAATATATTTTGGGTGTTGGTTTTAGCTAGAAGCAAGAAGCGAGGACGACCGAGAAAGGAGAGATAGATGATGTTATTAGAGCTATAGAGAAGAGAGATCTATAACTCAACGAACTAAAGACTGCAGATGAAATCTAGCCAATAACAGCCAAGGTCGGGGTGTGAGGTTGCCCCTTCGCTAAGTCACACTCTGTTCCACTCAACTCAAGCTGATTTTTTGTTAGGCTGTAATCCACAGCGGGACCACATCGTAACAACGCAGGATACGATTAACGAAAGTCAATAGGCTTTTTGCTGTGTCTAGGTCACTATGCTCCGCCTTCATCTGCAATCTTTAATTCGTTAAGGTATAAAGCTACGGCCGCACTGCAGGAGGCAAGTGCCGAGGCAAGACGGAAATGGCGCCCGGATGCTCCTTCCACCTAAACCAAATGTTATGGTGGTGACCACACTGGAGCCACCTAACATTTTTTGAAACCGGGTGACTCGCGTGCATCCTAGCTAACCAACTTGTCGGATTGGTTGGTGTCGAGGCTGGTGTCATACTGGTCGCTATTCTGTTTATTACCTGTTGGCTGTACTGTCATTAGTCATTTTTGAGTGACTGAGAAACATCTCTTTAAGAATATCGAACGTTTCTCTTCTCATTCTCAAATATTTCAGAAATTTATTATACAAACGAGGTATTTGTACAACAGATAAAATTCACCAAAATCTTCCCTACTGGTATTAATATCGTGTACCCATTTCTTAATCTTATAATTTTATAATAATAAAACCATAAAAAAATTTCAAACTAAAGATTTTGCTATTTAAAAATTATTTTAACTGGCTTTCATTTAAATCAAATCGGAATGACTGTTCCAATGATTTTTGTAAATAAAATTATTCGTACATAGTTCATTTTTGAATTCACTACGTTATTATTTAAACAAATATTTTTTTGTTTTTTATTTTTATTCAAAAGCATTATTATTTTGATGAATAATTCATGAACAAGTTTCATTAGCGTGTTGCTTAAACACATCATGTGTTGGAAAGATTTAATGTTAATACATGTATTGACTGGCTAATGAATATGTATGAGTTTTCAAACCCGCACTTCATAAATATGTAATGAACAAAAATGATGGTTCGCAATATCGCTTGGCGTTCCCTAATTTACGCTTACATTTAGTCAATAGTTTTAATCAGAATTGTGCGTTTCTTTTAATAAGCGTAATATTTAATTAAGTATTTACTTTAATATAACTTTAAATATTTTATAGATAGATGTACATGAATTTTTTAAAGCATTTTCAGCAGCGTATGATGAATACTGAGTTAAAAAAATGTGTTAAACAAATTTCAAATTTAGTTCGTGTTATTGCCGATTGCATTTGACAACCTCTGCAGGATTTGCAGGGCCCGCCGCAAAAATTTTGACTGAAAATGTTCGAATATGTTTATGTTTGAAGTGCTGGATGTACCCCACAATTGAAACCCATATGTCCACATGGGTTTTAAAAGGGATTTATACAAAATAATTTTTGATTCGTTTGACAAAGGTGAGTATTTATCAATTAACCAGTGTAGTTTACATACTGTCAGCTCAAGTTGTTTCTTTTTAGTTATGTGATGTTTCCATGTGAGGCGACGATCTAAAAATGTAGTCCCAAGTATTTTACTGTTGTGTTGTGTGGTAGTGCAATGTTGTTTAACGTTACTAATGGGTCGTCATTTTTCCGTATTGTAAATGTGATATGTGTTGATTTGTCTTCAAGTGACGTGAGGATATATATATTACTTTTTATACGAAAATTTTTTGGAGATAATAGATAATGTTTTTCAACATACTGTAATGAAAATGTAAAGGAATTACGAAAATATAGTCTGTCATATTATTGAACTGGGAAAAATTGTAACCACAGTTGATTGTGGTGTAAAGAGAAATATACAAGGATAGCCATGTACTTTTGAAATTATATTATTTAATTAAAATGTAATTTCATGTTAACTAAGATGAGTTGATGTACCCGGCTTTATATTAGCAATAGTTTTAGTCGGGGTGGAGCGGCGACGGTAATCGAATATCTAGCTGTCCGTGCCAGGCACTAATTAATAGGACAGATTAGCAAGAGATATAATTAGTGAAATGCGCATGTAATTTCCGGTGAATTACTATGTTCTATTTTAATAGTGTTATTTACTAATCTCACGTCCGGATAACAGAAAATTATGTTCTACATACAGAATAATTCAGGAGGGAAGGCCAGCAATTCAAAAACTGATTCTAAAGCTAAGATAAGAAAAAATTCCTAGTAAATAAACACAAGGTTGAAAACCTTTTATCGTTCAACCAATTAATTTATATTGTTCTAACTAGTAAGGAGAAAGTTCTAGTTTGGCCAGATTGTAGCACTTTGAAAAGGTATATTAAAAATTCCCCAATTTTACTTCCTTCCTGTGCCTCCCAAAACTTAAATTATTAGTGGTTCGCTCACCTCCTAATTTAGCCCTAACTCCTAATTTAAACCTCATATTTACCCAAATTGTCTTCATTCATTTCACACAGATACACTTCGTTACATATTTTTGAATATCCTGAATGCAAAATTTTATTCAATTTCAATAAATTATACTTTCATCACGTTATTCAACAGATTTGTAGTTGTTACTTTAAACAACTGTTGTTATTTGTAGTTTTTTTTTTTTTTTTCAAACACTGCTTAATCTACAATCTGTTCGCAAGGAACAATGAATAGATGAGTGGTAGAGTCTATTAACTGGCTTGTTGAAGAAGAACTCATTAGTTCTTCTCCATTTTACAAAATAAAATATATAATCACTTTAAAAAAAAAAGTTTTTTTTTACAATGAATATAGTTACGTTGGTTGTGTTTTAAAACAAGTCTGTCGTGTGAAGTCTTTGTAAACGTCGAATTTCTTCACTGTTGTCGAGGAGGTTCACCGCTAAATAATTTGTGTGGCTATTAAGTCTTGTATGATACCTCGAAGAAAATCTTGAGATTTCATCCGTGATGGTTGGTATGTTCAAGTCTCGTTGAATGATCCTGTTGGTGACATACCACGGAGAGTCCGTGATTGTCCGGAGAAATTTCGTTTGAAAACGTTGAATTATGGCAACGCTTGACTTTGTCGCCGTTCCCCAAAGTTGTATCCCGTAGGTCCAAATTGGTTTCAGAATAATTTGTAGTTAGTGAAACAAATCGTGGGAGACTGATACTTTGTACCTGATACAAGCGGCGCACCATGAAAAAGTACCGAGTACGCATTAAAAAACTGGTCAGTTCTGAAAAAGGTATAATTTATCGATACCTCCAGAGCTAAATAATCACAAACTAAAATACAAATACACTAAAATAAATAAATACACAAAAATAAAAAATAAAATAAACTACAAACTAATATTTGAACAAAGTAATGAGATGGGGAAAAATGTTTACATTTAATACTTATTGCACTTAAGTAGAAATTATATGAGTACATCAGTTATACATCTTGTAGTATTGAAATGATGGAAAAACAGAAAAACATAATTAAGAAGCTCCGAATGAGAAAAGTGTTTTTTGATGAAACTAATATATTTTTTGTCCGCCTTTATAGCCCAGTGGTTAGCGCGCTACGCTTCAAAGCAGAGGGTCCGGGTTCAACTCCCAGCTAGGATATGGAAAATTATTACAAGTTCAAATCCACCGTTCCTTAACCCAAAGTATTCACCAATAACGAAAATTTTGATGCGACTTAACTAAAAGAAATTATTGTTATTGTTATTTTAGTATTCGTACTCACTACATGCCAGCTTATGTCTTAATAATATTATTTAAATTTAAATTATTTATAAACATTTCATTTAAAAAATATATAAGAAGAACATGTTTATATTGTTTAAAATCAGTAGTATTTGAACCTGATGAAAAGAAGGTCATTACCAAACCAATTTAAATCAAATTAAATAATTTAAATGAAATTAATTACAAATAAAGAATTACTTAAAAAACATAAGAAAGTGGGTTAATTATAATATTCCATAATATAAGTTGTTGTAAATAAACCACTACAAGCTGAGGCTGAACAGAGCCAAAGACTGCAGAAGGTATTGCTGTGGCAGTAGCAGTTTTGTTGAAAGTACTCGCTTGTACCCGGGCTAACGTATCGGTCTCTTATGACTCGCGATTAGTTCCAATAGAACCGAACACTGCATGAATAATAACTTTCTCACAATATTGGTATTTCTGTATCGGCACAACGTACAAAAACAGCAGATTCTTTATATCACTACTCATATGGAATTGTACTACGAACAAAGAAAATCCTGTTCCGATGCAAGACTTCTTAAAACCATAGGCGTAAATTGGGGATTGCACGAGGTGACAGTTGCCACCCCCAATATGACATGGAAAAAGCGGAAAAAATTTATAAAGATCTAGTATTTTTATTTATTGTTTCCTATAAAAGAATGGAACAATAATACACTTGTGTCACAAATCATCATCTCTTAAATCCTCCAAGTTGTAATTTTCTCACCTGAAAGAAGCTCTTCTAATAAAGTTCTGCTTATTTAGACTTTTTCTCACTATACCAACCAGTTCAGCATCCTGTAAGCGGACATTCTCCTGCATAAACTACCTGAAAACATATTAAACCCATAAAGGAAACACCCGTCTTACAGACCGTTAAATACAGTAAGGGAAACACACGGTTCCACAGACCGCTAATTGAAATACACAAAAAGAAACACGCGGTATCACAGACCGGTATGATTTTTAAGAACGACGTACACTTCCGCAACGATTCACGTGAACTGAACCATATTTCATTCACTATGAAGTAGATAGGAATGAGAGAGGGAGCTATTATGAAGGTCAGCACCAACCCTAGTTCAATGAACCCAGTATTATGTAAACAAATCACCCTTGGTGCCTGTGAGACCGATGTTTCCATACAAGTGTTAAAGAAATACCACCGGTCAGGAAAGGCTTTCATCCCTGACCCTTCAGAGGATGATTTTTATTGAACGGAGTATGGTGGTGGACATCAACAAAGTGATTTCCGAATTTGATGTAAAAGAAAATCGAAGACTTCATTTCTATAATAAATGGATTATAAGTGAATATCATACTAGCTTACTCTTAAACACTAACTTAGTTAAAGACCAAAGTTAAAATTTGATAAATTAGTATGATCGGTTTTGTCAGTTTTTTGTATATATCTTAGAAAATTAGAAGCCAATAAACACCTGTACTTTTAAAAATTGTAACTTTTTGAAACCATTTTAATTATCTCATCTCTATCGAAATTGGACAATGAAACTCAGGTACAAAAAAATAGTTTGTTAGCAATGACTTTGTACTTGTAACTGTATCTCAAAATACACTAAAATCTACTATTTTAATGCAAAATTTAAAAAGAATTTCTTAGGAATGACAGCCTTGCCACCCCAATAAAATTCTGGATTTATGTTTTGCTTAAAGCAAAAACTAATAAAATTTGTCAAATCCCAAAGTTAACGTTACATAATCCTCCGTAGTCGCTAATGACCAAGTAGTTAATGCGACTTTAAATAATTCGTTTTTTTTTAATTCTTATAATATGTTGTGTACAGATATCAGATGAATTAATGTCCCATAGCCGAGCGAGTGAGAGGGAGATATATGTCACAACTACGCATGCGCCCAAAGGTCGTTATAATCCAAATCTGAAAACATACTACAGTCGTTATCTTGTTTGTTAGTTTACTGCGTGCATAAACGCTTGCTCACAACAATATAGAATTACACAATGTTATTGGAATGGCGCGTATGGCTTGTGCGAGTGAGAGCGTTGTGCATTCTCTCACTCCCACGGCTAAGGGACTTTAGTTCATCTGAATACTGTACGTTACAATCTGTTCAATTTAGCACAATAAGCAACCCCATGACCCAATGAGATCAGGATGACAAGTATGACGTGTAAATGAGGTGTAGTCTTGTACAGACTCAGACCGACAATTCCTGAGAAAGTATGTTTATTTGAACCCTAACCATCAAAGTACACCGGTAACCACTGTCTAGCATTCAAATCCGTATAAAAGTAATTATAGTATTCAGACAAACTAATGTCATTTAGCCGTGGGAGTGAGAGAATTCATAACGCTCTCACTCGCACAAGCCATACGCGCCGTACCAATAACATTGTCTTTAATTTTACTCATTGTTGTGAGCAAGCGTTTATGCGTGCAGTAAACTAACAAGCAAGATAACGACTGTAGTATGTTTTCAGATTTGGATTATAACGGTAAAGACCTTTGAGCGCATGCGTAGTTATGCCACATATCTTCCTCTCACTCGCTCGGCTATGGGATATTAGTTCGTCTGATACCTTTACCTTTACTAGGATTTGAACTAGGAAGCTTCGTCTCCGAAAATCAGCTGTTAAACAGCTGATTTTGGCGACGACTTTACCTCTAGACCAACCCGGTGGGTACTTCAATTTTTTAAAAGATTAAATGAATAAAAACAAGTAAATTTGTTTTGTTTTTTTAAAATCCCTAATGTGTGTACATTGCAATCTGTTCAATTCAGAACAATAAGCAACCCCATGACCCAATGAGATGAGGATGATGTGTATGACGTGTAAATGAGGTGTAGTCTTGTACAGACCCAGGTCGACCATTCCTGAGAGAGTATGGTTAATTGAACCCCAACCATCAAAGTACACCGGCAACCACTGTCTAGCACTCAAATCCGTATAAAAGTAACTACCTTTACTAGGATTTGAACCAGGAACCTTCGTCTCCGAAAATCACTGTTAAACAGCTGATTTTGACGACGACTTTACCTTTAGACCAACCCGGTGGGTACTTTAAATAAATGAATAAAAACAAATAAAAATATGTTTAAAAATCTTTTAAATTATTCTTTCGCCATATTGAATTTGTTCAATAGATTTCATATTTTTAAATTGGTTACACTAATAATTATTCTTTGCATATTTAATGCCGAATAATTCGTAAGGTTGTATTTGTACGTGGATTTTGTTTGATGTAATGACCATCAAAGGATACAATTTATAAAGAATTTAAATTGAAATAATAATACCTAGAGCTATGGTAAATATGAACTAGTTTTTGTTAAAGTAGGTGAGTTATAGAATATACGAAGAGTATTTAATGTAGAACAGAATGGGATTCAGTATAGGTTAGTGAGCCTCACCGGCTGCATGGCGACCTAATAAAAATCAATACAACACCCAACATCTTTTAGGAAATGCAAACCAGACTATAAAAACTATTTTGTTCATCTAATGTATTCTTCAATTGTATTTCAAGTGGATAAATTGTACTTTGAACATTTGTGCACATATTTTATAAAGGAATACTTTATGTATTAATACATAGTAACACACGTATTTATAGTAGAGTTTACTTTAATATTGAAAAATTGTATTCAAACAAGTGTAAATTTACAAAACATGTATATATTTTTTTTAATTCTGTCCATTTAATGATTCTATAGAATATTTTGTGTTAATTTTCTTTCCTTTTTTATTTTCTTTCTTGTTTTCCAATAATCTCTTATTCATCGATTTTGCTTTATTCTTTTGTCTTTTGTTCAGTTGTTCATTTTCTTTTTTCTTGTTTCTAGAAATCCTTCAGTTTTGTCTTCTAAAAGACGTCCTGTCATATCCTCTTCCGGGTCTTCTCCCTTTGATCCTCCAGTGGCCATTCTTAAACAATGTTTGAAAATTTTCTCCTAAACAATGTTTGAAAATTTTCTTTGTAAACCCGTTATTGTCCACTCTCTTTTTCTGGTCTAAGTGTCAACTTTTCTCTTACTGGCCAAATAACATAGTCTATCTTGATTTTCTTAATTTTCGATTTTGTGAAGGTCTCTATTTTTCTGAATCTCAAATTATTTTCTCCTATTTCTGGTGACGCAAAGAACTATCTAATATCTTTCTTTTTTATTCATCTCTTTTATTTATCCCAATTTTTGGGTATTTAATAATGATTTTATCAAATTCAATTTTGTGTAAATCACTGTTATGAATTTAGCTTGAAATCTCGTATATTTTACCACATCATTGTACACAACCTTCCCAATCTTTGTCAAGATACCTCAAAATTTTTAAACCTTTTATTCAGATTCTTGGTTTTTTAGAGAGAGACTTTAATGCTAAGAACGTTCGTTGGTGTTTACATCTTAATAACCTTATAGAATTTTTTGGAACTACTGCATAATGTACTTTTATCAGTCCTTCCAATATAATGTTCTGGTGATCGTCCATAAATAGATAACCTGATTCAGTCACTAGATTTTTTTAGAGTTTCTTAAATTATGGGGTCAGCAAGTTTGTCTACTGCAATCTTGCAACGTCTGTAACCGAAGTTTCTTCTAAATATTTCCGAACCCACCGGGTTGGTCTAGAGATAAATTCGTAGCTGCGAGTCAGCTCTTTTACAGCTGACTTCCGGAGATGAAGGTTCCTGGTTCAAATCCTAATGAAGGTAGTTACTTTCATACTGGCCGGCCGCATTGGCGTTGTTGGTAACGTGCTCGCCTCTCATCATGCGATCTTGGGTTCGAATCCCATTCAGGCACGGTATATTTTCATACGTTACAAAAAAAATCATTTCATTCTTCACCGTCTGCATTAGCAGTAATTGCAGTACAGTCGAACGTTAAACAAAAAAAATACGGATTTGAATACTAGACAGTAGTTACCGGTGTACTTTGATGGTTGGGGTTCAATTGATAGTTGGTACAATTTGATGGTTGGGGTTGGGGTTCAGATGGTTGGGGTTTTCAGGAATGGTCAGCCTGAGTCTGTATAAGACTGCATCTCATTTGCTCATCTACATATTATCGGGTCATGAGATTGCTTATTCTTCTTAATTTCAACAGATTGTAACGTACACACATTCGGGATAAAAAAATATATTTCCGACTCCTCTTGTTTCATAACCAATGATGTAATTCACCATAACTTACATTTAAACACTGCCCATTTAAAAATCTTAAAATAATCTGCCTAAAAGTTAGTGAAAAACACAAATATTAGCTGAAACACAAATATAGCTAATGGTGCGTTAGAATGCACTTGCCTGAGCGAGTTTATTGAGTACACTACAGTTGTTAAAGACATCATTCATGGTTATATAACGAACCGTACAGTGCATTACTCCGTCTTTTGAATGAGATCACTGTAGAAAATATTGTTAGAAAGACCTGACTATTGCATCCCACAACAAACTCTGATAATACTATCTCTTTCTAGCAGCACTGCATTTTAAAGCGCCGTTTCTGTAATTTTATGTTTCAGCTGGTAACCTCTTGGACCACTTAAAAAAATTGAACACATTGTAATCTTTTTAAATGTTCAGTTTCTATTCTACGGACAAAATAATTTACTCCTCAAAGATCTAAAAATAATTTACAATTATAAAAAATGTATTACAAATTATCAATTAGTATAATTCTATTATCTCGTAGATTAAAATTATATAGATTACCTGAGTAAAAATATTGGTTTAAACAACGTTTAAATATTATAATAGTTGTGATATTTCTCGATAGGTGGCGACACTGAATAAGAACCAAGATTATAAAAAGAGATGAACTTGAAAAGATTATTATGTATTGCATTAGACTACAGTAGTTACAAGAATTGATGAGGTACTGTTTATGTCAGCAGGTATAGGCCTGTCTTTCGTACATGAAACAGTGATATCGGGAAGTACTTCATAAAGAAAAACTTTTAGCCTAAACTTTTTGTGACAAATCTTCTAATCTGTCTTGAGAATCCTCAGATGTATAGGCTACAGACTTCATTCATTTGTTTTGCCTTTAACGATGACCTTGCGTTATTCAACCCTTAATTTCGTCTTAAAAGACTTTTTATAAATATTTTAAAAATATTTGTCATTTTAAGAATTACTATTAAGTATTTTACGAAATTCGTCTGGAATTGATTCTACAAAAAACATCCCTTTCATGAGACGACCCGTCTCATGGCTAGTGCAATTTTTAAAAAGGCTTACCTTTGACCTATGGCAAAAACCATTAGCGATTTCTGTGTCTACTCTTTAATAAGAATCGAATGACACTATTTTTGTTTACAAATTCCGACTTTGATTTCTTGACTTTTGGTTTTGGGCCACTTCCGGTCAAAACCGGAACTTCAAACCCAATCCAGACCATTTAACTTTTTGTATAAATTTCAAATCCGAAAACCGTTTGTTGCTATCTCTTGTATTTCTGACTGATTTTTTGAATTCCGGTTTTATTCCACTTCCAATAAAATCCGGAACTTGAAACCCAATTTAGGTGCACTAACGTTTTGTGCAGATTATGAATCTGGAAACCTTTTGTTGCTATCACTTGTAGTTTCTGACTTTAATTTATTGACTTCCGGTTTTGGGCCACTTTCGGTCGAAACCCGAACTTCAAACCAATGATTTCTGTATCTGCCCTTTAAGAGGAATCAAATAACACTGTTTTTGTTACCGAATTCCGACTTTGATTTCTTAATTTCCGGTTTTGGGCCACTTCCGGTCAAAACGAAACTTCAAACCCAATCCAGGCTCACTAACTTTTGTGTAGATTACGAATACGAAAACCGTTTGTTGCTATTATTTGTAGTTTCTGACATCTGGGTGCGCCAGATAGACAGACAGTATAAAATGATAGAAGACTATTTTTAAAATTGCCACCAAATAACAAATACCTATAATAATTTGATAAACCTTAGAAAGATGAAACCATTCGATGAAGGAGAGCTAATGGCTAGGACGTATATAAAAAAATAATTTAAACTACCTCAGAAGGATAAGTAGTTGACAAAATGCGACGAGGATGTCTAAGACTACAGATTCAAGTTGATTTAAAAGGGGATATTAGCTATCAAGAAATTAAGACACTGGCAGAAAACAGAACAAGTTGGTAACAGACATGGTGCAAGACACCTGCCTCAGGGCAGACAACCTCATCAAAATGATGTCGTTGTAACATGGCCGCTAAAGTTTGATACAAGAAAAGTTTTTGTTCTATTAATTTAAGGGTAGGTGAAAATATTATCGGCTCAAAATCGGCTGTGACAATATTCAGTGAAGAAATGTTATGAATATTACAAAACTTACAACATAAAGTTTACAAATGAATTGCGAATCAATACATACTCGTAAATAAAACGAAATCCAGTGATAATTTAAGGGGAGATGGCACGATGGTTTTAACTCAAAATTTCGATTTTTGGCGTTTTATGTTTCTCAATAATTTAGGCTTAAATCTACCAGAAAAAAAATATTAAATTCCGTTAAAAAAATATTTTTTTTAAATTAAGTTTTTATCAAGTTTACACAGAAAAATTATCATGTTACCAAGAACGAATATTTTTCACAATTATAGCCTACTGCTCGTTTTAGTGCGAAGAGAATTTCAGTTTTTAAAATATGTGCACTACTGTTTTTCTTTTATTTTCAGCTGTTGGTTCAGCTTTCTAAACAACTGTTGATGGGAAATTTACTTGTTTTACTTGTTTCTTGCGTTTTCCCGTAAATTTAAATTTTTAACACTAGGTACGTTTTTCTCAGAAACCAATCAACCTACCAGGCTGAAATTTTTACCAGTTAATTAACTTGTATATCCACGTATACCGACATTTTTATGACTTCCTTAGGTGCCAAAAAATTAGTATTATGCAAAAAGCGTAGAAAACAATTTGTAAAAATTTTAAGTTATTCGTAATATTTTCAAAAAATGGTATGGTCCAAAGATTAAATTGAAAAAATGTCAGTAGCTCGAGAAGAAACACGACACCTATGGTGTGTAAAGTTTAATTTCCCTATCTTTTACCAATCCTATGAAAAATTAATCTAAAAATAGCAAATTTAACATTGGTGGGATACAAAGTACAGTCTCCTCTTAACCGAGAAACACAAATAAACAAGTAAATCATAATGAAGAACCGCGTGTTTATTTTTAAAAAAATTTAATTTTTTTTTACATGGATCGAAATTTATGCATAGATTTCTGTCAATATTTGAATATTTTTCCACTTTAGCAGATTTTCAAGGCAAAAATATATTGTACTAAAAATATGATGCTTAGAGCATACCTATAAGGGTGACGTAAGCATTCTATCAACTGAAGTCATTTGTTATTCCAAAGTGACAAGGTAGAGATTGACTCAAGGTACAACATATCTTTTGCACCTGTTTCATATTCAGTCAACAGAAGTTTCCCAGTGATTACAGTGCCGTTACTCATGTATCTTACCCTCATATAAATCTATTCTCTGTTAAAGTAACCTAACTCAAAATCCCTTCTGTCAAAATATCAAACATTGAACTGTCTTAATTTATGTATAAGATTATTTCGGTCAGAAATTACAGACATAATCATTTGAATAATTTAGATTGATTGATTAACAAGGTCAGCGCTTGAATTAATTGTTGAATACAAAAGATTGAATATTGCAACACTTATCTCTAAGGTCCGTTTCGGGATCTGGATAAATTAGAAATTAACACATTATAGTTCAATATTACAATTATTTATTACAAACTAAAAATTACAATTGATAATGATTATTAATTCTACGGACAAATTGCAATATTATACCTTGGACAATTCGAATTGGCACAAGCCGCTTCGGTGGTTATTTACTCCACTCTTCGCCCCTCGCCATGCAACGACGGTACAGTAACAAAAGTAACTATACAATCGCTACTGTTGTTCCACTCACGCACGATCACTACGCTTTGTTTTCACTGTAGTTCTTAATAATCTGTCCAACATACTGATGTGATTAATATTTTGTTTTCGTATATGATTTTCTGTTCATTATAATATATTCAGACCAATTTGTTTAATTAGTTACGTGCGTCTGTGTAATATAATTTAGTGAGTTTTTGCAGTTTAGTTCTTGTAATTTATAATTTAAATTTTTACTGGGACAATTTAAATACATATTTTAAAATGAAATAATTATTTGTAAGTTTGTCCATTGTAATAAGGTTGTAGGCATTTGCGTACATTAAAATTTGTAGACCTTGTTGAAAGAATAGGTTATTGATATACTTTATGCGGAACTGTGTGTACACGTAGAGCAAGAGTTGTGCCAGTTCGAATTGTCCACAGTATACTACAATTAACTTAGAATAACTAACAAACTAATTACTTGTAAACTTGATCTGCAGTTAAACCCCGTTTTTCTACTTCATCCTGGAATTTTGTTTTAATGTCCATAAAATTGTTGATATCACTAGAATTTTTTTCACCGGTAACAGTTAACAGTTTAATGCCGTATCGTTGTTTCAATTTATCCAGCCAGACAAGTCGTCTTTCCCGGTCATTTCCTTGTAGAATACTTTGATTTTGGATGAGAATGTCTCCATTGATTGTAGATTGCCTTGCTCTTTCTTGCAGAAACCATGAATATAAAGCCCGTTCGGCATCAAGTTTACCTCCTGGTTTCAATATTTTTCTTTTCAGTGGCCCGCACTCCATTTATTTGACGTTTTTAAAGAATTTTCTTAATCGAAAAAAATAATTAAAAACATAATAAATAATCGTTCGGATTACTGGAGGTTTCAGTGTACCGGGGGTTCAGATTACTGCGGCCGTACTGTATTTTTAACTCTAATAACCCTCACAGTGAACATTGCTACCGTGAGTGTGTCAACGTCTCACAATACTGTGAATTTTGTTATAGCCTACGATTAATTTTACGTTTTTAACCAAAAAAGTAAATTCAAAACCATCCAGTTTCTAAGATTTTTTACTACCAAAGAAATAAAATACAACCTAATCTTAAGTAAAGACTTGTTTTTAAAATGGTTCGAGAGTAATCCGCTTTTGGAATATTACAAAAAGAAAATTTAGTGAAACAAATCTTTCAGTCAACCGATTACATAGAAATTTTAAGTTTTGTCTTTATTAAGTAACTTAAATAAAATACAAAACGTTCTCTAAAGTATCAACTAACATAGGGCACTAAAATAAATTTTAAAGTTACATAGTTCACTATTAAAAACTTAGTCCATTTTATATTATGTTGTATAAACATATTTTTTAATTTTATAACGCGTTAACAAATTACACTATTAAATTTCAATCAGGTATTTGAGCCTGATTAAACTCTAAAACAGTTTATACGATACTCTAGGGAAAATTAATAAATGCTCAAAAAGTTCAGAAAAGTTGAACTTTAAAATGTAACTCCATGTTAATTTACTGCTCTTAGCGAACATTTTTTTCATTAAGATATGTTAGTGATTTACCTGAAGTAAATACTAAAGAGAATAAACCAAAAGTGAAATTTTTAATGTGTTTCTGACTTACAAAAAGTGGTAGTTTTTACTAAATTATGTAGGATAACAGGATTTTTTTAATAATTGCCGCCTCCACCCAGCAATGATTAGCGTGCTAGACTATTATTAATCAGAAGGTCCCGGATTCAATTCCAGATAGAGTGTGGAATTTTTCGACAAGTTACTTCTCATCGTTTCATAATTAAAAGTATTCGCCAATAACCGAAATGTTAAAGCAGATTTAAATACAATAAAAACGATTAATTAACAGTCAACTATACAGCAAAATATTTCTCTCTTCATGCGAAACTAATACACTACAGTATCATAAAATCTGAGGTTATCTACAGATGTAAAATTCTATGCTGAGGATCATACTGAGGTTTGAGAATCTGGAGAATGTTGAAAGAAGAATCCTTAGGAAGATTATGAGAGCTAATAGGAGTAAAAATTTGTAAAGAATATTGAGAGAGACTAGCAGATCAAAACTAGCACATCAAAAATGTCTCTTAACCATCATGAGAAGAATAAAAACTTCAAGAATAAATGACAGAAAACATCAAACAGGGACTTCAACTTCTTGAAAAACCAAATGAATGGTTAAAAACACACAAATATAGTAGGCAGAGAAAAAATAAATACGCAAGTAACTTTAACTTTGTTTTCAAGAAAAAAAAAACTAATAATGTTTAATAATCGAAAAAGGTTCTACAATTAATTATAATCTTTCTTTTCTTCTTCATTCTTACATTTAACAATGCACACTAGAATAAATTTTATATTCCTGTATTATGTGGCTTCCATTGAACCATTCCGAAGATTCAAAAACTTTTAAATTTAGACCATGATAATAAAATCTGGTTTGACGAGATCTGAAGAAGTAAAAAAGATGTTGTAGCTACTAAAGTAAAAGTTCTTCTTCTTCTTGATTCTTCTTGACTTCTTGATTTTTGAAGTCATAATTTTAGAAACTGTCTTTATTTGAAAACTACCTAAGAAATTTTAAATGAGTTCGTTTGTACCAGTAAATTTTGTCAGTTCGTCGTGAGTGTACGAATTTTCGGATGTATCCTTCAGATCCTGATACTACATAATGTTAAGTTTGAAACTATGAAATGAGGCTCTAAGTCCTCAGAAATATTTATTGAACTTTTGTTGAAATCTATTACTTTTTGATTCTGTTCCAAATACCTGAATGTCCAAATTGAAGGTAGCCTTAACCGTTTGTATTATTGGAAGAGCTGATTGAGGAAGTAGGATTTTTTGTCCTTGGGGTATTAATAATCCATGAAGAGTTATTGGTTGTCGAGACTGAAAGTTATATAAACTGAAAACCGTAGTGTTAAAATTCTTTCAAAAAATTAGTAAATGGTTCGAAAATACTTGGAATAAACTTTTGTGTCTATGATCTGCAATTTAAAGATGGTCGGTTGGTAAAACTTATAAATTGTGTTAGATATTCTCACACAATTTTATTGTCTGCATTATGAAAGAAGAACACAAGTGAAGGAAGATTTAAAGTTTATTCGAGAAGAGAAGAGCGTTCTAGTATAGGAATTGAGCAGATTAGGAAATTACACTTGTGTAACAGCTTGCGTGTCGACGTTTAGTTATTTGAGAGCGTACAACGTGTAAAATACATGCGGTTGTTTGTGTGGTAATCACAACACAAGTGGATGTCTAGGTTTAGATCATCTACGTACTAACGATGTTCGTTATATTAACTTAATTTCAGATCTTAACATGCTACATTATTCATCTTTAAGTTTTCTTTCAAATATTAAAACGTTCTTTTTAAGTTTTCTAATTAAACTTTAATGTAATGTTTTCATTTCAGTAGCCTACTTAAACGTTATCTTTTATATTTCGTTGCAGTGTTTTGGAATTTATCAGAATTTATAATCACCTTTATTTTCCAACCGTCTGACGCATTAAACTAAATTGAAATTTTTCCATTATTATTATTATTATTATTATTTCAAATTCTATTTACTTTTCTGTAACAAAAACTTTAAATCACCTTAAATCATTCAAATTTTCATCCACTCGTAAAGCTTCCTTTCCTCCCGTTATGACTTAATTTTTTTAGGATTTCTTTCCATTCATCTGTTCATCTCATACTCGTTTCTCATCACAAAAACTTTTGAATTTGTTTTTATTTTTTTTCCAAATATTGTATCTTTTCAGAATTTATAATCATTAATGTTAATTACTCTGAACCAACCTGGTTTTATTTTCTCGATTTAATTTTTGTCTTATTAATTTTTTGTTTATTATTTATTACGATCTAGTTTTATGACTATTGAGTAATGTTATTGTAACCTAAACGATTACTACAATTAATACCAAAAATTCTTCGCAGATGCTCTGTAATATTTGTTGTTTAGGTCATCAACGGAAAGGCTGGTTTGAACCTGTAGAGGTTTTAGTAAGTAAAACGAGGAGTGAGATGGTTTACCGTGGCTTCCTCCCAGAATGGAAAAGTATGTTTATCTGCATACCGGGCCCTCTGAAAAGCACATATTTTCCACTCTGCAAATGACACCTTCGCTTCATTCACCACAGGCTCTGGCTGTATAATGAAATTCATTACTTTCAGAGGAGATAACTCTGATTAGTATCTTTTACCTCTTATGTTCTTAAATGATTCAGTCATTTAATTGGCTGACCATGTGATAATAAAAAGAACTATTTATTTTAGCCCTGCAACGAACAGATTGAGAGTTAATAATTTGACTCTCCAACTGTCTGTAATGGACAGTCTGTATTATTATAGTTTAAAAAATACACTAAATACATACACTTTCTTGACCACTTCACAATTTTCATACAAATTTTGACTACCCACTAACATGCTTACAATCTAATACTTATCCTACATCACCTTAAATGGTACACTCATTTTAATTTTTTTACCAGATCACTGTTAAGCTGGATTGCTTGAACTTTGTCATGGCGGTGAAGTCTTTTCACATGCTTTTACACAAGCTACTGGATTTTGCTGGAGATCAAAACCAATCACAGGAGAGGTTTTAAGATGTTTGTATTGCTTTGTTTGGTATACATCCCTAAAGTTGCATACGAAAAGTCCAGACCCGCTTTAGTAAATCCTCAACTAACGGGTGATTCAAAAAGAGCGCCGGTTTTTAAACGGCTGGTAAATTTTTGTTTATCGGTTGGCAACATTGTTAGACCTCATTTCTATTTCGGAGAACATTCCGATTGACGATTCAGTTGTAGTTTCTCTTGTTCGCAGTGTAGTACTCTCGCAGTCTGTGTCTAACCATGGAGAAGTTTACTATTGCACAACGAGTGTTAATCGTCAAAACATTTTACCAGAGTGGAGAGAGTTATGCGGCTACTTTCAGGCGACTTCGCGGTACTCTAGGACGTAATGAAGCACCGAATGAATCAACAGTTCGCAGGCTCATAAAAAAGTTTTTTGAGACGGGTTCAACAGTCGACCTTAAAAGTTCTGGACGTCGTCGTTCTGGCCGAACTGAGCGGAACGTTGCGTTGGTTCGTGACAGTGTGGCTGTTAGCCCAGCAAAATCAATACGTCGCCGTTCTCAACAATTGGGTTTACGATGTTCTTCTGTACGGAGAATTCTTCGGTACGATCTCCAATATCATCCGTATAAAATTCAGTTGCTGCACGAGAAACAATGTTGTTGCTCCGTGAACGGTACCAGGATCGCATCATTTCTCGTAATTCCGACCATCAATGGCCACCAAGGTCGTGTGACTTGACGCCTTGTGACTTTCATCTTTGGGGTCATCTGAAGTCATTGGTGTATGCCAATAAACCCCGAAACATCAATGACTTGAAGGAGGATATTCGACGGGTTATCGGGCAAATGGAAGTCGAAACTTGTCGTGCAGTAATATCCAATTTCATGGACAGAGTTGATGCGTGCCAGCGCAGTAGAGGAGGACACATGCATGACATCATTTTTCATACATGAAATCGGAAGGTAAGATGAACTTGTTGATGTATTTATTTTCAGTTTTTCAATAAAATAAATCTCTTAATTTGATATATCAAAACCGGCGCTCTTTTTGAATCACCCTATATATGTAACTCCTCAAATATACAAAAGAAAAGTAACCAACTGGCTGATTATTTTAGGGAGAGGGCAGTCTGAAAATTTAATTAGTTCTATGTATTCAAACTAATTGCTCTTCCTCTTGTGTCGTCTATAGATTTTTGTTAACATTGTCATCGAAAGTCTGATTCATCCTTTGCCACTCATGACATTTTTTTATTATTTTTATTTTTTTGTATATTACGTTAGGAAATTTTGTTGTATGTTTATTTTTTTGTAAAATTTTGTTTCTTTTTTTTATGTAAATTTTAGATATAAAAAATTATTATTATAATAGAATAAATAAAATAAACCAACCCATACCCGCGCACAGGCTAGACGTATGCGAGTATTAGGAAGTAAGATAGGATAAGATTTATTGTAATTGTTTTTAGCAATAATAAATAAATAAAGTATCTTTTTTAAAGCAGAAGTTTGTTATAAATTGACAATGAAGAGCCTGCTCATCAGCCATTTCTGACACCCTAGCCTGGCTCCTAATATTGATTTTGAATGGAATTCGTTTTTTAATTATTTTAACATTTTGGTTAACCCACTCCAGACCACTTTAAATATATATTCTAAGAAGCTCTTTATTCTAGTTGCTTCAAAAAACATAATTTGCCGTTTGCTCTACACTGTACTACTTTCAGCTCTCGTTCACGATCGGTTTCAGAATATTTCAAATTTTACACTTTATAGTCACAAAAGAAAAGTGAAAATAAACCAATATTCAATATTTTTTGGTTCGGAATTGAAATCCGAAGATAATTCTAATTCACTTGTATCGTTGGTATAAGACCACGTTTTGGAAACATTCAGGTACTTAATTTTTATTTTAAAATTATTTAACTTATTATTTTGTAGGCGTGTGAAAATTTTAGTTGACATCTAACATTTTCTGGGAATTTTTCTGTCGTTGTTAATTCTAAGACTTCCTTGTAGATGAAAGAACTGATGAGTCAATAAAAGAGGAAAAAATCCAATAACCAAAGTTTCAATTTTCAGCCCAATCAGAGCAATCACTTTACCATAGTATTAGTGTAGGATACTAATCTATACGCTATAACTATAATTTAAAAATCAAATATTTTGGAAAAAGAAGAATATTGTTAAAAATAGAATAATGAGATGAAGTCTTATGAAGGAATGAGATTCTTTTTAGGAATTTGTGAGAAAAGAATGTAGCAGAGATATTTTGAGAACCAAATAACGCATTTTCCAGTCCAACTGACAGGAAATTTTTAATACGATTTCATTGCATTACCGTCCGAACCACTGTCAGAATCACTTAATTTTTAATTCTTTGCAAATACGCTCAAAATTTCCTTTTATTTCTTTTGTAGATTAAACATTGGGGAATGATAAAAATTTCCCTTAATAATTAAATTTCATTATTGTATTGTACGAAATGTTTGGAAATTTTGAAACTATATGGGCTGCTTTAGTAACGTGTTGTTCAAAAGAGGCTACGCATTAACCACTTGATTCAAGAGTAATGCAGATTTATCAATAAACTGGATCGGTTTTAGTAAATATGTGGGCGAAAGCACGATCAATGGGTAAATGAATTCGGAAAGAAAACCAGCTAAAATTTTACAAGACTTTGGCTGTTACAGTATTGCTATACGGTAGTAAGTCCTAGATACTTGGGAGGAAAGATGAACGTCAGATTTAGACAGCGGAAATGCGGTTCTTGACAAGAGTTCAAGGGTGTAGTTTGATGGATCAATTAAAAATGAAATCTGGGCCCATTGAAAATGCCTCGTTTCTCTTAGAAACATCAGTAAATACAGAGAGAAATGGAAGGAATCTTTAATACGAATGAGTGAAAATACTTCAGCGAAACAAGTATTAAACTACACATCTGATAGGCGAAGAGATGTAGGTAGGCCGCAAAATAGAAGGGGAAAGAAGTCAAAACAGGTCGGAAGGCCTAATCCATGACAGGAAGAAGAAGTTGGATGAGACTTTAAATTAACTGGTGTAACGATACAAAAATGACTTGACAGCTGGCTGTGTTTATGTTTTGGTCTATTAAAGTATAAATATAAATAGAGCCAGCTGGTTGATATTAAATATTCAAAATTATTTAACATTAATAAAATTTATACAAACAAAATCTCGTTGCTAGGCAACTAGAGAAAAGGGGAAGAATTATAAAAATTATTCAGTGGGGGACTGAAAATCTAAGAAGAGAGTAGGTCCTCACATTCATTCTTAAAGATAGCTAATAATTGTAATGTAACAAGTCGTGTACATGAGAATAGAGATTATACAACAAATATTTATGAAATGTATTGAGGTGAATTTATTTAACACTATAAATTGGCATCAACTTGTGGGGACATATATTTATAAATACACTACAAATTTCCATTCCCTTGTGGGGATATTTTATTCATTACACAACAAATTGGCATCAACTTGTGGGGATATATTCATTACGCAACACTGGAAAATTTCTTGACTATTTCCGATAAAAATTTAGCATAATACAGTAATAAAATTTATGATTGTAATAGGGCCTACAGCAATTTAAGATAATAAAAAAGAATTGTAAGAAATTTTAATCAAACGAATCCAATGATTTATATCTAAATATTTAAATCTACTTTAAACCTATGTAAGTTTAAAAATAATTTTAAAGAGATTTTAAATTACTTGGTAAAATATTTTAAACATACAATACAGCACTTGACTTCAAGTTAATATCATCATTCATGAAATGGTCGTTTAAAAAGGGGATGCTATTGTGGAATAAAGTTATTACAAAAACATCCGATAACGAGGTAGTTTCTCTCCCTTCGGTTAAGTTAGCAGAGGCACAAAATAATTAATGGAGACAAAGACTACTTCACTTTTACCAGAGTTTACTGAGTAATTTCCGCCAAAAACATTTCTTTTTTTATGTTAAAAATTCAACAACTTTACGATGACAAAAAATAAACATAAAGAAGAGGCAATATTATTTTTATTAAATAATAAAAAATCGAATTACTTAATTTAAATTAAAAAATAATGGATTCGGTTTTAAGAAATCGTTTTATTACCTACGACAACAGTTTAACTGAATGTTTATTACCGATATATTAATGGTAGATTATACTATATTTGCTCGTATTTACTGCAAATAAATTAACTTAAATTATTTATTTATTTTGAAATTTTATTCAAGATTATAAATTACGTTACGATCTTTATATCATCGAAGCACTTTGAACGATTCCACAAAAAAACTGACAGACATAAAGACGACCTAATTAAAAGATCGCATACACCACACTTACCTGGCGTTCTCCAGAGAAAGTTAAAGAGAAAATGGAACATAAATTAACTACAGGATTTACATATAATTTAAAACATTAGGAAAATAACTGTGACATAAATATTTTAAATAAACTGCAGAACGTACATAGACAAATATAAACTCATGAAGCATCATAGGAGTGATCAGTTCCTTCATGACATTCATGTCACATTTTTTTTTAAATAATTTATCATATTTTGAAGTTCAAGTTCTCTTTTTTCTTTTTTTAATTCCTAATGTGTGTACGTTGCAATCTGTTCAATTCAGAACAATAAGCAACCCTATGACCCAATGAGATGAAGATGATGTATGAAGTGTAAATAAGGTGTAGTCTTGTACAGACCCAGGCCGACTATTCCTGTGAGAGTATGGTTAATTGAACCCCAACCATCAAAGTACATCGGTAACGACTGTCTAGTATTCAAATCCGTATAAAAGTAACTAAAGGCCAAGCTAATTGCTGTGAGCGCTGGTCTACGCATGCGCATACTTCACTTTGACCCTGCATCCCCTCCGACCTACAGTTAGATGTACAGTCAGAGTGTTGTTGAAAATTGACAATACCCATTGTATTTTGTAGGCATGCTGTTCCATTGTTGATTACATACGCTGCACTATTGCAGTACATACAAGACTATACTGATGCAGACGCACGTTTTGTCCAGCGCTCTCCTTACGAAAATCAGGCTATACCTTTACTAGGATTTGAACCAGGAACCTTCGTCTCCGAAAATCTGCTGTTAAACAGCTGATTCACGGCGACAACTTTACCTCTAGACCAACCCGGTGTGTCATAAAGGAAATTAGCACAGAATTGTTTTAATGAGTTCTCTTTAAATTCGATTTTTGTATGCGCAGCAGCGCGCGGAGGGTACAGATAGTATAATTATAAATTATAGATGTTTTCCGGTTACCTGGTCCTTGATTACCCTTAATATTTTGTTTTTCTATTAATTTTATTAATTTTCTTTTTTAAAATTTAGAACTTTTATTTACTGCATAAAAATTTCAGCAATTGTTGCATTGAATTATTTTAATAAGTAACAATAAATAAAATGATTATTGCTTAAAAGCTTTAGTCTAATGGTATTGACGCCTATAAGACACATTGTAATCAGTAGGATAAGTAATACAATTAGGAAGCGTTCCCTGTACGGATACCACAATTCTTGGTAAGGTACAATGGAATGAGAAATTTTAGTGTCATGGTTGGGTTATTTAATCATGAATAAGGATGCGTTCCCCACCCACGTCACAGCTCTCATCCTATCCATACATACTGAAACATTTTATAGTAAGTACAGTAAAATGTTGTTTAGGTCACCAGCCAAAAGGCTGGTTTGAACCTGTAGAGGTTTTACTAAGTAAAACGAGGAGTGAGGTGGTTTACCATTGCCTTCCTCACTGAGTGGAAAAGTACGCTTATCAGCATGCCGGGCCCTCTGAAAAGCACATATTTTCCACTCTGCAAATGACACCTTCACTTCATTCACCACAGGGTCTGGCTGTATAATGAAATTCATTACTTTCAGAGGAGATAACTCTGATTAGTGTCTTTTACACCTCTACCTCTTCTGCTCTTAAATGATTCAGTCATTCAATTGGCTGACCATGTGATAAGAAACAGAACTATTTATTTTAGCCCTGCAACAAACAGATTGAGTGTACATAATTTGACACTCCACCTGTCTGTTATGGGCAACAATAGTTATGGACAGTAAAATATAATACATTAACGTTATCACAATGACGAAGTGAACGTCTTTTATAAATCACCATATCATAGCATATATTTTTTATATATTTAGAACATAAGATTTCTAAAACAGCGATTAAAAACAGACTCGTTAGCTTCCTCAATAAATGTAATGTGTTATCATACAATCAATACGGTTTCCGATCGGTCCTGACTCAGATTATACGAGGCTAGATAATGTAGGCTACAATAATGGAGGGAGTTGACAGTGATAAGAAATTTTTAGCCGTTTTCTCAATCTAAACAAAGCGTTCGATACTGCATAACACAAAATTTTGCTTAAGAGATTGCACAATTTCAACATAAAAAATTTTTTAAAACGTTACTCATAGTAGCCTACTTTTAGTAGTTACCTATATACTTACAAATATTAATTAATGACAGTTAGGACTAAACTTTTGAGTTATGTGTTCTTGATAACGGGCGCCTTGTGCGTCAAGAGGCTTCCCTGACAAGAGAGAGAGTAATGCGCATCCCCCTGGTTGCTGATCAGGCTCACCCTCGCTCTTGAAACTTTTAGTTATTTTTCCAAAATATTAGGAATATGACAGTCGCCATTTACGGTATATAAGAGTTCTTCGGAACGGCCTCCGGGTCTATGCTTCCGGGCGACCAATCGGAGGGGAGGTGGTGGGAGAAATGCCAGCAAACCAATTATGGTACTTATCTATACCCCAATGAACTAAAGACTGCAGATGAGATCTATCTGTTATTGGATTCGCAATTGGATCTGTTATTCGCAACTAAACTTAAAAACAAATGAACTATACCCCAACGAACTAAAGACTGCAGATGAGATCTAGCCAATAACAGCCAAGGTCGGGTGTGAGGTTGCCCCTTCGCTAAATCACCTCTGTTCCACCGAACTCCAGCAGACTTTTTGTTAGGCTGTCATCCACAGCGGGACCACAATGTGACAATGCAGGATACGATTAACGAAAGTCAATTGGCTCTGTGCTGTGCTCAATTGGCCCTGTGCTAGGTCACTATGGTCCGCCTTCATCTGTAGTCTTTAGTTCGTTAAACTATAGTGTGCAAATCCGTAAAAAAGTAACTACCTACCAACTGGGATTTGAATCTCGGAATCTTCGTCTACAAAAATCAGTTGTTAAACAGCTGACTCGCGGTGACGAATTTACCTTTTAAAAAAATGAGTGAAAATTAAATCAGAAAATTTGTCAAAAAATTAGTGCGGTATTAACGTTCACTGTCTGTTATAAAATATCGATACGTTACAATAGTTATGTATTAATAGACAATTTTTATTTATACCCGTCATAACATGACTGTATTTGTATAATGTATCATTACTTCGATTTAAAGAGAAGAGGAAATATTGGAATTTGAAATGATTAATCATATTGAAATGATACGGAAAACAATAGTTTAGTCAGTCTCGTCGAATGCAGAATGGACTAATTAAATCCATACGTCTTTTGTTATTTTGTAATCAGTTGAGTTGAGGATATTGTATAATATAAGCTGATCTGTAACGGGGTTTGTTGAATAGAAATATTAAATTCAACATTCATAATTTAATGGATGTACCATTGTTAAACGTACAATAGAACATAACATGAAAATTATAAAATTATTGATTGAAATATAGTATATGAGTGACGTACTAGAAATATGACGGTTCTGTTAATTAATTAATGTACTATGACATGTGATATTGCATATCAGTTTACCTGTTGTTCAGTTTCAATTATTTTGTGTCTTTGTATACGAAGTGGTTATATAAAAGCTATAAGGAAATTGATAAAACAAGTTTTAAGTTTAGTGATAAGAGTAGGCCGCGGTCAGAATTGATGTCTAGTCTGACGACTTAAATCGGTAGTGCATATCGTACGTTATCGTCAGAGTGAGTCGCGGTCACTGTAGATGAGTGCTAATCGTACGACTACGTCATTAATTTACAAAATAACATGATTAATTTACATACAATCACAGTGGATCAGTAAAGTAAAAGCTTGCAGTTAGGGCAGTTGTCTCCTGACGCGTGCAGATAGGGCATATATACGAGGGGGTACCCAAAAGAAACCGGAATTATTTTTCAAAAGCTATTTTTATTTTCAATTTTGTAATAAAACGACCTTATCCCCTTCAAAATACTCTCAATTACAACTATACATTTATCCCGCTGGAGCTTCCTCTGTTCGAAACATTTTTTGTAGTCGTCTTTAGGAATGGCTGACAGCTCCTCTCTCGTTTTTTTCTTGACCGCTTCAATTTTGTCAAATCGGTGTCCTTTAATGTCCCTTTTCATGCGCGGAAAAAAGAAAAAACGCATGGAGCCAGGTCAGGCAAGTAAAGTGGGTGAGGCAGCAGAACCATGCCATTTTTAGTAAAAAATCTTTCACCGAGATGGCTATGTGTGCTGGTGCATTGTCGTGGTGGAAGAACCAGTCTCCTGTCTGCCACAAGTCGGATCTTTTTTGATGACCACTGTTGTGTAATCTTCTTAATAGTTCCAAATTGTCAGTCGACGGTCTGAGAGCACACGCTCTCGAATTCTTTAAACATTTTCGTCGATTCGGGCAGTTGATGGACGTCCAGAACGTAGTTTGTCATCAATCGACATGTCGCCATTTTCAAACCGAGAAAAGCACTCGTATACTTGAGATTTTCCCATAGCGTCATCTTTGTAAGCTGTTTTTAACATTAAAACAGTTTCAGCAGCACTTTTACTGAGTATAAAACAAAATTTCACAGCTACACGTTGTTCACTTAAACTTGCCATCATAAAAAACGAAACAAGAACAAAACAGCGCTAGCAAAAACAATCACTGCAGATGAATATTGAACTCGCAATGAGTTGCGCTATACACTTCTGTGCGGCAGAAATGCGTACTACACAAGCACCACCGCCCACAGCAATGCTATGCCGGTTATTTTTGGGTACCCCTCGTACATATTTTTATAGTGTACGAGAAGTGGAAGCCGAGTATGCGTTTTTGGACAATCCAGTTTTTCGAATTTTACTATTAGAAGATGAAAAGGATAGTTGGGTAAACGCTATTAATTCTGCCAGAGAATCGCTAGGATAATTTCTTGATTCCATAATATAGTTTTCTTTCAGAAACCAAATAGATTAATTTCTCCACATCCATTTTGGTAGTACGACTTTAAAGTAAAAAATAAACGAGTTTGTTTCTGTGAATCAGTCTTACGTACACGGACGACTACGCAAGACTAAGTCCCCTCCAGTGTGACTATCAAAACCTGTTCCTCATTGTTTCACTCTGACGAATACGCACGACCGATTAGTCATCAGACTGCGCATCCACTCTGACCAAGGTCTAAGGGTATTTAAAATAATTTTAAGTTTTAAAAGAAAACAGAAATGAGTCCTAAGGAATCCATACGTTTAAAGAAAACCGAAAATGGAGAATATAAGTTAGGAAAAAATAAAGAGATGTTTGGGAATGGAAAAATAGAAAAGATATCACTTTATGAGAAAAATAAAATTTCAGTTTTATGGACATTATCTATAAATATGTTGAAGAACGTTCGAGGAAACTAGTTTTGTTTGTGGGCGTGTCTGAAATTAGTGTTGACGGACAGTAATGGAAAAATGAATGTGGGAAAGAGGTGGCGCCCGCGTGCTTCGGGAGTAGGGATATTACTAGAACATCCTATTAAATAGAATTCTCTTAAAATACAAAGTATGCCTACTGATAAGTAGGAATAGTACCTACATAAGTTGTTGCTTGAAACTTTTTTAGTCAGTCGTCATTTGTTTGTTGCTTTAGTTGTAATCAGTGGTTATAATTATTTGTATACTAACTTGTTGTAGGTATGTGAAAATAAATTCGCTCCTTAGGTTCTCAATATTTATTTGTTTTTATTTTCCCTTCTTTTTAAACCTTTAGAATGGAACAGAAAATATTTACAAAGCAGTTATTTGATAATGTAAAAATTACAAAACACAGAATAGACAATTCATAGAAACTGAAAAAAGATATAAAGGAAATGAAGGTGTTAGATAAAATAGAGAACATTTATGTGAATATAAAAAAACGGTTAAAAAATTTAATGTTCCAAGTGAAAGATTGACGACTAATGCGAACAAAAAGGGTCAGGAGAAAGGTAGAAAGTTTTAGTAAAAAAGTGATATAGTTGGGAAATAAGAAAAACAGCAACGAAAATGCGAAAACATCAAGCGTGAGGAAAATAGTTTAACGTGGTTCTTAATAAGCCAAAATTAAAGAAAGGAGAAGAGCTAAGTGGGTGAAGCTATGTAAAATTATTTTCAAAATCTGATATTTTTGGGAATGATGAAGGTGTTAAGATCTTCTTGACTGCACGGTATATCTCTAAAGTTTTAGGAAATACTAGTGAGTGAAGAGGCTATTTAGCGTACTGCTAAATTTTATATTTTGCTGTAAATTGTGTTAAAATCACTGGATACCTTCTTCCACCAAAATTCAATAGACTAAATTATTTTTTATTTAACTGTAATAATTAATATTGATCTTTAACATTAAACGGTGTTAAGATTTTTGAAAATATTTCTCTTCTGTAAAGCTATTTCTTGTGTTATTAAAATAACTTACTGTCCATCCATCTCTGAGAATATAATTAAAAATATAAAATTCTTTAATGTAGAGGCATATTACGCTTAGAAAGAAAAATTATATTGAAGAAAAAAGTTTAAATGATCTTTAATTATGCAATATAATTATTCGTAGATTATGAGAGTACCAAAATGGAAGAAATCAGAACATTAACAAAAAATTGTAGCCTTAAAATTATTGACCGCATTTTCCCGAAAGTAGTAATAGGTAATTTTTGTTACTTATCACAAAACATTGTATGCTGAAGAATAACTTCAAATTATAAAAAAAACACCTTTACAGTAACCATAATTCACGTTTAACATACGAGTATGTCACATTCACGTCACATACGATAATTATTTATATTTAATAACGTTTTAAAAATTCGCTAACGATCAGTAATAACAAAACTTAATCTTCTCATTAACGTATACATGACAGCAAGAATCCCGATAACAATGATTAGCCTATAATACAATATCAAATACGTCAGTTACAAATTACGTTTTACGTTATTAATTTTAATTAAATTATAATTTTAATGAATTTAATTAGATTGTACTCTTTGTATACACATCATTGTAGCCAATAACCAGAAATTTAATGGGATAAATACATATCAACCTACGTGGCGCATTGATTAGAGCACTAGATTACATTGAATTGTGCTATAGCGGAAAGACCAAATGAAGAGTTGAATGGAAAACGGGCGTAATTCAGGAACTGAGATTTTGAGAAAACAAACGTTGAAGTTTTTAATTAGCTATAAAATATTGACTTTCTTTTCAAAATACTTGAAAATAAGCTGTATTGTTATTCAGCATTTCCTGGTTTGAAAAAAAAATTAATTTTTGGAAATATATCTACAGTAAATATATAATCTAATAATTTTAATGTATTTTGTAACCCATTTTAAAAAGAGAACCTACTGGTGCGTTCACTTTCCACCTTCCATTTACCTGATAATCCCCCTAGATGCCTTAAAAGACGTTGGAGTAGAGACCTGCTAATTTGATACACAAATTTAATTCTTGGGGAGGCACCAATGGGGGCCCTACCCCTCTCATGCCTATCATGTCATTTACATTATTATCATAAGCATCTCGTTTGCTTGTTGTAAAATTTTACAGTTTTGTAAATAAAGAATTAAAGAGAAAACAATATTGTAACCGCCCATATTCCATTCACCAGGTCAATACTGGCCTTTATCCATTCAACAACCAATGAATGGAAAAAGGGCATTTCAATTATGCTACATTTGTGTGTATGTAGGCCTACTGCAAGCTTAAAAATAATAGTAACAGCCTGAATGAAAAGATTTAAAACAAAAATAATGATGTATAATCTAATAAAATTTTAACATTTTATAATTACGGTTTTCAAATATTTATTTTATAATATTCAATGTAGTTTCAATAGTAAAATTTCATAGCAAAACACCATGTAATACGACAAAAGAAAAGATCACACAGCTGTGCCGCTTAGAATCAGCTGTCATAGCATCAGGAAAAGGAATGCCACTACCACGAGGAACAAGATATCGAAACGAAACTTTTCAGACGTACCAAAATGAACTACGGAGATTCCAAAAAAGCGTTGAACGGAAAATGGGCAGAATATGGCTTACGCCCGTATTCCACAGAGCTCCTCAAATTTTGATTCCTAACCAGAGGTCTGAAAGATGTTAACGCTTCAGACACTACCGTTATTGTCCCGTAATCCATTGTATTAAATAATTATTACATAAATAAAAAACAAGAGGTGAGTTTAAGAATCAGATTTTCAACCTAAAGATTGAACGCATAAAAGAAAGAACATCTTGGAGAAGGGAAGAATGGAAAGATCTGAGCGAATGAAAGAAAGATGAGCGCCAGCCAAAAGTGAAGAAAAAGTAGGATACGGGGAAAATGGGATAATTTCACGAATGCGTGACCTTTTGAAAAAAATGTAAGTTATAATAAATAACAATAATTTTTTCCTCTAGAAATCTTCTATAGGACAGAAATCTTGACTCTACAAAAGGAATGTACTAAATTTTGACCAATTAAACCTAAAATAAGATAGTTTAGGATAGTTCCAATTAATTTTAATTGGTCAGTAATGTGCAAGGTCAATCCTAAAAGAATGAACCAACATTCAAATGGTTAAACAGAGAATTTTACATTGCTGTTAAATTATTCGCAGGATGTTATTAATAGTAGTTGTATCTTTCATTTTTTTCTGTATCTACTTCAAGGCCCTAATTCTTAAAGAGGTTTTAAATAATTAAGTTGTAACATGAGGCGTCTAAGGAACGTACAAATGAAAATGGAGACACATGCTGGGAATACGGCTGTGGAAATTGAAGACAAAAGAATGATCCGCCTAACGACACGAGTGAAAGCTTGACAGATCGCCAAATCTAAATCGAGGTGAGTAGGTTACCTTATAAGAACTGAGGATGACAGATGGATTGGGATAGTATCAATGGCTGCCTAGAATGACAGAGGAAATCCAGGTAGACTAAAAGCGAGGTAGAGAGTGATATCCAGTAGTTGGGAACTAAATGGATGAGTTAGACCAAGTTTGCACTACACCCCGATGTGAGCCTTGTTTTCCAACTCCAATCCCCTCTCCCTTCGGCAATCCCTCATCGTTTCAACGCATTGCTCCCACGTATCACCCCTATACTTCTAATTTCCTCAATATCGTCACCAAGTCAAGGTGGACTTCTTTTTCTGGCAGCATTATTAAGAGCCTTCAATGTCCTCTTCGGCATACGCTGTTTGTCATTTCACTCTAAATGACCCAGTCATCGTGTTCCCTGAGGCTTGATAAATTTTGCTACATCCTCCTGTTCTAATATTATAGATAAAACAAAATGGAGACAAGTTTGAGAAGCGTATATGCAAAGGTGGAGTGAAGTGCTCTGGAAAAATGAAAACGTCCAAGTAATACAAAGTTTTTCAATTGTAGTAATACTTTATTCGGTACTTTTTAAGCTAGGTACTTTTTATACGGAGTCGAATACTATACAGTGGTACTTTGATAGTTGGGGTTCACTTAACCGTACGCTCTCTCAGGAATGATCGGCCTGAATCTTTACGAGACTACACGTCATTTACACGTCATACACATCATCCTCATCTCATTGGGTCATGGAGTTGCTTATTGTTATAATTGAACAGATTCCAAAATACACACATCAAGGTTAAAAAAATTGGATACGTTAAAAGTATTTTTTTTTAGAAGGCTAGGCTACTTAATACATTATACTTTTTTCTGAAATCAAAGGAAGATAAATCGAGACTTCCGTTTTATTGTTTTTGGAGTTAATTGCATTACACACGTCACCTTCAACCCCCAGATTATTAAATTAATTAAAATTATTTTGTTTCTTTCAATAAATTTTAACATTTGATTTTCTTTAATAATAATATCTGTTGTCAACAAGAACTGACCCATTTGTTAATTTTTCCGTTTTTAGTTACTGTCAAGCGCCCTTTTTTGGTACTTGTGATAGTTGGGTTAATTATTGCAACGAGTCATTCAAATCTATTTTCGTCTTATTTTATAACACTTGATTTAATAGCTGCAATGGTGTTAGCAATCCCTGTGATATTAACAACACCTTTAAAGTTAATACCTACGCGCTGCGCGGGCTCGTAGGGCAAATATCTGTTTTATTCAATTGCAATATAATAATTACTGATTTATACTTACAACAATCGAATAAGAAATTGTGCCAAAATTTAAAAACATTTTCCCGGTATTGTTAACTACTATGACATTAATAGATAACCTAAAATGAAAAATATTATTCAAAACAACAAAGAAGTCTGTTCTTAAGCCTGATACATGAGAGTTTTACTTAAAAGTATCTTCTTTAAGCTCACAAGAGGTATAATAAAGAGAATAAAAAGAATCGGTGAAAGTATTACTTACTCAAGTCTATTAAATAAAGGGTCTGCTACAAATTTTTTTCCTTATATCTGGCAGTTTTGAAGGGTGTGCTTTTAGACCAAAGAATGATTGTAGGTTAGTTCAAAAATAACATAAAATTCACTAAAAATTTTGGTAAGTCAATAGATAACAAGGTTCTTCCCTTCTTCTCATTTAATTTTTTTTTTATTATAGTACACCTATTAATCTAAAAATTATTTTGCAATTTCTGTGAAAACATTTTCAAAATTCTCAGAATTTAAGACAATAATACATGTACGCTTTAAAAATAAAAACTGCGAAAGCCTTTGGTAATTGAATCATGCACTCATTGGATATAAATTTTCTACTTGCTTATAAACCAGAGCTGAAATAAGGAACATTTATTCATTAGGAGTTGAACAAAAATTTAAAGCATTTGCACTTCCACTTTTTACGCTTAAAAGGAGTGAAAAGGGGTGACTACTCTAAATAAACACATATTAGTTCCATTCTCAGTGTTTTGTTCAATTTATATACTACTGACGTCAACATTTTTGAATTGATTAACTGGATGCAAAAATAGATTTTGTTGAGTAAATTTCTTTGAAAATTTTTGCTACCGATGATGATTTAGTGCTGTTTTTTGATATCTGAGGATGATTGACAGAGATGATAGAATATATTTAGTTTAAATGCTGATAAATATAACCTCCTGATTCATTTAAAGAAGACAAAGATAATGGATTTCAGGGAACTGATCATATCAGAAGAAATTAGTTTTAAAACAGTGCAATCTTAGAACTGCAAAAACCTTCATTTATTAATTTGGGATGTATATTTTATATGCAATGATGAGAAGTAAAAATTAAACTGGAAAAGTTTCAAATTTACACTGTGAGGTCATTGAATTGTGGAAGGATTTAAAGATTTATCACACCTTGGTTCTTTCAGTTTACCATATGGTTCAGAATTTTGGACGCTATTGCTCAGCAGATGTTAAGAATAAAGGCTGCTGAGATGATACTGTTAAGACCTACCAGGGTATGATATGTCAGAGTAATATGATTTATTAATTTAGACAACTTTTTAATAATTTATTACAAATTTATCTGTGTGATAATAACATTAGCACATAAGGGAAGGTCACAGTTACAAATCGGGGCCATCAAAATTCGGTAAGACAAAAATACGAAAGGTCAGCGGGTTGTTATTGTACATGTTGGTAGCAGATTTATAAAAAAATTCTCTGCTTATCTTCAAATCAAAGAAAAACTCCGGTGACTATCAAATTGACATGAACTATCACAACTGCGAGAAAATGCTATAAAAAGTAACAGTGATAGAAAATGACATCACAAAATTTTATGGATAGTGATAAGGAGGGTTCTAAAAATATGGAAATCGGCTGCAAAAAATAACTTGTCATTATAGAACATTTATAAACTTGTAAATAATTAATTAATTTTTGGTTAATGTTATATAGAACGTAATTCATAAAATATGCTATTTATTTCTGTTTAGGAGACTCGTTTCTTGTTTGACTATAATTTGGAAGAGAACAATAAAATAATGAACAATAAAATGAATCATTTCTAATATAACATGAAAAGTGCGAGTTACAACGTATGTTATGAAATAAGATTTACTATACAGAATAATATTGAAATCGTTAAATTTAAGTTATAATATAAATATTTTTTATTTATTAGTAAGTTTACACAGTATCTGTTTTACTTTAATAAAGTAGTGACAACTTTGGAATTTCTAGTATTATCAAAACACACATTACATTATGGTTTTCTATTACACTATGGTTTTCTACTTACATCCATTACATTTATGGTTTTCTTAAAGACAGTAGCTAAAGCAAACGATTATGGAGAAGCTACCTCTCCGTAATATAGCTGACCTCTCCAATTGGCCAAACATATTCTCACCCAGGCTTCAAATGAAACCTCATCTGGTCTATAAGTTGTTGGACCATAAAAAATTAAATATTTTGGGGTATTGCAGTGGTTCCTAAAAAACGTAGTAACTAAGTAGTTCCTAAAAAGTAACTAAGAAAAACTGAGGTATTTTTGTAGCAATTTGTAAAAATTGTTATAAGCCCATACACCGAGCGAGAACAATTTACTTGTACATAAATAAACAATAGAAAAGACAATGGAAATTTTACAATTTTTTTAATACAAGTAAATTAGGTTTTAAAGGGAATTTTATGCTGGAAATTTTCCAGAAGACTGTAATAATGTGGTGAGTTTGTGCGGTGTTTTAGGAGTAGTAGTAGTAGTAAATAGTACTGTGTTGGTTTTCCTTTTGTCTTGCTATACACTTGTTGCTTTCGGGTATAAAATGAAAGATAGAAAATCAGAGGGGGTGAGGAAATGTGGAAAAAGTAGCTATATGAAACAAAACATCAGTCACCGTGTTGTAAAAAAAACTTAAATTTTACATCGCATGTTCCTGTCATTTGTAATTAGTCTAACCAAGCTAACAACAGTATCATTCTATAATAACACCTAGATTAACAATAATTAAACAATAATTTCTACTAAATAAATTTTATAATTAATTATAATTACAAAATTTTCAATTGGCCAATCAAAAACAATGGTCAGTTTTTTGACTAGTTTGTATCTACGTAATATTGTTGTTCGGTAATTCCATTGTAAATTTTTAAAATGGCAACCGCCATTCTGTTGAAGTTAAAAAATTTCTTCATTCACTATTAGTTAATAAACTATGCTATTTTTGTTAATTAACTTTTCTAGCAAAAGAACTAATGTAAAAAAAAATCTGGTGTGAAAACTCACACGACTTTCTCTTGCCAATGTAAGTAGTCACCAATATAACCTACATTTAATCATGAATAAACGATATTTTTTGTTTATTTTTTAATCCCTAATCTGTGTACGTTGCAATCTGTTAAATTCAGAACAATAACCAACCCTATCACCCAAAGAGATGAGGTGTATGACGTGTAAATGAGGTGTAGTCTTGTGCAGACTCAGACCGACCATTCCTGAGAGAGTATGGTTAATTGAACCCCAACCATCAAAGAACACTGGTAACCACTATCTAGTATTCAAATCCGTATAAAAGTAACGCCTCGAAATGTGGAAGGACAGATCATGGGTTCTCCACCAAGACAATGCACCAGCTCATTCCGCGTTATCTGTCAAAGGTTCCTAGCCAAGTACAGCATCTCAGTGTTAGAACATCCACCTTATTCACGAGATTTTGCACCATGTGACTTATACCTGTTCCCTAAGGTGAAATCTGCATTAAAAGGGACAAGATTTGAGTCTGTGGAAGGTGTAAAAGAGAAAGCGACACGTGTCCTGAAGGAGCTGACAGAAGATGACTTCCAGCATTGTTTCCAACAATGGAAAATTCGCTTGGGCGTTGTAGGGATAGAGAAGGAGTGTATATTGAAGGTGACAATAAGTGATTATGTATAAAATAAAAATAAAATTTTTTACGTCATTCTCGTTATTTAATAGCCACACTTCGTATACCTACTCACATAGTGCAAGAGATAGTAAAAATTCATTTTTCTAAGAGTTTATTTTCAGCAAAATTTCATATTAAGAATAATTTTTCGTACTTTAGATTGAAGAATGATTTATACCTATTTCTTTTTAGAGTGCAGACTCCATTAATGCAGATTGGCTACAATTCTAGTTAATCACTCTTAGTCATGAACCATTTTCAAAAGAGTATGAGAGTTCCATGTTTGCCGAGAGTCTAACATTCTTCAACCGTAAGTATTTCCTTCGTCCAGGTCTGCACCTACCCTCCATTTTCCCTTGATAATTAGCCTGAGAAGCTCATATTTACCACCCCTGCATAAATGAACAAGATAAGCAATTTTCATTCTTTTGGTTATGCTCATCAACTCACGTTCTACATCCATACATCTAAAAATATCACCGTTTCTAACATGACCAAGCCATAAAATCTGAAACATTCTTTTCAGTACTAAAGACATCTTGAAAGTTTCTAAAGGATTCATGGACTGTATACTAAAATCCCATATTTCCTCACTATACACCAGTAGAAAGTAAAACAAAGACAAAATAAATTTGTTTCATTTTACGTGTTAACCCTCAACTGGTATCATGCGGTCTGTGAGACCGCTGTCATTTTTTACCCCTCCAACACTTCCCTCCCAATGGCCCGACATCACGTATATTTTGTATACCTTTCAACTGTTGTTTGAACTATGCGTGATCAAGATCGTTTTCGGTACGAGCTAACAAGTTGCGAGTTATTTGTATTTTGTTTTCTACTGGCGGTCTCCTGGACCTATGATACCAGTTGTGTAACTTTTTGACGACTTTAAAACCAAGTAGTACATGGATTGTTTAAAGTTTTAATGAATATACAATAATTTTTCATACATCATTTCTTTGTTTAGTACTATTATAAAATATTTTCATATGTAATTTTATAAAATTTTCATTATGGATGATACATTTAAAATTTCTGAAGCGGCTTCAACACAACTAGATCCATCACGTAAACAAGTTGTACGTGTTAATGATGTGAATTTTTATTAACATAAAAATCTTTAAATTTTATTGTAAATAATCAAAAAGTAAAAAAAACGAATAAATTTTAATAAATGTTTGTCAGAGTGTACTGCCCACCAATAGACATAAATAGCAAAACTCGGAACCAAAATGTAAGTTGTACATCATAATTTTGTAAATAAATTTGTCTTTATCATATTAATTACTTATTTATTTATAATTATTAGACCACAGAATGTTTCTAGGGCCCAAAAATTTTATTGTTCTGTTCAAAATGGAAGTAAAAGTCAAAAAAATGCTTAGTGTTCGTTTTATACTTTTTTAAATAGTAATTTTGCATTTATGCTAAGTATTTTACATTTACATCTTCGATTATACATGGTTTTATAAGTTTAAAAATGAAACAAATTAATTAAATAAGTATGAAGAACTTAAATATAAAAAAACAAATTTAGAGGTCTGTCAGACCGCTGATACCAGTTATGTCACAAAAAATGATGATACCAGTTGAGTGTTAAACAAATAAATTTTGCTTGATAATATGTTTTTGGAAGCATAATGTAAAGCTCAACTGGGTGTATAGAGGAACGTGGAGAATGTAGACTCTGCCCCCACTCTCCAAGCACCAAAATGAATAGTCATAATAATACTAAAACCAATTTAAACATTTTATATATTACTAATTTTTCACAGTTGTAATTCTATAAATGAAGTCAAATTAAAATTAATAATGCAAAATTTCCATTATGGTATTTAATGACTGGCTAGCTCGTGGTGTAGTTGTAAGTACAAGTGGCTTATACACCAGAGATCCCGGATTCAATTCCCGGTCAGGTCTGGCATTTTTTCAACACTCATTTTCATTTATCACCTCTCTCATCATTTGTATTAGCAATATTGTGAAACAGTCGGATGTTAAACAAAAAAAAAAGAAACACAAAAATTCAATAACTCGGTGATCTACAAATTTTTTTCATGACAGTACAAGATACAACGTATTGTAATATTGTATGATATTCTAAAATATGGTTGAGGAAATAGATTGTTCTTTGTCAGAATATGTATTGTATGGGGTGAAGTGTGTTGAACAAGGGTAGTGCATTATGATGGATGAGATGTTTTGAATCGAAGTTCTAGGAAATCAAAACTGGTAGAAATGTTTGTTTTTATTTTGATTCCTTCTATTATGTTCCAGAATAGTTGAGAGTTTATTAGAAGAATCTTGAGTATTTTGAAATTATTAGACCGCAGGTACAAAAACAGTTAGCATCTTGCAGGTGTCAGACCTGAATTGTGAATGGGCAGTGTGTCGGGCCATTCGAAATAGTGAAGTTAGGGGACCGGTTTTGAGTAACATTATTAGTATATATGGGTAGTAACAAGTGGTTGTGGACAGGTAAATCAAAATTGTTTTGATGTCTAAATGATAGTTTCTTATTTGTCCACAACAGGCAGGCGGAGTGTTAAATTATTTGAACTCGATCTGCTAGTTCCAAGAGTACTAAAATAGTTCTGTTTATTATCATATAGTAGGCCAGTTATATGTCTGAAGCATTTAAGAACAGAAGAGGTAGAGGTGTAAAAGACACTAGTCAGAGTTATCTCCTCTGAAAGTAATGAATTTCATTATACAGCCAGACCCAGTGGTGAATGAAATGAAGGTGTCATTTGCAGGGTGGAAAGTAGATGCTTTTCAGAGAGCCTGACATGCTGATCAGCATATTTTTCCACTCAGTGAGGAAGGCAATTAAACCCCCTAACTCCTCTTTTTATGTAGTAAAGCTTCTAGAGGTTCAAACCAGCCTTTCGGCTGATGACCTAAACAACAACAGATTCTTATAACAGTCAAGTTTAGTTTAAACATATGTTTTATAATTAATTTAATTTTAATAATCTAATTGAATTTTTTAGCAGGCTATGTTTAATAATTAATTGTAATTATTAATTTTATCAATTAATAATTGTTTTAAGTTTAAAGGAAGTCTGTTTATTACCATACCCAGATCCTGAGCATATCTAGACTTATGCTTAGGTGTCACAATAATTTTTAAATGCTTAATTAAAAAGAAAAAAAAATCCTAAATATAAATTGTAGATTTTTGCACTAAAAATTTAAGATGACATGCAACAACAGTTAGTATCATACAAAGTTAGAGTAATTAATTTTAAATCTACAAGTTTAAAAAAATTTGAATTACAAAAATTTTTTAACAGAAAAATATTTAAATACGCATTACCTAAAAATACCTACTACAAAAACAATTAAAAACTGATTGTACATGTACAATGTGTAGGTAGCCTATTTTATTCTACCCGTTAAATTCACATTATTAAAAGAATAAAAAAACAAACAAAATTTCAAAGTAGCCATCAATGTATAATAACAAAAATATTACTATTTTACAATTAAAATGTTCATAAACATTAAGTGACATCGATTCGGTGAGAGACTGTACATGATGACCAACTGACTTCTTCCCATGAAAAAATAACACTGGGTAACCCAATTCAAACTTCTCAAATTAAAAATTTCAGAGTCATGTTCTTTTTATAGTTCCTATCCATTCCAGAAGTTGGTAACCATATTAGTTATCATTATAGGTGAATGCTGCCCTGAGGAGTTGTGTCATATTGTATTGCAAGACTATGTAGTATATTGTAAGAAATAATATTGTACTTACGTCTTACAAACTGGTACTCAATGCCTAGATTCTAAGATTGTATCAAATTCTAAGTCAGCATCATGGAGTGATCAAATGGGTTAATTGTTTAAAATAAAACAATTTCCTTCATCATCTGAATTAGCCTTAATAAACATAAAAGTTTTACATAAAACCAAAAGAAAAGTTCTGAAAAACAATATAAAAGCAGAAAAAAATATGAATGTAATACTATATCTGAAAACCAAGTTAATATCTAACAATTTTAATAATTTTATTAAAGTAATTTAAAATTAATGTACGTATGCACATGATTAGCCTTCAAAAGTGTCAGCTTGATATCTCTAATGGTTTCTGAGACAATAGATCATCTTATAAAAAAAGTCAATTTGCTGAAATATTGTGAATTAATGTTTTAAACTTCAAAAAAAATTCACTGCAAAACTTTGAAGTACCTTACCTCAATATTTTGTTGAACAAAACAAATGTTGTTGCAAAACGTTATAAGAAATAAATTTATAATTTTTTTAAAATAAAAATTTCCTTCAAAAATAACAAAAGACCTATTGTAAAAATTAAATTTTTCGTAAATTTTTTGAGATATTTTTTAATTATACAACGGTAACTAAAAAATATTTATAAAACAATTATTAAAAATCATACAATAATAAAAATACACCATTTTACCCTGAAAAAAATTGTAAAATATTGAGTTAAAAAACAAAAAAACTGATTTCTTGAAATTTTCACTTACAAGTCTCTTTCAAGGCAATATTTTGGGAAAAATTTATTAAAATTCATTTTTTCATAACATAGGAATTTGCTTGTACCCTACGAGGTAGATAAAAATTATTTTATAATACATAAAGAAAAAGTTGTAACATTTTCATTTCTCTTTGTTTTTATTAGTTAAAATGGTATCAACAGCTTGGTCATTAGCGACTAGGGCCTAACAAACGGTGGGTTTAAATGTGTAATAATTTTCCAGACTCTAACTGGGAATCCAACCAAGGATTGTTCACTTTGCAATGTGTTTCATTGATTTTTGTCGCGTACATTTTCACCATAAAATATATCTTGCTGTAATTTAGAAAAAACAAATTTCTCCAACGAGATCACTAAAAAGATTTTAAAATATTTTTAAGAGCAAAAATGTTTCCTCCCAGTGTGCAAAGAACAAAAATTATATTTAAAAAAAATAATCAATCAATTTGGACGAGAAAGGTTAGAAGTGATCTAAAAATTGACCCAATGATTAATGGACTATCATAAAGCAACATAGAACATGAATTTAAAAAAAAATTAGACAAAGGATTCATTGTACTAAGGGTCAACCTATCTACTATCTAACACAAAATAAAAGTAATGTGTATGTTTTTACAGGAAACCATGTTACGTATACATAATAAATAACAATATTATGCCTATACTACATTATGTACGAGGTTGTTGTTGTTGTTTAGGTCATCAGCCAAAAGGCTGGTTTGAACCTCTAGAGGTTTTACTAAGTAAAACGAGGAGTGAGGTGGTTTACCAGTGCCTTCCTCACTGAGTGGAAAAGTACGCTTATCAGCATGTCGAGCCCTCTGAAAAGCACATATTTTCCAATCTGCAAATGACACCTTCACTTCATTCACCACAGGGTCTGGCTGTATAATGAAATTCATTACTTTCAGATAAGATAACTCTGATTAGTGTCTTTTACACCTCTACCTCTTCTGTTCTTAAATGATTCAGTCATTTCATTGGCTGACCATGTGATAAGAAACAGAACTATTTATTTTAGCCCTGCAACTAACAGATAGAGTGTAAATAATTTGACACTCCACCTGTCTGTTATGGGCAGATGTACGAGGTGTGGCTATTAAATAAGAAGACTGACGTAAAAAATTTAATTTTAATTTTATACATATTCACTTATTGTCACCTTCAATATACACTCCTTCTCTATCCCTACAACGCTCTATGCGAATTTTCCAGTGTTGGAAACAGTGCTGGAAGTCATCTTCTGTCAAGCTCAGGACACATGCCGCTTGTTCATCACTAATTTTCTCTATCACCCTTTATCATCTGCATTAGTAGTAATGTGCAAACAGGCGGGCATAAAATAAAGAAATTTTTTTCATTAAAACTGCGATGAACTATAATTATTAATACTTCCTGGTCCTCCTAACTGTTTTTATTATTAATTATCATGAATTTAAAGTTCTTCAGAAAGATATCAACAGTATTTACGATTAGACTGTTGTCTATGACCTTCCTCTTAATTTGTAAAAGAACAATGTAATGACTTATTCGAGAAAGACATTGAGTATCAAATATACTAATAACATTGACAATACGGCTAATTCACATGTAGACAGGGTATGTGACTTAGGGGTGCTTTGATAGCAAGCTGCTCTCTATGACTCATGTGAATAAAATAGTCTCCAGAGCTAGGAGAAATTTAGGACTCCTACTCTATGTTGAATGTCATTTTTAGCGTGTTGAAACGATGCTCTGGCTTTATCAAGCGTACGTCAGGTCGGTGTTAGAATATTGTTCAGTTGTTTGGAACTATAACAGAGGATACACCAACCATTGAAGTTGTGCAGACGAAGTTACTGTTTCACTTGTGCCGTCATGGTCTGCGTGAGCCATGTGATCAGTATGAAGAGTAGTGTACCCAACTCGGTACAATGGCTTTGGATAAGAGGCTGGATATAGCAGATGCCATGTTTTTATTTAAAGCAATACATGTATTTATTGATGCTGATATTGCGCATGTAGTTTACAGAGTTCCGTATGTTAACTGTAGAGGGCACAGACTGTTGGACTATAATGTGAAAACGTGGATATCTCCCTTGGCTAGATGTGTTTGCATCATGAATGCTGTTGATGATTGCAGGTTTGATATTTTCAACAGGAATATATTAATGTTTAAGAGAAATGTTTTGTCTTATAGGATAGATTGATCCAGTTGGGACAGCCGTATGACAAGCTGGTTGGTGAACTGAGTAGCCTACCAGAGTTTTAAGTCATATTGTACTCCCATTTTGATAATAGTTAATTTAATTGTCTGTTAGTTTGGTGGTTTTTCTTGCTGATACTGTTTTTGTTCTTTCCCTTTGAGTTTCCCTAAGTTATCTTCCCACGCTGTAGGTGTGTTATCATTGCCAATCCCTGCACAAGTTTACTTGCCTATATGAAGATAGTTACATGTTTTTCTTTTTAATACACACGTAATAATATTATTCATAATACCATAAAATTAATTGAAAACAAAAATAACAATGGTGTCAATAAATTTATAAATAAAAAAGATGTTTTAATGTTCAGGAAAAATTAGAAACGAATAAGGCAATCTTATTGCATTCCGATAAAACGAATACACCTACAATCATGTACATAAATGATTACAATAACAAAATAAATCAATTTATTAATAAAAATAATTTTGTTGAAATAAAAGACCCAACACAAAAATATTTAAGAATAGTAAAAACTTTAATTAATGACAATAGGGACATGTTAAACTACAATAATAATATTAAATATCATACAAGATTATATCCATACATATCTAAAGCCTCAATATTTACAGGATTACCAAAATTACATAAAAAAGAAATACCAATTAGACCTTTAATAAATTTTAAAACTGCACCTAATTACTTACTAGCTACAACAATAGATAAAATTTTATGGCAGAAAATTAAATTAAATTACAAATACAATATTAAAAATGGTTACAATCAAATAGAAAAAATAAAAACAATAAAAGTAAGAAAAGACACAAAGATGGTATCATTTGACATAGCTAACATGTATACAAATATACCCATAAAAGAAACACTAAATACGTATAATAAATAAAAAATTAAAAAGTAATGGGGAAAACAATAATATAATAAATAAAATATGTAGGCTACAATAAGAAGAAATATTTGTAACCAAAATTATTTTACATTTAATAATAAATTTTATAATCAAACAGAAGGACTAGCTATGGGTTCTCCATTATCTGCCATACTATCAGAAATTTATATACAAGAATTCGAAAATATAATTGTAAATAATATATCACACACACACAACATTTTACTTTGGGTAAGATATGTAGATGACATATTGGTAATTTACAATGAAAAAATAAAAGGTGAACATAATGTTATAAATAAAAAATTGAATAATTACTATGAAAAACTTAAATTTACATGCGAAGTAGAAAAATATAAAAACATAAATTTCCTGGATATAAAAATACAAATAATAAATAATATAATAGAAACAGATATATATATATATATATATATATATATAGGAAACCACATGTTACAAATAACACAATAAACAGATTTTCAAATCACCCATGGATACATAAAATAAACACGTATAACAACATGATACACAGAGCATATACGAGGAGGTACCCAAAAGTATCCGGAATAGCTCTGCTGTGGGCGGAGCTTGTGCAGTACAAATTCCCGCCACTAGGCTACTTGTAGCGCTACTCATTGCCAGTTCAATGCCATTTTGTTCGTTGATCTAGCTTGTTCTGTTCTCGTGCAGTGATTGTTCTCGCTAGTGCTGTTTTGTGCTCGTGTCGTTTTTCATGATGGCAAGTTTTAATGAACAACGTGCGGCTGTGAAATTTTGCTTCTTGCTCGGTAAAAACGCCGCGGAAACAGTTGTAATGTTGAACAGAGCTTACAAAGACGACGCTATTGGAAAAACCCAAGTGTACGAGTGGTTTTTGCGCTTTAAAAATGGCGACATGTCGATTGAGAACAAACCTCGTTCTGGACGACCGTCGACTTCCCGAACAGACGAAAATGTTGTGAAAGTGAAAGAAATTGTACGAACAGACCGACGACAGACCATTGACCAAATATCACAGGTTAGTGGGTTATCTTGGAGCTCAGTCCAACGCATTTTAACAGAAGACTTGACAATGAAAAGAGTCGCTGCCAAGTTTGTGCTTCGGGTTCTGACAGACACTCAAAAGGAACGTCGAATTGAAACGTGTAGTGATTTGAAACAACAGCTTGAAACTGATCCAGATTTCATGTCAAAGATCATTACGGGTGACGAGTCTTGGTGCTATGGGTACGACCCAGAAACCAAACAACAATCCAGTCAATGGAAGACTTCATTATCACCCCGACCAAAAAAAAAGTCGTCAAGTCAGATCGAACATCAAAACAATGCTGATTTGTTTTTTGGTGTGAGGGGAATTGTCCATTCAGAGTTCGTTCCACCAGGCCAGACGGTAAATCAAGCTTTTTATCTTGAAGTGTTAAGAAGACTACGAAACAGCATTCGTCGTAAAAGACCTAATTTGTGGCAGACAGGGGACTGGTTTTTCCACCACGACAACGCGCCTGCACACACGGCAATCTCGGTTACCCAGTTTTTGGCGAAAAACGGCATGGTTTTGCTACCACACGCACCGTACTCACCCGATCTGGCTCCGTGTGATTTTTTCTTGTTCCCACGCATGAAAAGGGGCATGTAAGGACTCCGATTTAACAACGTTGATGATGTCAAGAAAAAAACGACGGATGAGCTGGCAGCCGTCACTGAAGAGGAGTACAAAAAATGTTTTGAACAGTGGAAGCACCGGTGGGACAAATGTATTAGTTGTAATGGAGAGTATTTTGAAGGGGATAAGGTTCTTTTGTAAAAAAATTAAAAATAAATAGTTTTAAAAAATAATTCCGGTTTCTTTTGGGTACCCCCTCGTATATACACATATAACACTAAAGAAAGATTTAATAAAGAAATAAATTACATTAAAGAAATAGCACGAAATAATGATTACAATAATATTTTCATAAACAGATTAATAAATAAATATTTACATAAAATTAATCAGAAAAAAACACATCTATTACCATTAAACAATAAAGAAGAAGTAAACAAAAATGGTAATAAATACATTACATATAATTAGCTACATAAATCATAGAATACATAAAATTACCAATATATACAATAAAAATAAATACAAAATAGCATATAAACCCCAGTTTCCTATAAAATTTATTTTACAAAAACATAATATTAAGGCAAATGTCAGTGATAAAGAAAAAGAAAATAATCAATTTAATTCATGTGGAATTTATAAAATTAAATGTAATGAATGTAATGAAATATATATAGGTAAAACCACCAGATCTTTTAAAAAATGGTTTACAGAACACTATTCTAACTATAAAAAAGGAAATCGAAAATTTTCCAATGTAACTGAACACATGATTAAAAATAAACATAATATGTCGAATATAAAAAATAATCTAGAGATATTGGAAATAAATAACAGACAAAATGAAATTGAAATTTTGGAAAAATATTATATTTATAAAATACAATAGCAGGGAAAAATTAATGAACACACAGACTGAATACGACACTCAACTGATTAAGTTGGCAAGACTGTTTTAAATATAAGAATCGACTATTCCTTATCTACCATGGTAGGAGCAGGAAGTTTTAAATTTTGACTCTATATAAGTTTTAATTTACTGAAGATGTGTACAAGATACACGAAAGCGCTATAAACATTGGTAAGTGTTACCAAGTGTATTGGTAATGTTACCGTATTCTGGTGGTTAGAAAAATATATATTTCAGTTTTTCTTTTAATATCCTTTCCCGGAACCGTTGACCTCCTCTAACCAACCGATATCACTCACAGTAAACACTTGTCAAAGATCAAATGAATACTAACTCACTGACCGCGCTCGGGGGTCTCTTTATAAGAGTTTTCTTGAAAGACACAGAGATTCGATGCAAATAATACAAATCCTTTTTATTAGAACTGGAAAAATCTTAACTATTGTAAACAAGTCACAATCGGATAAAAGGTGTTACAGGTAACCAACTGACTCTTTCACAAATAGTTGTACAACAAAGACCCTACCTTAAAATATCCTTTTATAATTAACCCTATTGTTACTTTGCCCCTTTATTATCTACTTTTCAACACTTTATGAATTTCTTGATCCAGAACCCTCTCAAACAAACATTCCCTTGAGATATCTTCACAATATAAAGATGCTACTAGCTCAGTGGATGTAGAATAGCCTAAAAAGTAACCAAACAAAAATTGGACAGGATAACTGTAATAGTTTTTGAGAAAATGTTCTTTACATTAGCATTATGGAGATAGGCATTCCGGGTACCCTTAATTTATTCACTCTTGGCATTCTTATTGCAGTACCACTTTAGAGAATGTCGGTTTTTACCAATTAAAAGTAAATCATGAATACAGTTTCTTTGATCCAGAAACCGGAACACACACTCAGACCATTGAGCAGTTGTTGGGCAGTGAAAATAAAAGTGAAATGGGCAAGCTAAATGGCGAAATAAAAGACATTGCGGGACGGCTAAACACCATTCAGAGTGATACCTGGCTGAGTTCCCATGGCGACTTACAGCTGGAGACGATCTCTTTACCGCAATTTTGGGTGCCATTAAACACTTCAATCCTCCAAAAACCAACTTATAATGTAAATATATAAGTGTTTAACGAGTGAGTATGCATTTCAGTACTTTTTCAATGAATTTACAACTGAAATCAGAGTGGCCCCCCGTTGATGTAAAAGGTGGCTAAAATGCAAAAGTCATTCTCATTTTGGAAATAAATTAAGAAATTTCTTTAAACGAGTTTGTTTTGTGATCAAGGCGTTTTTGGAGCACTGACAGAGAGCATAACGTAATTTTAAAAAATCGCGGCAATTTTTGAACAGTATAACATTTAAAATTTCCCTCATGTGGAAAGGAAACTATGGTTTATGATACAACAATATTTTTATTCATTTATGTTCTTAAGTTAAAAATTATTCTATTTAATTTTATAAATTAGTAATTTTATTGTTTTGACGTGTACAGTACAACGGTATAACACTGCGCTGATATTTTATAATCTTCTAGGCGCAATCAGCTGGTAAACCAAAACAAACACGCCTTCTGGCTTCTAGGTTATCAAACTATTTGTGTAATGATATTATCTTGTTAGTAAATTATCTACTGCATTATTTTATTTGCTTTTACTGTAAATATATCGTAGGTACCATATCGTATTTAGTCATCTATTATTCATCCTAATGCAGTCGTAATATTAGGTTATAATAACAGTAGATTTTAAACTTGTGGTTAGTGGAAATTCAAACTTGATTACAACTGTTGGATTCTTCAAGGTAATCAAGTTAATTTATACAGTAATAGTAGGCCTTTAGTATGTTGCGGGCACTTTACAGAATTGCAGGGTCGCCTACTGGGACTGAAATGGCTGCAAAGAATTTTTGTACGTCTGGAGTTAAAGGAAGTGGTAAATTAGCCGGAAAAGTTGCCGTTGTTACAGCTTCAACTGATGGGTATGTAGCAAACAATATTATTTTTAAACTTTTGTTACATATATTTCGTCAGATATCTCTAGTAGTTACATGATAGGTAAAAATTTGGCACCAAAAATTGTATTATAAAAAATTGAAATCAGCAAGTCATTGTGAATTTTAAGTTTATTCTCAGTCAATTACTGTAGTTTGTTTTTTTTCTAATAGAAATAATAAAAATGTTATTAGTGTATGCATTCCTACAAAATCAATTTACAGTTTTACTATTGATTTGTATAAAGTTTTATACTTAATCAGTTTTCAGTAATTATTCTAATTACCACTGATTAAGTATTTTCAATGACAAGTAAGTAATTTGTATCTATAAATTATCATGTTTCTCCATAACACTTTATTTTGTAAATATTGTTGGCCAAGGTATAGCCTATTGTGCTTTAAAAGAGGTTTTAGCATTAAGCAAAAAGTTTTCATGTATTAGATAATTCTGGAGTCAATAATACAGAAGTTATGAATTTTGTGCGGATTATAGAATTCTTTGCAATAAGAAATGGATGTTATTGTACTTAAAATACTTCTATCTAATGGTTTACTATCATAAAATAATAACTTTTGTACCAGGTAATCTCAGAAACTACCTAAATGATTCTAAAATCCTTTCACTGTTGAAAACCTTAGGGCTTTTTGAGTAACGGAAGCTGTATAGCATTACCATGCAATTTTTATATTTTGAAAAAATTTATATTTGGTAAAATTAGTCGTCATCTTTTATTTTATTTATTTAGTTAAGTTAGTTTTTCCATTTATCGCTTACATCGACTATTCAACTGCATACTATCTATTACAGTATTCAGTTAGGCATCAGGTACAATATAATAAAGAGGTAGTACCATAGGACCTTTTCCGTTATTTCACATCATCAAAATATCCTGTGAATGCACCTTTACTGTTCGACTCAGCAACTGCCTGCATGTGCTCTGTACTTTTCAATTAGCAATCGCTTGATTCTTTTATTTTTTGTTGTTTTCTCCTTCATTCTTTTATAAGTTTCACAAATTATTTACAAGCTTTATTATCCAAATTACAAAATAATTAAGATCAAACAATTACAAAACATTAAAATGTATAAATAAAGAAAATAACAATTTATAAAATTACAAATACGATTAAGATCAAATGATTACAAAACATTAAAATTTAAAAATACTGAAAATAACACAAATTCATTTTAAAAAATACAGAAAAATTACAAAACATTAAAATTTAAAAATACTGAAAATAACACAAATTTATTTAAAAAACAGAAAAATTACAATTACAATTACTACAAATAAGAACAAAACATTTACATTTCAAAAAAGACAAAATATCAGATTGCTTTATTACACACTTAACAATCCTGGCCAGTGGTGTTCAGTATCATATTGTATCCATTTAAACAAATGCGCGGATTATGCAATATTCCTTTCTCTTGAAGCAAATGTATAGCTCTTTCCTTAGTAGAAATAATAGGAGCCAATTCCAAAAGATTAATATTATGTATTAAACAGAACACGTGCAAAGCAAAGAACCAACTGATGTGTACTAATAAACATGCAAACAATATCTACAACATTAATTATAGTGAGTGGGAGTCACCAGTCATAACAATAAAGATGCGTTTATACGAGCCGTGTTTACACGAGGCGACTTTAAGGTTACAGATAGTGTGATGTGAAATAACGGAAAAGGTCCGTACCATATTTTTAAGAAATAGTTTACCTACTATTTCCTATACCAATAACTATAATAATGTACTAAATATAATATTCAGTTATTTCTCCCTGCCTCCGCTGGCAATTCATACTGTAGTCAACAAAATTCTCTATTTCCATTACTAATTAATTGTTTGTATTTATACAGTCATGATTTGGCTTTCAATATGTAGTGTTGTGTGAGGGTAGTTTAAATGTGATTTGTTGCCATGAAGCACTGCAAACTCATGGGGAGGTTGCTGGTATTCTACGTATAGGAAATACAGTAAGGCATACAATGGGACTGAGCTAGATACATCAGAAAACTAGGTTAGGTACCTTAAGGGTAAGCACACACTGAACGCTGGTCACAGGTACTGATTCACGATGGAGAACGCGCATAGTGGGAGCATGTCACTATGCACTTAACCTTCATTCAGTTGTCGGTATTCAACATGAGTTCCAGTAGTACGAGTCATGATGAATGATTCTTAATGGAAAATGCTTATACAAAATTGTTATCTTTTAAAGACCATACTGTTAGGACATTAATAACAACAGAGAATTATTCGGCATAATCATCTTTTTTCCACAATTAAAAAAAGATATAGACAGGTTTTTAAATGCATAATAATGATTTTTTGTTTAACGTCCGACTGTTCTGCACTTACTGCTAATACAGACGGTGGAGGATGAAATGATTTTTGTAACGTATGAAAAAATGCCGTGCCTAAATGGGATTCAAACCCAAGGCCGCATGATGAGAGGCGAGCACGTTACCAACTGCGCCATAATAATGACTCTGGAAACGTTTAATTTTATATTGTTTAAAGTAGAACTTGTTTTCAAAAAAACAATGGTGCAACTTGCACAAGCAACCAATATTACCGGAAGAAAGATTTGTGATTACTTTGAACATTTTAAATGTATTTTGAACGTTTTGACTACCGATATTCAATATTATAAAGCATTGTTTGGCCAGTAATAATCTTTTAAAGTTAGTTTTATAAACCTATGTTAAAAATCAATTAACAAGTTGTTATTATTTATGAATACGTATTATACGACGCCAAGTACATTTAGCAACCTGCCAGCAAGCAGCAGGCAGGTTTATTCAAAAAAAAACAAACCAGTGAGCTGATATGCGCAGATGACTAGCATGCAGCTTTCTCCACCAGCGTTTACTGTGAGACGTCCGATTAAAATATAATGGCCTATTCCTACAAGCAGGCTCCCGCTTGTAAGCGACCTGCGACCACCGTTCACTGTGTGCTTACCCTAACACAAGTTCTCATATTCAATTACTAAACACTTCTGATTATTTAACGATGAACAACAAACTGATGTAGGCCTATTTGTAACAATTTAAATGATGATTTGTCATTGATCTAGTGGTAAAGTCGTCTCCATGAGTCTGCTGTTTGACAGTTGATGTACGGTGATGAAGGTTTTGTGGTTTAAATCTTAGTAAAGATAGTTACTTTTATACAAATTTGAATACTAGGCAGTGGTTACCAGTTTCCTTTTATGATTGGGCTAAAATTAGCTATTCTTTCTCAGAAATGGTCGGCCTGAGTCTGTACAAGACTATACCTCATTTATATGTCATACAAATCATCCTCATCTCATTGGGTTATACGGTTGCTGATGATTGTTCTAAATTAAACAGATTGCAATGTATGTACACATTTTAGATTTTTTTTAAATTATTCATTATGAGTTAAGAATTTCAGTATGAGCATTCTTTGTAGAAAAAAGTCAGTTTTATTTTACAGAATAAATGTATATCCTGTATGAAATGCTATTATGCTAATAAAATTGTATTAAAAACAGTAAAGGGGCTCTGACCTTTGAACTAAGTGGAATGTATGCAAGTACTTAAGTATGATTGGTTCTCTGTTATATAAACTATTATGTGATTTTTAATAATATTTTCTATCAGTTAATATTACCGCAATTTAAAGTAGCTGCATACTTGAACTGAACTAAACCTATTCGCACTTGGAGCTAGAATTTTCAATTATACTGTAAAATCCCGGTAATCCTAAATACATTATTGCATTGGACCCATTTTAGATTATCATATTTTTTCATACCTGGACATAATAAGGAATGAAAGGTTAATTTACATTAAGAACATTGTTTTTTTTAAACCAACAAAAACAGCTATGTATTTCATAACCGTTCTATATCCTGAATTTAACCGAAATAGAGTATTAGTATACAAAATAAAAATTTGTCTAATTATTTTTACTGTATTTTAAAAAAATTGAAAATTTTTCCTGAACTTCATTTTTAATATTTGGACAGTTTCATTATTTTTTTAAATTTTTTGTCCAGTCTAATTCGGATGAAATACTAATCCAAGATCTGTGGCAACTATGTTTCATTTACATGACTTTTTTATAGGTCTAGAAACTGTGCACTAGAAGCAGCTAGGAAAGAATGAAGTATACCGCAACACAATTAGATCTGCACATTATAAGTTCACTTTATTTCCATTTTGTCCATGCTACATATATCAGAAATCTGTTGTTTTTCCTATGTTATTTCAGATACTGTTAATTTTTTTATACCAATGCCTGAACCTCAGGCATTTAAATTTAAAGCCTAAAATTTTGATAACTTTACCTGGTCAGTTAGTAAGTAAGCATATAATATGCAAGTAATAACTTTTTTTGGTATTAAAAATTAATACGGGTGGTATGTTTTTGAGTATGCTAGTAAACACATTGAAATATTTGTACATATTCTCAACCCTGCATTCTTCTTAGACACTGAACTGGCAGCAGTACTTATTTCATTTTTTCATTCTTCAGTTCAATATTGTCTTTATCAGGTTTACAGTTTTGCTTACGAGTGACCAATTACTGTGTTTTCTTACTGTCAATTTTCGGTTGTTTCTTTTTCAAATCATGTTATAGGCAGTCTTACATTTCTTTCTTAATTCTTCAGGATTGTTGTTAAGTTTTTTATTACTATTGTATTTCATCATCATTTTGTCACATGTGTATACAATATGGAAACTTGACGAAAGATTATTCATTTATTCCGATCCTTCCAAATGATATTGAACCAATAAATGCTTATTAAAACCATTATTATTCCGTTTATACTATGGTATTTTTAAACTCATAACAATTTTTTTGTTTCCAGGATAGGTTTGGCAATAGCCGAAAGACTTGGAGCTGATGGAGCTAGTGTTATGATCAGTAGTAGAAAAGAGAAAAATGTCGTGGCTGCTGTAAAAGAATTACAGGCAAAAGGTTACAAAGCAGCTGGAACAGTATGTCATGTAGCTAAGGCATCAGACAGGGAAAAAATGTTTAAAGAGGTAGGTACAGTAAAATAAATTTTATTTACAACAGCAAAGTTCTTTTACTGACTAAAATTGGATTTTAGTTTATTAGGAGAATCACTCTTTAAAAATATATTTATTCCTGGATTTCAACTCCTATTTCATAATCTCTTGAAACCAAATTAAAGTGGTAATAAAAGTATGAGATTTTAATGCAATCTATGGCAAAAATCAGAACTAGAATCGTCTTTATTTAATTAAGGATGATCAAAATTATACATTTGTTGTTAAAACTAATATATGAGGTGTGGCTATTAAATAACGAGACTGACGTAAAAAAATTTATTTTTATTTTATACATAATCACTTATTGTCACCTTCAATATACACTCCTTCTCTATCCCTACAACGCTCCATGCAAATTTTCCATTGTTGGGAACAGTGCTGAAGTCATCTTCTGTCAGCTCCTTCAAGACATGTGCCGCTTTCTCTTTTACAGCTTCCACAGGCTCAAATCTTGTCCCTTTTAATGCAGATTTCACCTTAGGGAACATGTAGAAGATAGTAACATATGATGAAATGTGGTTTTTTACTTACGATAAGGAAACGAAGCACCAATCCATGCACTGGAAGAGCTGAACTTCACCGAGAGCCAAAAAAGCTTGAATGAGCAAGTCAAAATTTAAAGCAATGATGATTGTTTTTTTTTTTATATCCATGGGATTGTGTACCTTCACTAGGTTCCTGAAGGTCAAACAATTAATCAATCCTACTACCTTGAGGTACTTTATAAACTACATCAAAGAGTAAGGGAAAAACGCCCCGAAATGTGGAAGGACAAATCATGGATTCTCCACCAAGACAATGCGCCAGCTCATTCCGTGTTATCTGTCAAGAGGTTCCTAGCCAAGCACAGCATCTCAGTGTTAGAACATCCACCTTATTCACCAGCTCTCGCACCATGTGACTTCTACCTCTTCCGTGTAGTGAAATCTGGATTAAAAGGGACAAGATTTGAGTCTGTGGAAGCTGTGAAAGAGAAAGCGGCATGTGTTTTGAAGGAGCTGACAAAAGATGACTTCCAGCACTGTTTCCAACAATGGAAACAGTGCATGGAGCGTTGTAGGGATAGAGAAGGAGTGTTTATTGAAGGTGACAATAAGTGACTATATATAAAATTAAAATTAAATTTTTTACAATGTCAGTTTTGTTATTTAATAGCCACACCTCGTAAGTAGGTAACAGTTTTATAGTTAAATTTTATGTAGGTATAACTAATACAACTATGTATAGTTTGTAGAATTTAGTTTAATCTGTTTCTACTGTGCTGGTCTTTCTGCCAGCTCATAGAATGGCCGGTCTTGGAAAAATGTTGTTTTGTCAGTTATTTCAAGTAAGGTGTTTCATATTTTGGCTCCCTTATAGTTTTCGGTTGCTCTGAGATTATGTATAAGAAGGCTGTAAATGGTTACATGCTGTGTTTTATAACCTACACATCTGTCCTCAGTCTTTCTGGGTTCTTAACGTGGATGTAGGTTATGGCCTCCAGAATATACAGGTTTATCACTGTTAGTTTTTTTTGTTGCCTACAGATTCCTCTCCACAATTCTTGGAGCTGGAGGTTTCCTAAGATTGTTATGCTTCTCATTGTAGAGCTATCAAAACTCTTCTCTATGAAAACTCTTTGTAGGTTCGTAGCTGAAGTGCTTCTTCATACTACAATCCCATAATGGAGACGTGACTCAAATATTGCTGAGTAGACAGTATTAGCTATAAAAATATTACATAATAAAAGTTATGTGCATTAGATGTTGTGTTGGTCAGCACAATGGGCTTTCTATGACAGATTCCCTGGTTTGATTCCTGGTCAAGCGTGGAATTTTTTCCTTTGTTTGTTTTTGTCTGTCACTTTTCACTATCTGCGTTGGCTGAGGCTAAATGAAGAGGTAGCAGGTGGTCAGTGTTCCTGGTAGTCCGATCTAGAAGCCTTGACCTCTGATCTAGAAGTGTTCTGTATGTTGTTAATCAGTGAAAAATAATGGTGAGTTGTGGCTCCTATCCAATGGCTCCCTGGTTATGCTGATCCATGGCTTCTGGAGTATGTCCTGTAATTACTCGGTGACCAAGATCAATTAATTATTAACAATTTATTTTTTTCAGACTGAAAACAAGTTTGGTGGTATTGATATCCTTGTGTCTAATGCTGCTGTGAATCCTACTGTTGGACCAGTTTTGGATGTAAGTTGATAAATTATAAGAAATTAAAAATTAGTATCTAGTGTGGAAACTATACCGGTAGGATGTTGCAGTCCCAGTGTGCATGCGTTAGGAAGTTGGGGTAAATCCCCACGACGTTAACATCAAACATTCTGTTGCTGAGTCTCTACTGCGAAATACTACAATGGTGGGGATAATGCTTCCCCACTAAGGTTGACTCTTGGAACGCTCGAAGTGCAATTTCCTTATAGTATGCCAATAGTATAATTATTACAGAACAAATACAATACATACTCCAATACATTAATTGGTGTTTTGTTTCTGGATCATAAGCAATTATATTTTATTAAAGTCTTGGATTACTTTTCTATGGTTTCCAGGATGCTAGAACAATTTGTTTCTTCAAAATTCCTTCCATTCAGGAGTAAGGTATTTGGAACCAATTCTAACTTTTTTGAATAATTTGTCTAACACTTTCTTGATCGATTCTTATAAGCTCAGACACTGTCCTGTTGGCATCTCTGGACCTATCAATTATTGGCGATCTTGTCAAGTAAAGTTACCAACTTTTTTAATGTCAGCATTAGTTTTTGCTGGAGATGCTCTGCCAGAATGTGAGCGTCACTGATGTCTTCAAGGCCATCTTTAAACTGTTTGAATCACTCAAACAAACACGTGTTTACACAATAAAACAATCATCCCTATACACTTGCGACGGCAGACATTATACATCAAAATTTGTGATCCACCAAAATTTTATTTTTATTTCAGAATTAAGTGCGTGAGTTATAGTTTATGGTGGGTACAATTGCCATCAATTTGATTTAGTTTTGTCTCCATTTGTTAAAAATTTGACCCAAAATATGACATTTATTTGTGTTTTTTTTAAAATGTTTTCCTTATTTCTTCTAGTGTCCAGAAGAAAGTTGGGATAAAATATTTGAAGTTAATGTTAGAGCTGCATTTCTATTATCAAAAGAAGTGTTACCTTATTTAAGAAAAAGAGGTGGTGGATCTATTGTGTACGTCTCATCAATTGCTGCATTTCAACCAATTGGTGTAAGTATCGCACTATAACTCTTGATGATATAGCTGAAATATAATTTTACTACTTAACATTTATTTTTAACCCCTGTTGAAGAAAAAGAGGTGTTATAAGTTTAACATATTTATCTGTCTCTGTCTGTGGCACCGTAGCTCCCAAAAGGATGAACTGATTTTAATTTAGTTTTTTTTTTATTATCTGTTAATGCTTGACTGCACCAAAGAGGACCTCTAGGAATCATGAAAGATTGATTGTTTGTTGTAAAATAATTAAGGGAGTCTAGCATCAAAGAATATTTTTATGTAAGAAAATGATATACGCTATTTTTGTAGAGCAAATGATGTTAAATAAAATATTGTACTTTTATTAAAAACATTTCTATTACGTCAATAAATAAATAAAAATGAAAGCTATGTATCAAAACAAAATCAATAACTTTTTGTGAAAATTTTTACTTTTTAAATTTAAACATCTCACTCATGAGTTGGAATATATGAGTATGTTTTATATCATTTAGAAGCCTGCTTTATTCTATATAAGCTCTGTTACGTAGAGATAACAGCTGAGTAAAAAATCCTCATTAAATCCTTACAAGGATTGCCTTTTAAGTTTTTACAAACAACCACTATTATCCACCGATGATGAGATTGCGAGGGAGTGTGAGCTTGAAAGTTAACGGCCTTAAGCAAACTACTAGTCTATCCACATATAGTACACTTACATTGGGTCTGTAGCGATGATAACGTTGACCAAACTGGCTCGCAAACTCATCGTCGGTGACCAATAGATGGGACTATTGAGATATGACATCACTATTTTTGTAAAATTTGACATTTTTCATTGTTGAAACAGTTACAGCTTAGAAATCAATTAAGTATTTTGCTTACAGTAACCATTTAAAAAGTAATTTTGTAAAAAATTGAAATTACTTGTGAAGTTTATCGTTGGTGAATTCTTACAACTTAAGTAAAGGCCTAACTCAATAACAATGCCTCAAATTCAAATCACTTTATTAATTTGTTGGTATTGAAGCACTAACAGAGAAGACTGTTTATAACTGGTCTGCAGAATTTTGCTGCTGTTGTGCTACCATCAGTGATTTTGTGAAAGTCAGTCAGATTCAGTTGTTCAAAAGAAAAAATCACTGTATACAACATGATTATAGAAAAGTGACATGTGACTTACTATGAGGTATAGGCATCCTTAGACATATTGAACACTCCAGTACAATAAATTTTAAATGAACTTTTAGATGTGAAAAAGATCTGTTCATGGTGGATTCTGCATAATTTGATCAAAGCTTGGTAAAATGGTTGTGTAAATTGGAGTAAAGAAATGCTCCAGTGATTCAATAGAAGACCTGCATATATACAATATCATCACAGGTGATAAAACTTGGATGTATTCATACGAGCCAGAAACTAATCAACAATCAATTGTTGGGGTGTTCAAAGATGAATTGAATCCAACAAAAGTTGTTCACGAATTACTTCCAATAAAATTATTGCTTGTTTCTTTTGTTGTACTAAACGTGTCACAACCACAACCAGTTAATCCTGAATGGTATACTTGTGTGCCACTCATTTTTGAAAAACTATAAAAGGACTTGTACGAAAAAATTTTCATCTCATTGTTTTTATATAAATTTAATATGGCAGCTGTCATATACTTCAAGCATTGGTTCCTAACAATTTTAGTTATCTAAACCCTACTACTGTCCAGAAATCTTAACTTTTGCGTACTCAATTGATTTCCAAATTTCAAAGTTAATGCATGGTCGTCTTAAGGAATAACATTACGATAGTCAATATATATTATAGTGTTATTTATGTTCTTGTAAATAGTGGTTGTTTTTAGAGGTGGGCTATACAGATTTCACTTTAATTTATATGTACTCCACAATCTCTGTGTTGTGATAGATATATTGATGCCGTACCAGAACTTATTTCCATATATATACATGTACATATAAATATTTGGTTTTTGTAGTATAAAAAACTTTTTAATTTACCTTATACTGCTTTTAAAATTCTTCTACGAGCACTTTCACGGTGGACAACGCTTCTTCAGGTAACGATAATAAAAATTTTAGAATATTATAAAGACTGCATCTTCTCTTGTCAATGGTTTGAATCAAAGCTTCAAATACGATCAAGTGCTTGTAGAAGAATTTTAAAAGCAGTATAAGGTAAATTAAAAAGTTTTTTATGTTATAAAAAATAAATATTTATATAGATTCTACTCCTGTGATGCTAACTAATAACTTAAATAATTATATACATATACATTTGATTTTTGTTTTTCTTTGCAGTTACTGGGAGCATATTCGGTTAGTAAAACAGCGCTTTTAGGTTTAACCAAAGCAGCGGCTGGTGATCTGGCAACAGAGAACATAAGAGTTAATTGTGTAGCACCAGGAATTGTTAATACTAGATTTTCCAGTGCAGTAAGTTGACTAACATTTCAAATTTTCATCTAGTATTTTAACGGCCGTAATAACTGCTAGGTTCATGTCAGTGTATTAAGGCCTTTTTGTAACTTTGTGTATTAAATAATCTGTGTGGTAAACAACCTTACTCCTCATTTTGCTTAGTAAACCCTCTAGAGGTTCAAACCAGCCTTTCGGCTGATGACCTAAACAACAATCTTAAGTACAACCTGAACAATGTAAAATTGTGTGTTAAGTAAAATAAACACTGTTTAACTTTTTTTCCAAGGGATATTTGAAATAATGTATACAAAAAACCTTGCCTCTTTATCAAGATGTATTCTTACTATTTTTAAAACAGTGTATCTTTTTACCTATTAACAATATTTTGATGATTTTTTTTGTGGCTTTTCCAATGATTTTTCCATGCATCTTTGTCTGTCCAATTCTTCTTGTTAGGCTAACCATTTCCAATTGTTTCCCTAATTTCATCCTTTCTCATTTTTACATAATTCCTTTTGAACTTATGTTGCCTGCATTATACTCTCCACCTGTGCTTATTTCAGCTGTTTAAGTCAGTACTGGCACAAAATATATAATACATAGTTTTCTTACAATACACAGGGAGTTTTTGATCCCAGACTACGCTTTTCACACTTTGGAAGAAATCGCTTGCTTTCTACTCTTCTTTACTTAATTCCTTTTCCAATTTTCTGTTTGATGAGAAAACAGTCCCAAAATATGTTTGTGAAATCTTTAACTTATTCTAGCATCCTACGTGCCCTTATTACATGTCCTAGCACTCCCTCTTTACATCTTCTGCATGATTGCTTTACTCTACGAAAGCTCATAACAACTGTTATAAAAGAAGTTCAAGTATAATGCATAAAAAGATTTTAAATTGCATTGTATTTGTTGTCCAACAAATTGGATTCTGGGGCAGTAGATATAAATTATCAACGTACAGTTCATCAGACTCTGTGATTAAAAGTTATGTGACAAATTTTTTTTTTCATCTTTATATCGTGTCATAAATCTCAATATCACCTTTGCACCATCTCATATTATATCACCATAAATCTAATCTCACTATCTCGTTTATCGCTTATGCACAAACCAATGCATATATAGGCAATCCAATAATGAATTTATGTAGGCTAATGTTAAGTGTACAGTAAATTGACTGTAAGACACATCCTGAAGCCAGAGTGTAATATATCTCCTATCTGAGGCTAAAATAGTTCGTGATAGACTATATCAGTTGGAGGACTTGAAAGCGAGGTGTTGCCATGGTGGACTCGTCTTCAGTTTCTTGAGCGTCTTGTATATGCGTACAAAGAACGTTATCTGTTGATGTTTGTATCAAATCAAAAGCCTGAAACTAATAAGTGGAGCTACTTCTAGGCAGATTATGCAGCGCATAAAGAGTACAGATCTGGGCTAGGTATAAACTGTTTGAGGTTGCGTCACAAAAATTGCCTTGTTAGGACATAAGGCTGTGATGTCTAACTGTGCGTTAAGAAATGTAAAACTTGTAAACTATATTTTTTATTCACTTTATTATTAGTATAAAGATTCTGACATTATTTTTTAATGTTAGGTATCAACTGTTTTTGAACATGGTCTTCTCTATTGGACACCATTAATGGATACCATTGAAACAGAAATGGCGTTACAGAATGTAATTAAATTTGTAGTTTCTTCACTGTTATTTTATTCAGTAAACCTGTCTAAATGGAATCCATTTTTGTTTGTAATAATTTTTTCTGGTGTAGCAGTTTTACAGAAATTATGTTAAAAAGAAAATTTAAGGCTAATCACTTTGTAGTTGTAAAGACATTTGCTAAGTATTGATTAGGAAAATTAGATTCAAAAAAATTGTAAATTCTAATTTCTTCAGGTGCATTTTCTTAGCTGATGTAAAGCCAGCATTTATTTACGTTTCCTCAACCATCTCTTGTGTAATAATTGACTGAATGTTAAATATGATGTAGAAATTAGAAAAGAGACAAAAGAACGGTCACTGTGAACGAGTCATGGTTACTTATAATTCACGGTGACCACAGTTATTCAGATAGGTGAGTAATCGTTCCCCAGTCACTATTACAAAGATTACTTACTCTTCTGTCACTGGAAGACAGGACGACATGGCGAATGTTCACTGTACTTCTACAGGTATAGTACAGACCTCTTGTTCCCCAGTCACTGTTACAAAGATCGCTTACTCATTCTCTGTTCACTGTTTAAGGCGGGACAACACGGCGACCGTAATTCTACAGATAGAAGAGTAACAGACCTCTCATTCCCCCAATCACTTGTACAAAAATTAGTTACTTACTCATTCACTGTTCACTGTCACTTTTAAGACAGAACGAATGCTTTACCTTAGAAACTAGTGCAAAAATTCACTCACTTATTCACTGTTCACAGTGTTAATAGACAGTCTCTTTTTTATACAGAATGTTCTTTTTATTACTAATTTAGGATACCTTGTGTTAATTAGTTTTAGAATAAATTTTTATTTTAGTTAAATATGTAGCCCATTTTTTTAATTTATCAAAACTTCAGTTAACATGAAATAACATCTGAAAACATATTATTATTTCATGATAACAACTGAAAAATATACTAAGTATATACACAGTTATTACTAAATCACTAGTAACTATTAAAAGTAACGGTGAACGCAAAATCACTGTCACCGTGATCACAGTGGCTGGTTGAAACAGTGAACGCTCTTCACTAGTGGGAATCAGTTTCTCTTGTGTGTCCCTACAGGGAAATGTTTTCTAATTCTTGTCGTCTCTTAGTTATAAGCCATTTCAGGCTTACAGAAAGTACTTCGCCTGAATAAACTACAAGTTTCAAATGGTTTTTTATTTTACTATTTAGCCAGGTTTTACTGTAGTTTAGTTTTCTGTTGTATTTAGGTATTGTAAAAATAAATCTTTATAATTCATCCTTCAGCTTGAAATTAAATCTATTTAATAAATATTATAAATTTCAATAACCTTTACAGCTTTTTTGATTCTTATGATCTACTTACACATGTTTTGGTGGATCCACCATCATCAGAGTACATAAAATATTATACAAAACTTTAACATATTAAAACCTACAAAATATGTTGCATCTTCTTTAGGTTTTAAAATTTTTAAAGTTTCATCTGATACTTTATGTACTCAGATGACGGTGGATTCACCAAAATAAGTGTAAGTAGATTATAAGAATCAAAACAGTTGAAAAGATTAGTAAAATTTAAAATATTTATACTACAGAATTAAGTATTGTAGTTACTTTCTTTTTCCTTTCATTGCTGTACCTGTTCTATTTAACTATGATTCCTTTTTTTGGTATTACTATTAACTGTAACTAAGGTAGTAATAATTATAAATATATATTGATACTGAAGTCACGAGATTACCTTTTGCATATGTATGGGCTGTGAGGAAGGGAATTGAAATATTTGCAGTGCTGCCAATTTCAACAGTGAGACACTCCTCGTACTTAGTACTAAGGTATTTCACTACCTTGCAGTTTCTATATACATTTTTTAAGCTTTAATTTATTCCGAGAAAATGTTATCTTCATAAACCTTATAAGAAATAAATGTAATATTGCCTATAGCTTAATTACATGACTAGAAATGTTTGATTTACTGTAATTATGAATGAATCGCCTTCTTTACTATTGCTTTCACCGGCGTTTTCATTACCAGTCTCTCTAGTATCTACCTAACTGTTTTCTTTTTATTACCAGATGTCAACAAAACTGTTAAAGAATAGCTTCTTCATGTCCTTAATTTCCTTCTTTATTTTTCGAATTGTGGAAAGAGAAACATCACAGTAGTTAGCCGCTAGCTCACGGCTTTTGTTAAGAGTCACGGATAGGCATTTTCATTTAGCTTCATTTTCCTAACATTTCATTACATCGTATATTAGATTTCATTCAGCACTGTGAATAGTTTAACCACGTTTTTGAGAAACCGACATATCTGTTTACGGTAACAAACAGTTATATTCGTATAGTTAACCTACAAAAGGTTCAGCGATATACTGTGTATGCTCTGGGTATAATATAAGTTGTTATGTTTGTCGTACTGAAATTAAAGCAGTGGCGCTTGTGCACTGATTCTTTTCCCCCTTTTCCCCCTTTACCCCTCTTGCAAACAAGGGCAAAGTCGTAACTCAAGTGACTATACTGATAATTTTTTTGTAAATTAATTACTAAATACTTTTATTAAAGTTGTAAATTTATGTATAATATATTTAAAGTTTATTTATCTGAACACCCTGGTAATTCAAACTTTTAAAAATCTCAATGTATCTTGTGCCAGCTAACAAATAGTATAAATATTAGACTAGCTTCACTGCGTATTCTTTGCAACTGGCTTCTACGTCAGGTGTTCCAGGTTCGATTACTTATTAGGTGTGGCATTTCTTCATCACTCATTTTCATCTTATCATTGTTCTTTGTTTTTACTATCTACAATGGATGTTCAATAATGAATGAGACAAATTGACGTTGAGAAAAAATAACAGTAGGTTGGGTGGTTCATTCAATGACAATGAAATCTTTTGAGATCAAGTTGGCAACTTTGAGAACACTGCTGATCAGCTGTTCTGTCATAATTAATAATGATCATAACCACTTTTGTTCATTTTAAATGTCAGCTCTGCTTTAAAGATATGCTGGAAGAGCAATGTTCGGTGATTAGGTTTATGATGTAATTATGTGTATACTATGTGTCCATCATACTAACCTATAACAGACACTTGAGAGGAGTTTCATTAAATTTTAGGTAAAAATTTTAATTTTCTGTTTTTCTCGCTATTAGACACCCTGATCTTTTTCTTTTAAATAAGGTATAGTTTATTAAATTAAAAAAATTGTTATGATTATTCCATGTCATTGTGATAATGAGTCTCTTACACCTGGGCTTCATTGGTGGCAATTTTTATTGTCATCCATAATTTTCCTACATTCGTCTGTCTGTGACACCTAGATGTCAGAGACTACAAGAGATAGTAACAAATGGTTTTCATATACATAATTTACACAAGTAGTTAGTGGGCCCAAATTGGGTTCGAAGTTCTGGTTTAGATCGGATGGCGATTTAATTAGGTTCAATTATCAGTGTTAAAGTTATTTTAAATTATTTGCTCATTTCATTATTTTATTTTTTCTTCTTTTTTAGTTACGAGAATCAGATTTAGCCAGAGAAGCTTCTTTGAGCTTGATTCCAATGAGAAGGTATGTTATAAAATAATATTGTTTTGTCAGTATTGCGTATAACCATTATAGTACAAACATTCATGTTTCATGTCTTTAATGGATTATATCTAGGTAGTAGTGTGAAAAAGTTATAGGAATCATAAAAAAAACTGATACACAGATTTTAAATGGTGTTCAGTTTGTCGTTAGATCTTACAGCCAGAAAATGATTCCTATTTCCTTTTCGGTAGTCATCGTAATTTTGTTTGGTCAGTTTGATGCTCTTGTTTTAGTCAGTACAGTTTTTGTATCTGTATTGTTAAGAAAAACTCAAAAAGGGTTGCTTCCATAGCATAGTGGTAGCGCGCCAGCCTACAACCCAGAAGTCCTGGCTTCCATTCCTAGCTAGGGTCTGAAAAATTTTATAAATTAAAACCCACATGAGTCACTTTAAAACTCACTAAAAAATCAAAGGGAAACGTGAAGTATTGTAAATCAATTAAAGTTAAAGGTGACCATCCATCAGATGCATGCCTCTAAAGACAAGCAAACACATATGAGTTCAGACATTATAAATTATGTAATTATGGCATTACTAGATACTTTGATGCTTTTAAAATGTGGTGAAGCCAACAATGCTTACAGTCTCCTGGAAGCACCAAGTAAAAAAAAACATGTTAGAGAGAAAGCGGTTTTGATTACTATTAAGAGAAGTAAAATTTTTTACTTACTCTGGTTTTGTAATAAATAAATGCAAGCTATTTAGAATGTCACTACATGGGCAAAACGAAGCGGTCCTAACTGGCTGAAAAACCTGAGACAATGGACTGGTCTTACTTTAATAGACTGTGTCTGATAAGCAGTGGATAGGATTAGATGGACCATGTTGATTACTAACATCCACTAAAAATATGGCCCTTGATGAAAAATATTTCTTAGAATTGTTTAATGTCAACCTTCTAATTTGTACCTTGAAATTATATAAATGATAGTGATTTATATTATGCCTATTATTCATTTGATTATAATCAAGAGTATGGATGTAGTAGTACATTTTGTAGCAGACTATACAAACTGCTGCCACTACTTTACCAGTGCGGGAGTGCTAAAACATATTCTTGTTTAGGTCATCAGCTGAAAGGCTGGTTTGAACCTGTAGAGGTTTTACTAAGTAAAATGAGGAGTGAGGTGGTTTACCATTGCCTTCCTCACTGAGTGGAAAAGTACACTTATCAGCATGCTGGGCCCTCTGAAAAGCACATATTTTCCACTCTGCAAATGATACCTTCACTTCATTCACCACAGGGTCTGGCAGTATAATGAAATTCATTACTTTCAGAGGAGATAACTCTGATTAGTGTCTTTTACACCTCTACCTCTTCTGTTCTTAAATGATTCATTCATTTAATTGGCTGACCATGTGAAAAGAAACAGAACTATTTATTTTAGCCCTGCAACAAACGGATTGAGTGTAAATAATTTGATACTCCACCTGTCTGTTATGGGCAGATAAAACATATTACAGAAGCTTCTATTGATATTACATATGGTATAGTGTATTATTTGATTCCAACCGCTTAATTTTCTCTGACTGATAGTTATATTTCTTTTTTTTGTTAAAAAAGCACTTTAAATTGGTTTTTTCCTTTGTTTGCAAATATCTGTAATTACATATTATTTAAAACACAAAATGTGGTTCATTGTATTTTAAACAGGTATTCTATTTTCCCTTAAATGCAGAGTTCTACCCAACGGATTTAAATAATTTTGACTTGGTTGTAAAGACTATCAGGATTCTGCAAAAAGTTTGAAAATGAAAATTGGTAAAAGCCGAAACAATATTTTGCAAAGTAAATAACAAAGTAGTTTAATTTAATGGTGCTGCTATTCTGGCGGCAACATTGCAAAGTTCAAATTCTCACTATGTAATTGTTGGAACAATATGTTTGAGATTATTGAGAAGTAAATACAAATTTTCAACCCTCTTAGGTGACAATCCATCTTCATGACCAACAACTGTCGTGCTGTTGAAAGTCTAAAAAATTTATCATCTGCACAAAATTTTGTGAACAGTTTGGGATTGATGAGGCAATAAAAATCCATCAAATTTATGAAAGCAAAAATTCTTTTTAGGGATAATGATGTCATTAAGCATTTATTGTTTGAATTTATTTGCACACGTCAACTAGTTAAGTCATATTTGTTATATGTTGTACAGTATTTGGATTCAATAACGAAAATCTGTGAATACATTTTGTAAAATGTAATTTTGATCAAAAATTTGGTGTGCTTTATGCACCCTTTATGGTACATAAAGAATCTCATCACATTGTAATAATTTTTTGGATAAAATTTGTTTCAGATTCGCAGAACCGATAGAAATATCTGGTGTTGTATCATTCCTTGTTTCTGAAGATGCATCATATATAACCGGTGAAACAATTATACCAGCAGGTGGTATGGCTTCCAGATTATAATATTTTTGAGATATCAAAATCGATCTGGATTATTCATTTTTAATGTATCATGTAAAGGGTCTCTGTAGGTTTAATTTTAACGTAAATATATAATATAGTTTTTATTGTCATTCATTTTATATTCATATTTTTTGTAATTTACTTAGAGGTAATAGTTTTTATGATGTACTTTTGTTTATATAATATATTGTTTTTAATAAATTTGTTGATGGTTAAAACAATTTGTGTAACGAGTTTTTATTTTTGTTACTGTGTTTTTACACAAATTTTGTGCTAATGGCTAAGGTTACATCTTCTTTAAAGAATTTCACTTGCACAACAGTCCAACAACTAATTGGGATCAGGACATGTTTGGGTTATGAGAAAAATCTTTAAAACTTTGGCTTGCCAATGTAAATAATTCAAGGTATGTTTAATTATTAGTAAACAATGCAAACTGAAAACAACCCTAATCATGATGCTGAAGTAGGCTCTGTTCACTTAAATGTTCTTAACTATAAGAACCAACTAAATATTCACTTTAACATTAAAGTGAACAAAAAATAAAAAATCTGGTGTGAAACACTCACACGACTTTCTCTTGCCAATGTAAATAATGATCAATGTAACCTAACATTAGTAGGTCATAAAACATTAGAAATAAACAAAAAATTAACCTCAAATAAACCTAACCTTATTTCAATCATGCGTGAAAAACACAAAATGAAAATTAACCTCAGATTGGCTTAAAAATACGGAAAATCACTCTTTCACACTAAACTAGGCTCTGTAGAGAAAAATGCTCTAAATAAAAGTTGTAGAGCTTTTAATTTCCTATAAATTTTAGTATATATACTTTTGTGATAAAATGCATACCAAGGCCGAGATCTGAAAAAAATCGATTTTTCACATGTTTTCGTGAGGAAAATACAGAAAATCGCTAATTACCGCTAAACTAAGCATTATACAAAAAAAATTTTGGAATAAAAGTTGTAGGATTTTAAATCGTCTACAACTTTTATTATACATATAAATTTTTACGTTATAATGCATATTAAAGCCGTAATGTTAAAAAACAATTTTTTTCGTGAAAACAGCCTCTCCAAGAATTTCAGCAGATATGGCGCCTACCCTATCTTGTAGAGCATAAACAATTTAGTAAACCAGGAGATTTTTAAAAAAATCGTAGGACCCGTTTTTGAGAAAATCGCAAAAAAGTTAAAAAATACATGAATAAACTACTACTTCCGGTTGACCGATTTTGATGAAAATGTTCATGTCAGGTCCGATAGTGGTGTGTAACTTAAGTTTCAAGTTTGTACAATGTTCCGTTCTTGAGATATTCTGTTTACACACACACAGACCAATCGCTAAAAACATGTTTTTTGGGTTCAGGGGGTCTGAAAACATGTAGATCCGGTGAAAACTTGATTTCAAAAAATCTACATGAAACAATACTTTCCTTCTTATACATTCATATAGGCAAAAGACAGTAAAAATGGTGCGATCTATAGTGTAGCGGTCAGCTCACTAGCTTCTGCACCAGGGATCCCAGGTTCGATTCTTGGTCAGGTCTGGCATTTTTTCATCTCTCAGCCTTCAGTGTTTGCATTAAGCAATTATGTGCAAAACATTTTGGTGTAAGTAAACCAAAAGAAAAGAAAAATTATAAATAAAAATTGTTAAATAATAACTTCCTGTACTAATAAAAACTCTTCAGAATTATAAAATTAAGAATATAAAGCAGACTAATAGAAAAAGTTTCTAGATGATAATTATTTCATCAGTTTATTTTTAGGTTAGTATAATTCATGGGTTTTTTTTTAAATAGATGTAAAGATTTTTCTGGATGAAAACACATTGTACACTCATACCAGTGACAGAGCAGTGTTAGTGTGTTTTGTTACGTAAGAAAGAGATAGAGAAAGGTAGGGTGTGTTTAGAGTAGTAGGTGTTTAGAATGGAAGTTGGAAGTAGTTTTGGTAATGACTTTGTGTCTATTAATAACTACTGAATATAACACACTGATATTTAGTTAGAAAATATATATTTAGGTTTCCAATACTCTCAGTTCACTATTAGTCTGAGTTTACCACTCCTTCCTGCATCAACTACAATCCTGAGAAGGTTCGTATTATTGATACTATATACTTTTATTATTGTAAACAATAGTTTTAATGTCAGTTTAATTTATACCATTAATGAATTGGTTGGTTAAAATTAATCTCTACTGCCTTTTTACTTTCTCTCGCCCTATTTCAATAAATGGGGAAGGAAAATATTGTTTTCATGTTGATTTTTTGAAATTGAATTTCACCAGAAATACACATTTTCAGGCCCCCAAACCCAAAAAACATGTTTTTAGTGATTGGCCTTTGTGTGTGTTTGTACAAAATGTCTGAAGAATGGAATATTGTACCAAGTTAAAACTTGGAAGTTAGGTACCACTAGCAGACTACACAAATTTTCATCAGAATCAGTCTACTGGAAGTAGTAGTTTATTCATGCAATTTTTCACTTTTGTGATTTACTCAAAAATGGCTATTTTTTTTTTATAAAAATTGTCTATAAAAGATAAGGTAAGCACCATGTCTACTGAAATTCTTGGAAGCTGTGCTCTCATGGTAAGAAACGTTTTTTTAAGAGTGCGGTATACTTAAAAATTTATTTTTCTACCGAAAAGCTATTTAGAAAGGAATTCTTGTACACTAAAATGTTTCATCAATCATCATTTTTCAAACAAACTTAAATTACCACATTTTTTAAAGGTTTTGATAATTTATTGTTGTGTTTTCTACCTGCATACATAGGTATTTGTTCAAAAAATTTAGTGTTGTCATTAGCAACTGAAATCAATTCTGTTTCATCTGAAAAATTTGGCATTAAAAATCAACTAGTAATTTATTATTTAAAAATTTCAATGTCAATACATTTAAAATAACTAACACATCCTAGCATAGTGGTAGCACGCTAGCGAGAAACATGGATGTTCTGGGTTTGTTTCCCAATTAGGCTTCCGAAATTATAATGAATCAAACCCACCATTCTAGTTACATAATCAAGCTGTTGGTACAACTTCAATAAAAAAAACTATCACATGGATATTTATTACTAGTTTACAGTTCATACAAACAAATAGTTTCATAATAGTTTCTTTATTGGTCTAGAAGTGGATTCCAGAAAATCTAAGCTAATAAATAAACTCAAATATGGGTAAACAAGTTATACAGTATTATTTCATATTTTGTAATAGTGTTTATTAATAACACTAAACACCGCTCACACAGTCATATCTTCCCACTCACTTTGTCATCCTATTAAACGCAGGGCCTACTAAAATCTTCCAGTTATACTTAAGCCAGTGCCCACATTTCACAGCTATACTAATACATCTTTCAATTATTTTTTTTTAATTTCTACAAAAACTTTATTAAAAAAAAAGGTAAGCAATGTTTTAATATTAATGAAACTATATTAAAAATTTCAATGTAAGGTACAAAAATTAATTTGGATATCTCATCCATTGGGTGTTTATAAAAATTATGTTACTAATAAGTTAAATAATGTATTTTAATTAGATATTATTTAAGTTTTATTTTATACAATTATTTTTAAGCTAATTTTCTGTAAAATTTTATTTAATCTTCTTTCTAAAAATGTATACTGTACACTTTGTCTCGAATGCTAATAAATTTATGAGTAAACTCAAATAATATAATTTTTTATCTTATAAAAACATTAAAATTTTTGTTGGTGTAATATTAAATACAAAAAACCAATAGAAACAGTGATTCCTGTAAAGATAAAATAGTAAAGTTAGTAAAGATCAGATTAAAGCTTGGAGTAATAATGTCAAAACAGGATGTTATAAAATATTATCCTTTAACGTACGGACTGTTTTAGTAATTTTGCAAAACATCAAACTAATCATAAGAGTCTTGCAAATAAATTCTTTTATCTTTTTTACTAATAGATATAAAATTCTGAAAAAAATACAGTTAATTTATGAAATACGTACATATTTTTTGAATATAACATTTTGAAAATAACTTTACTATTGTCTTCGCTGTGGCTAGCGAAAAATTTCGCACGGTAATATAAAGTACTTGGTGTACATTTTTTACTCTGAAGGGCTTAAAATTCAGTTTATCAAAATATTTTATAGAATATATTTTGTAAAGAAGAATTTTCTTTAAAAATGGGTAATTTTCAATTCATTTTCCGAAAAATTTGTAAAGAGTTACAAATTTTTTAAATAGTACATGTTTTTACAAAAATGTCCTTCAAATTTATCATAACGATCTTGCGAATAAACTCTTTTATCTTATTTACTTAGGGCTGTTCTTATGGGCAAAGCTGAATAGAACATTGCTTACTGTATAAATACATGTTTTGATAAACATTGTAAAAGGTCTGGAACGCAAATGGCAGAGCTTTTACTAAGCCAATGCAATACTAACAAAAATCATTCATTAACAACTAACAAAAATCGTAAACCTGTCAAATGAGACCTTCTGCCTTTTCAAGGGCAAACTACCAACGTATAAACATTCATACTTCACACACACACACAAGAAACACGTGTATTTTAATTTGTGTGGGTGTTAACAACCATTCTTCTTCTACGACAAAAAACTGGATTTTCTTACATGCTACCAACATTTTAAACTGAAATAAAAAATTTCCCTTTCATGATATTTTATTTCTGATTGCACTGTTACACACATTAGAAAATTCCCTGCAAGAAAACTATACTATTTCCTGTGGTTAAGTTGACAATTAGTACGGAGCGTCTCTTTTAAAACTCTCTGAACACATCTGTTGTTAAAAGCCACTGAAACAGCATCCCGTGTTTTAAAGGTTATAATACATACAACATTATAAATAACAGAAATTAGTCCCTTCAAAAATAATAATATTAAAATGAATTAAATTTAACACCCATGAGTTCCACACTATGAAAACCCTCTTTAGATATGAAACAATAGTAAAAACAACCGATTTCATGTTGCAGAGGTTTCATGTTAGTGTAAAACCAAGGTCCCCGGTTCAGTTCCCTCCTAGTGCCTGGAAAATTATAACATGTTCATACCCACTGATCTTAACTGAAAGTAGCTATTAATGACTAAGATGTTGATGCAATTTTAAATAAATTAAAAAAAACTATATATTAAAACATGATAACAGAAAACTTAGGTGTCAAAAAAATCACTTAATTGATATTAAAACTTTAGTGTTCAATGAAAATGAACAGACAGAAAAATTTGAGTTTTTTTAATACATTTTATTTAGTATTTGTAGAGTACACTATTCTGCTAAGGGTTAAGGTTTACTGATGATTTTACTTTGTACTTCGTGCCAATTTCAAATAGGGGTCATTTATTGAAAATTTGAGCTGCAACTGCAAAATTTTTATTTGATTTAAAAAATTAGGTACCTACTATAGGAGTTAACTGTTTGTTGGTAAAATCTGCTGAGCATACAATTTTTGGAGTTAACTATCCCCCTCATAGGTTGTATTACCCCCTGTTCTCAGATTGGAACAATACTATTTAAATTCCAATTTAAATTTGGAGTTAACTTTCCCCTCATAGGGTGTATTACTCCCTGTTCTCAGATTGGAACAATACTATTTAAATTCCAATTTAAATTAGGAGTTAACTTTCCTCCTCATAGGGTGTATTACTACCTGTTCTCAGATTGAAACTATACTATTTAAATTCCAATTTAAATTTGGAGTTAACTTCCCCCTTATAGGGTGTATCACTCCCTGTTCTCAGATTGGAACAATACTACGAGGGTAGGCTGATAAGTAATGCACACATGCTTGTAGAAGACAACTAAATAAACTTCAGTAGCGCGCCTGGTGGCATGTGGAAGTACTATTTCTCCTCTACAAGCCTGCGCAGTTTGAAGGCGTTGCTTTCATTCAGTTTGTTTTGAGTAGTGGAAGTATGGCGTCGTGTTCTGGTGCTATGTCAACGAGAATTAAACAACGCGCTGTTATCGAATTTTTAACTGCTGAGAAAGTGAATCCTAGTGAGATTTATCGTCGTTTAAAGGCTGTTTATTGTGACGATACTGTTGATAGGTCTACTGTGAATCGTTGGGTAATAAAATTTCGTGATTGCCAACCTGGAAAAGCCTTAATTGTTGACAAAACACGCAGTGGACGACCAATCACTGCCTCAGACGATAATCGTCGCAAACTCATCGATGATTTGATTCAAAATGACCGGCGAATCACTCAACAGCGTATTGCAAACCAAATTGGAATATCTAAGGAACGTGTTGGCTTCATTATTGAACAATTGGGATACCGTAAAATCTGTGCACGATGGGTACCACGCCGTCTGACAGACGAGAATAAACAGCGTCGATTGGAATGCTGTGAACAACTTTTGAAGCGCTACCGTGACGAAGGAGACGACTTTCTTTTGAATATTGTGACGGGGGACGAGTCATGGGTTCATCATTACGATCCCGAAGAAAAAAGGCAGAGCGCTGAATATCGTCATCCACATTCTCCTGTTGTGAAAAAGTTCAAAACACAACCGTCCGCAAAAAAAATTCTTTTGACTGTGTTTTGGAATGCTCGCCGAGTTTATGTGACTGATTATCTGGAACGAGGGGCAACGGTAAATTCTGCTCAGTATATACAGACTCTGAAACACCTCCGACGTCGAGTTTGTCGTGTTAGAGGCAACCTGGCGCCAATAATTTTGCAACACGACAATGCTCGTCCACACACTTCGCGTGCAACTGGAGAGGCTCTGAGAAACCTGAAGTTTCAACCAATTTTACACCCTCCGTATTCTCCCGACCTTGCGCCTTGCGATTTTTATTTTTTTCCTCTACTGAAGAGAGACCTTAAGGGTAATCATTACAGCTCGGACAATGAGGTGAAGGCAGCTATTGCGTCCTGGGTTCGAGGAAAGTCGGAAGAATTTTTCAGTGACGGAATGAAAAAACTTGTTAAACGTTGGGAGAAATGTGTAATGCTTAACGGTGACTATATTGAAAAATAAATAGATAATTTGGTAGGTTAAGATTTGTACTTTAATTTGTTATTTACCCCATCTTGCTATTTCTTTTTGTTCGTCTTCTACAAGCATGTGTGCATTACTTATCAGCCTACCCTCGTATTTAAATTTGGAGTTAACTTTCCCCTCATAGGGTGTATTACTCCTTGTTCTCAGACTGAAACAATACTGTTTACATTCCAATTTAAATTTGGAGTTAACTTTCCCCTCATAGGGTGTATTACTCCTTGTTCTCAGATTGAAACAATACTATCTACATTCCAATTTAAATTTGGAGTTAACTTTCCCCTCATAGGGTGTATTACTCCCTGTTCTCAGTTTGGAACAATACTATTTAAATTTGGAGTTAACTTCCCCCTCATAGGGTGTATTACTCCCTGTTCTCAGTTTGGAACAATACTATTTAAATTTGGAGTTAACTTCCCCCTCATAGGGTGTATTACTCTCTGTTCTCAGTTTGGAACAATACTATTTAAATTTGGAGTTAACTTTCCCCTCATAGGGTGTATTACTCACTGTTCTCAGTTTGGAACAATACTATTTAAATTTGGAGTTAACTTCCCCCTCATAGGGTGTATTACTCTCTGTTCTCAGATTGGAATAATACTATTTACATTCCAATTTAAATTTGGAATTTGCAATAATTTTTTTTCATGTAAGCTAGAATTAGATACTTAAGAGGTCAGATTGTAATGTTCAAAACAATTTTTGTGCTTCTCTTGTACAAATAACATAATAAAACTATAAAGGGTAAAATTTCTATGCCACCATTTTGAATTCAGATGTTGAATAAATAGTGCCTCTGCAAAATTTTGAGTCAGAACCCATGTAGACAAAGTGAAAAAAATTGTTGCCAAGAAATTAAAATTTTCTGCTAATTTGCATCATTAATAAACACCATTATGGCATAAAAATAAAATAAATGTTGTACATGCTACTGTTATTTGAAATGTTTGTATTATCTAAAACTTTATTAAAGTGTAAAAAGTTTTAAAGAAATATAAAAAAAATGTAAATTACAGACGTTAAATGAATTAGAGGTAGAACATGAACTAAACTTAATTCTGCAAATAAATACACAAATGAGAGTGTGTTTAATATTATTACTTGTGTGTTTATCTGACAAGCTGCCAATCCCAACTGCTTCATTTGTGATATGAAACATAACGCAGCACAGGAATAAACAAAAAATATGAAAATAAAAAACAAAAGACCCATTGAATATACCCAGTAAATAATCAAACTTATAATTTTATGGCTTACAAAATGTATTAATTTTGGTTATAAAACAATAAAGATTTAATTTACTTTTCAGCATGTATTACGTTCTCTTTCATTCTCATTTTAATCATAATCATTGTGAAAATGACAATAAAATTGTACCTCTCAGTTGCATAGTAATACTATTACACAAACCAAAAGGTCTAGGGGTTTGATTCCCAGCTAGGATTTTCAAAATTTTAATACAGTTTGATACATTATTAAATCCCAAAACAGAATAAAACTGAAACATAGATAAAAAATTATTTTATCAAACATCCTATGTAGGATTTTTAAACAGCCGTATTAATTAAAATTGAAATTGATTCCTTATCTACCATGGTAGGAGCAGGAAGTTTTAAATTTTGACTTGAAATAAATTTTAATTTACTGAAGATGTGTACAAGATACACGAAAGCGCTATAAACATTGGTAAGTGTTTTATGTTACCGTATTCTGGTGGTTAGAAAAATATATATTTCAAGATAAAAAATTATCAATTTTATAATAAAATACCAAAATTAAACCTAGCAAGCAAAGTTAAATGTCTTAGGTTCAATTCCCATTTAGGGTCTAGAAATTAAACTGTAGTAATTGCTCATGACCAAAAGTTGAAAAAAATACATCCATACCTTACAGGAGTACAATGCCTCCCGAATTCTGACAAGTGTTTTTTTTATGGTTGTGTGTCTCATCAAGTGGATCTATAGACATTCTATAGTTTGAAGTGTTCTTCTTGTTTGTCTTGTTAATTTTCCAGTTTATTTGAAGTTGAATGAACAGTTTATTCATTATTGACTACTGTAGGTTACGCGACAACTGTAGTGGGATTAAGTTGTTAAAATTTCCAAACCCTAGCCAGGAATTTAACGGGGTCCTCTCACTCTGCAATCTAACACCCTCACTACCAATAAGGCAATTTTTATAATTCTTATTAATATTAATACTCAGAAGAGGGGATAAACAGGAATGATTTCTTCCAAAAGGTCTCATTTTTAATAAAAAAATTCAAAACCTTTAAGAAAAAGCAGTTATTAGGTGCTTAAATGGGCTAGAAATGTAACATTAGTGGCCTAATCTCCCGGCAGAAGGCCCATAAATCCCTCTTGCCTGTGCGGTATTCCAGACCTACTGGAATGCATTCAGTAGACCTACTGGTATCAGCACTGGTAGAGAATGAAGAAGAGGAATTGGCCCGTTAGAGCTTTCAGTAGCGTTCCATGAGGGTGATGAAGAAGAGGGCAACCGGCGAGGAGGTGGATTGATGGTGTCATAGAGTCTACGGACAAAAGAGGGTTGACTAAGGAGGATTGGTGTGATAGAGGAAAGTGGCATTTGAGATGTAAGAAACAGCAAACTAAAATAAAATAAAGCTTTAAACAACTCACAGAAATGAGAATAATGTTCAAGAGATGTTACACCTGAAGACGTTAAAAATAAGGAATTCAGAACTTTTCATGACAAATAATTAAATGTCTCAAAGCCGCATGAAGTGATAAACAGGAAAGATCACAAAGCCAAAAACTGAAAAAAATTTGCTAGAAAAGCATAAACCATTTAAAAAAAGTTGTTTTTGAGGTCCTTCAAGTTGCAAGAACACCTTGGTTATTAATAAATATTGACAGTTATTGAACAATCAGTTTTAATGTGTTAACATTTCCAGACCCTATGGACTCAAACCCAGGACCTTCTGCTTTGTACTCCACTGCAACACAGAGATTCCCTAAAATAAATATTTTATGATATTTTTTTAGAAGTGATGATAAATTTTATGAACCAATTTTTTTTAAAGATCATTAAATTTTTTCAGTAACATCCAGTTCTAAATTAAATTAAAAAATCTGGTGTGAAACACTCAAACAAATTTCTCTTGCCAATGCAAATAATTAACAATAAACCTAACATTAGAAATAAACAAAAAACAAACTTCAATAAACATAAAATAATTTTCATCATGAGTGAAAGACACAAAATGAAAATCAACCTCAGTTTGGCTTAAAAATAAGGAAAATCACTCTTTCACACTAAACTATTCTCTGTAGAGAAAAATGCTCTAAATGAAAGTTGTAGATATTTTAATTTTCTACAAATTCAATTATATACACTTTTGTCATAAAATGCATACTAAGGCCGAAATCTTTAAAAAATAGATTTTTCACACCTTTTCGTGAGAAAAAACAGGAAATTGCTAATTACCGCTAAACTAAGCGTTATACAAAAAAAATGTTTGAAATAAAAGTTGTAGAATTTTAAATTCTCTACATTTTATATTATATAAATTTTTGCGCTATAATACATATTAAAGCCGTAATCTTAAAAAAAAATTTTTTACGTAAAAACAGCCTCACCAAGAATTTCGGCAAACATGGCACCTACCCTATCTTGTAGAGAATAAAAAATTGAGTAAACCAGGGGATTTTAAAAAAAATCGTAGGACCAGTTTTTGAAAAAATCGCAAAAAAGTGAAAAATTTCCCGAATAAACTACTACTTCTGGTTGACTGATTTTGATGAAAATGTTAGTGTCGGGTTCGGTAGTGGTATATAAGTTAAGTTTCAAGTTTCAAGTTCGTACAATGTTCCGTTCTTGAGATATTCTGTATACACACATACACACAGACCAATCGCTAAAAACATGTTTTTTTTGGGTTCAGGGGGTCTGAAAACGTGTAGATCCAGTGAAAACTCGATTTCAAAAAATCGACATGAAAACAATACTTTCCTTCCTATATATTCATATAGGCAAGAGAAAGTAATATATGTGAGATACCTACTAAATTGTTTGACTAGCATTAGTTAGAAAAGTGGGGGCTGCAGTATATCCGTAAATAGATAAACAAAAAATAGGTGGGCTACAGGATATAAATAAGTAAACAACATTTTTATTGTTTTATTATGAAAGATTTTTATAGCATCCAGTTGTGAGGAAACATTTATTACAGGCTGTTAAATAACCGTGTACAACATTCATATACATAATACTTTTAACAGATCTAATGGATTATTCTGTTCGATATTTTTGGAACAAGTCTACATATTTTTCTTTTACGTATACACAACATGTTTTCACTCCTATTTATAGAACTTTAAAAGACAGAATGCATACTAGTTCCATAATAGTTTATGTTATTAGAATATTTTAAATTTATATTAGCCTTTTAGTAGGTTTTCTTTTTTTATTTGTATAATGTTTCAACTAAAAATAGTAACAGATGCAGTATAATGTATTCTTTTTTTTATAACTAAATAACTTTATTGCATTCTTTGTTGAAGTTTAAAAGGACATCAAAGTATTTTCTTCGAAACAGAGTAATACGAGTACAATTAATTGTCATTACTGCCACCAAAAACATATTAGTTTCAAACAGTGATTTATTTTTTAAAGTCATATCAACTGCTTGATAAAGTTTTAACTTGTAATAATTTCTAGTCTAGCTCGGAATCGAAACCAGGACCTTCCATTTTGTATTCTAGAATGCTAACTTCTATTGGTCATGGAGGTGGCCAATGTATAATTTTGATTAACAGTATCATCTGATATGTCCAGAGGAAAGGAAAATTCAATTTTACAGAAATATGGGTAGAATGGACCAGAAAACAATAATTATGGAAAAATTATTAGACAGGTGTAAATTACCAGACCAGAAAAGATTCTTTATAAAAACTGGAAAATATGTGGAGATAAAAATCTTAGAGAACATAGAAGACAAAGTAAACTTAGAAGAAAAAGATTAAACACCGAGGGTTTCCAAGACAAAGAGATTAAAAGGAACAGAAAACAATGAAATTTGAAAAGAAAATTGTGCGGCATGTCTCCAAGGGCCAGTTAACGGGAATGATACATGGCAAATCAGACATAATTGACAAGTTGATGAGATATTAGTACAGGAGGATATCGTAAACTTTATTAAGTTTCGGCAAAACATTGGCTCGGTCATTTGGAGTGAATGGATGAACAATGTGTGCCAAAGAGGATACTGAAGCCTCAGATTTATGATACTATAAATAGAAATTGAATTAGAATTTGATGGTTTGATTATGTAACTGAGGATCTTCAGATCCTCAGGATCTGAGATTTTCATGATCTTATGGTGAGAGGATATCTGGGGATGGCGAGGGATGAGGACATTGGAAGGGATTGGTATTGGAGGTCAAGGCTCACTTCAAGCTGTAATACTGGAGAAGATAATAAATGATAAGTGGTCGTAAACAATAAAAGAAGAGAAATCAGAGTTGGAATTATTTGGATTTCCTTTTCACTCTCAAACTATTTGGACACATTTTAACAAATTTTTTAAAGGGAACATACATTTTATTCTATCTTAAAGAAAAAATATTTTTTGTATCTAAGAAAAAATGATGTCTAATTTTTTATTAAAATATAAATACTTTTACAATTTTTTCAGATGTCTTTGGTACCACTTTTATTTCGTGACTGGTGGGATGACTTAGATCAGCAGAGACCAGCTCGTCTACTTGATCAAAATTTCGGCCTTGGATTGACCAGGGATGATCTTTTCAATTCACTATCAACATACAGACCATCATCATCTTTAATAAGATCTGGTTACTTCAGACCTTGGGGACCAACAGCAAGACAAAACAGTGGCATTTCAGACATTACAGCTGATTCAGAAAAAGTTCAGGTAAAGGATAAATGCTTTCAACAAAAATTTTTCAAAAAAATCTTGTCAGTATTCCAAGTAACACCAGGTGGTGCATACCTCTATTTGCCTGTACAATGAGATTTTTTTTTAAAAAGATGGCAGCAGCATGAATTATGTTTTGTTTATCGTATCAGTACTTGTTTGTTGATAAACACCATGTAGTAATGTTTTGCAATCTCTTAAAATGTTCACTGTTGAAAAATTACATTGTACTCAATGTATTACTTAAATTCAATTTACAATAATTGTACTGGATATAAAGATGTACTTAAGCAAATGTCAGAGTGATTTCAAGACCATTCATTCTAACTTGATGATTCATAAAAATTAATAAAACAAAGCTCAGTGAAGTACATGTACAGATTTCATTAGAAATAATGTAGTTCAATAGCAAAATTGACGAATTGCCAATGCACATTTAGTGACTCATAAATACAATGGAATTGTTATTACATCATAATGTGATGTAAATTAATTTGGCAACAAATCAAAATTTATACGTAATTACTGAAATACATTACATATTGTTCATTTTGTTTGTTTTTGTATAATCTGTTGATTTTATTACATTGACAAATCTTGGATAGTTTCCAAGACAGTCATTCCTTTTAAATAGTAATTACATTATTGTTTAATTACTTTTGGAAATAATTTCAATATGTATGTAGTATGGAAACTGGACTTTTTAATAAAACGGCAATTGAGGTTTTATTTTACTGTTATTGGTTTGACCAATTTTGATACTGTATTCATTACAAATATAGTGTAAATTTACACTATATACTTTTTGCGTTTTTTGTTAAACTTTTTCTGTATATTGTTTAGAATTATATAATATATATACAAAACCACTAGATACTCAATAGAAGACTCTCACCTGATTAAAAAAAGCAATAGGTCCTTTCGGATATCACGTATCCATTTTCAGTGGCAATAATAATACCTAAGTCAATGCTTTCAATTTTGGCTAATTTTTTGCACAGGTTGTATAATATTTAACGATGGATACATGATTACCAAAAGGCCCTTATGCTTTTTTTTAATCAGGTGAGAGTCATCTATTATGTATTTGGTGGTATAAATTTGATATGATATAGTTATATTTCAGTGCTTTTTCATGTTTATTATACCTTTATTTTCAAGTGATGTTCATTATATTTTTCAATTTTCAAGTGAGATAATGAACATGAAAAAACACTGAAGTGGTAGGGTGGAGCACCTTGGGGTTTGTTTGGTATGCTATATCAAATTAAACCAATCATATAAAGGAGAAAAAACACAAGTTTGGTAAAATAGACCAATATTTCAATATATGAGAACAGTGCAATAGAGAAAATAAAAATAAGATTGAAAAATATGAGATGTTTTATATTTATAAACATTTAAAAAAGCATAAGCAGGACATTTTAAATGAACAAATCAAATTTAAGAATGAAGAAGTGATAATGACTGCTGCTGCAATCTGCAATAAAAATGTTAAGGGATAGATCAGAATAACTCTAAATTTATATATATTGCTGAAGATGTACTATCTTCAATTGTTTTTAAATAAACATTTTAAGTTTCAATTAAACTATATTGTACTCTGATAATGGTGGATCCACTGAAACACAAATGTAAATAGTGAATCAAGTAGTCAAGGCAGCTTAAAAAGCTTAGTGTATTAATGTATTGCATAAATTTATTATATAAAATAAAACTAGTATAGGGGATCCAAGCAAATAAATTTTTACAATGTTCTTGGGTTTCAAACCCCTATAATTAAATAAATGATTTAACAACAAACTTCAAAAAAAATTAAGTTTTTAACAGGCATATCCCGAAAAATGATCATTTCACCATGAACCAATGTTTTTCGTAATTTTATACCAATCGTTTTAGAGCAAAGGGAATTTTAGTTTTTTTTTTAAAATCTGCGTTACTGTTTTTGATACTCTCAGCTGTTGGCACAGATTTCTAACCAACTGTTGATTAGAAATTTACTTGTTTGTGTACATTTTCTTTTTGATTTGTTCATTTTTGTTTTTTGGCTGTTCCCGTAAAATTAGGTTTTAAAATTTAGGTTCATTTTTCTTGGAACCCATTAAACCTAGCTGGCTGAATTTTTTACCAGTTATTCGTCTTGTATATGCACAAATACCGACATTTTAATGACTTCCTCAGATACTCCAAAAATTACTAATATGCAAAAAATGTATAAAGAAATTTGTAAATATTTTATGTTATTTGTTAATTTGTTTTTTATTTTATGGGCTCACAGATTAAATTGAAAAACTGTGAGTACATAGAGAAACCCAATAACTAAAAGTGTGTAAAGTTTCATTTATCTATCTTTTACTAATTTTATGAAAATGTACCTAAAAATAGCAAATTTAACATTGACATGATACAAAGTACAGTCTCCCCTAAAACTAAAACTTTAAATAAAACAACACTACCACAATATCTAATACCGACTAAATGTGTTGTGAGATGAAAAGAGAGATGACACATATCCTGTATGCTTTTGGAATATGGCTACTGAGGGGATAAATGTGGGAGAACCGTATTACTTTACGCTGTATTATCGCTACGTTGTAAACGAAATTTACTCTTTTAATTTTGTAAATAGAAGCTCATATTAGCATGAAATTCAAGTTTAGAACTTTAGGGCAAATCAGGAAAGAATACTCTTTAAAGCCATGTAAAAATTACAAAAATCCGTTCCGTAGAACTCTGTATTTAGGAGTTATTAATTTCCTTTTTAAAATACATTGGAAGCAATTTTGCATTTTAAATAAAATAGATTGATTTCAAGCTACAGAATGCATTATAAGGATTTATTTTTAGGTGTTACTGAAATTTATGAAAATTAGTCATAATTAGCAACTGGATTAGTTTTCTCATAATTGATCTCAATGTTTTGTCTCTGAAGTTATGGCAAAATTAGATAATAAGCCTTATGGCTTATAACTGTATAAAAATATTTCACTAAGAATTTCACGTAAATAATTATTTGAAATGAGAATAATTTTCAACATTTTAATCCAAACCGTGGTCTAACTATTAAGGTAAAGGCGCCAAATTTCGTCCCCCTTTAACAATTTGGCCTGTTACGACCTAATTATGAAAGATATTGGTCTATAAAATTTCAGTACTATTAACCATTTATTTTAGAAACGTTTTATACAAATGAATTTTTAGAAAATTGTTTTAAATTTTTAGTAAAAAATAAAAAAAATTGGGATTATGCATATTTCAATATTATTAAATTATGGTCCTAAATTCGTCCCCTTAGTCAATATTAACAAAATAAACTTAAAAAACTGAAAAAGGTAAAAATAAATTACAGAATTGATGTTTAATCCTTTAGTATATTTATTCAGTCAAATATAGAATATAAAAAATATAATAAAACGCTAAAATGTATTTTAAAACATTTTTAAATGAGTTATACAATTAAATTAAAAATAAAAAAGCCACATAAATTTATTTTAATAAATGTAGAATTATACATTGAGTTATACAATTTAAAAAACCAGAGTTGAAATTATTCTTATAAAGATGATTTTGATTAAATGTACCTCCAGTTACAAAATTCCTTTAAGATAATAACTTATAACTTATTAGGCATTAATGCACAAGTCACAGGTGAAATGCTTATTTTTTGGAGAGGAAACACACTTCTCATGACACCACCTGAAACACCAGTACACCTAACCCAATCTTCTCCTCTTTTGCTCAAGGAATACAACTTTTCACAGAAAGGACATTTAGCATCAGCATCGTCATCACTGTCCTCGTTATCCGTTGAAACATATTCTACTTCACTCTGATCGGTGTCACTGGATGTGCTGGATGGTGATTTCTGTTTTCTGCACTTCTTTTTCTTCTCCTTCTTGGAGGAATCCATTGATAACACAAGTTTTCTTTTTGGGACGTTTTTTTTCTTTTAGCTATCGCTTCTGTGACTTTAACCTTATGAGGATTCCCCGTCACGAGTACAGCAGAACCTCGTCTATTTGACGTTGATTTTGAAATCACAGGAATCTTTCTGATGTCCTTGGGTGTCACAGCAAAAGAAGTGGACGTAGAAGAAGTTGAAGGCAGAGACAAGTTGCACTGATCAGTTGATAGATTTTGCACTTCATTGCATTCAGAATTAGTGTTTTCATGAACTTGGTGGGCAGAATAGTCAACGTCGGTAAATAATTTGTCATTAAACGGAAATATTCCAGACTTCTTAAAACCGTTTACTGCAGTTTCTACAGTAGCTGCTTTTAAATACGCTTCTTTAAATAAGGAAGCAACCTGTAGTTTTCTGACAATTCTGTTGGGATTGTTGCCCAGTCATCTTTCAATGGCTTGGCCATAATACGTTTTAAAAGGGAACATGAATGCGATGTCTAGTGGTTGTAGTTTTGCAGTAGAATGTGGCGGTAGGCATACAATCAACACTCCATTATCCCTTGCACAATCTATTACATCTACGTTGCGAGTGTGTGAATAGTGACCGTCCAATATTAAAACTACAGGTTCCTCCTTAGAAGGTTTTACAAGTTCAACGAAATGTCGAAGCCACTTCGCAAAAAGATCGGTTGTAATCCACTCTGATTCATGAACAGCACCGATCGACCCAGGCGGAGCCCCATCTAAAAGTTCTGCCTGCCACTTTTTTTGAGGGAATATTAAAAGTGGGGGTACAAACTGACCAGCTGCTGACATACATGTTACAACAGTAATTGTGGCTCCTCTTTCAGCAGAAGCTAGTTTGTGTATTTGTTTTTTTCCTTTGCAAGCTATTATTTTGCTGCTTTTATGTTGCACAACCGAAATTCCTGTTTCATCAACATTAAAAATTTTTGTCGGATTGAAAGATATCTTGTCAAGTTCTGTTTTGAGAATTTCAAAAAATTTAGTAACATCTTCTTTGTTAAATCCCTGAACTCTAGCTAAAGACAAATTTTGTGGTTTCCTAATTGTCAAGTTTTCATTTCTTTTTAGAAACAGCTTCATCCATTTTCTTCCAGCTTGTTTATTTACTGAAGAAAATGGATGTTTGATATCATTCTTGATAGCTAATTGATATGCCATACGTCTTAAATCAGAGAGGGTTAATCCGTAGAAACTGCGTTCCATTTCTAAGCAGTATGGTACTAGCTGCTTTTCTATAACATCAGGGAGTGCAGACTTCCGGCCAATTTTTAATTCAACGACTGATTCAGGAGAAAGCGCAACATTTTTAACGTAATCTTTTAACGTCACTCGTGGAACTTGGTAGATTTTCGAAGCCATTTTATATCCCATTTTTTTTCTCTCGGACACTTTTAACAGCAAGAATCATTGATTCTTTGGACCAATTCTTACGCTTCCCCATCTGGAAATCAAAAAGAAAATGCTATAAAACTATGCGCCTAATTTCGTCCCCGAAGACGAAAAATGGAACCTAGTAGGAGGACGGAATTAGGACCATACTATGTTGACAACATGGCGGCGTACCTAGCGATCTGTGGTGAAAAGAACGTAGCGTAATCTAGCTAATGTAAAAATAGCATTCATTATTTAAGTACTTATGTAAAAACAAGCATAAAATAGCTTACCTCTTTAATAATCTGAAGCTCTAAAATGTCTACTAAAAAACTATTGAACTAGCAAGAAATCAAAAACATTTTATAACTCGGGCAAAATACGAAACCGACGCTAAGAACTTTTACAAATAACTGGTTTCGTTGTTCTACAGCAGTTCCAGTGACTGCCGCTAGATTTCACTGCATAACTGACGACATTCATCGGGGGACGAAATTACGCACGGGGACGAAATTTGGCGCCTTTACCTTATTATCAGTATTTTATAAAGATTTAATTTTTATTTCAGGTGATACTGGATGTTCAGCAATTTGCACCAAGTGAGATAACAGTAAAAGCTGTTGATAATGCAGTTGTAGTTGAAGGTAAACATGAAGAGAAACAGGATGAACATGGTTACATTTCAAGACATTTCGTTCGCCGTTATCTATTACCAAAAGATGTTGAACTCAGCAATATTACATCATCTTTATCTTCAGATGGCGTACTCACAATCTCTGCACCGAAGAAGGTCAGTTATTAGTTTTATTTTAGATTATTTATAAAAGTGTTTGGAAAAATTATGCAAAACACTCGTAAAAATTTAAATTATTAAAACTGTAATTTCCAAGTGGCCCTTAACAAGCAGGTGGAGTGTTAAATTATTTTAACTCGATCTGCTAGTTCAGGCTACAAAAAATCGTCAGCCAATAAAATGAGGAGGTAACATGCAAAACGTGTTTTGTCACAAAAAATTAAAAATTGAGTTAGGGCCGCCATTGCATTCTCCTCCATGAAATACATTATATTTAGCTGTGTTTTCAATCAAATAAAATTTTGTCCAATGTTAAAAGCATATTAAAAATTACTGTTTTGTGCAGAACATGTTTTGTCCATCATCAAGATTCAGTCAAAAAGTGTTTTGTCCATCTGACCAATAAGAGCGCTTCAGTCTACCAATCAGCTGTGTGGAATGCATTCTCATTATTTCACACTTTTACCATTCTATAATAGTGTTGAGGTATCATCCACACTGTACAACCATTTCTCAACAGTTGAATTTAAAGGCAAGACTTTGCTTAAATTGTTTAGTGAAAAAAAAGTTATATAGATTTATTATTGAAAAAGATGTTTGGTGATGACTGGGTAACATCATCTGATCACCGCCTTAAATGGTATTCATCATTGATATTCGAAGAGCTGTCAGCAAAGTGTGAAGCACAGGTCATCTTCTGTGACTGTCTTGAAGAAGAAAGATGTGATATTCGGATTTAAACTTTTGAATCATTATTACTTTTATTATTTTTATTATAAGACTTCGTATAATATGTTTAATAATTTTTTAATAGGTAGCCTACATTCAGTATATCATTTTTTAATATATCATATAAAAAATTATCATAAAAATTCATTATATAATATCATTTTTTTTAGTGTATCATTTTTTAATATTTATTATTAATTACTTTCAATATGTCTTCTTATAATTTTTATGAATTATAAGTAACTTTAAATTTTTATACTGTCTTAAAATAATAAATAAGTCCATTACAAAAAAACTTTGTCTACATAATTTCCACTCAAACCAAGTTATGTCCATTACTTTCATGCAGAACGTGTTTTGTCCAAATTTAAAATAATGTTTTTAAACACTTTTCCCACATCAATATTTTCAAAAATTGTTTATTTAGCGTTTTTTATCATCCTTTAAATGCTGGTAGCTAAACCCTGTATTAAATCTGCAGTAAAATCAAAACAACAGTTTTTTGGTCTTAGTGTAAAATGACATTATTGTGACAAAACACGGTTTGCATGTTACCTCCTCTAATAAGACTGAATAATTTAAGAACAGAAGAGGAAGAAGTGTAAAAGACACTAGTCAGATTTATCTCTTCTGATAGTAATGAAACTCTGTGGTAAATGAAGTAAAGGTGTCATTTGCAGGGTGAAAAAATATGCTTTGCAGAAGGCCTGGCATGCTGATAAACATACTTATCCACTCAGTAAGGAAGGTAATGGTAAACTACATCGCTCCTCATTTTACTTAGTAAAGCCTTTAGAGGTTCAAACCAGCCTTCCAGCTGATGGCCTAAACAGTTTCTCCTAAAACCAACATTTTCTCTGAAAGCAAAGGGCATTTCGTCTGCTAGATTATAAAATATACTAGAGAGGTTTTATCAAAACCAATCAGCCATTTTTGAGAAGGTTCAAAAATGAGAAATGGTCATAAAAATGAGCTCATAGTTATTGTTGACCAATTTTTGCCAAGGTATTATGGATCACTTAACAGTAAAAAATTAAAATTTGCCAATTTTTTTTATGAGCCAAGCTGTTATTACTCTAAAGACTTATTTCTAAGACGCTAATTTACTAGCAGCTAGTAAACTAGCATTGTAGGAATAGGCCTTAATGAAAAGTTTTACTTTAAAGACTTAAAACATAATTCAAAAGAAAACAAAATAAAAATTGTGAAACTTTAATAAATTTAGTTCTAGATCACATACAGCAGATGAAAAATAAACATATTAAACCAGATAAATAATTTTTTATATCATACTTTGTTAAAGGACTATTTTATTCTCATTGTTTTTTTTTATTTTAAATTGTTGAAGAATACTTATTTACACCCATTTTGCAATGGTAAAAATAAAAAATACGATAATCAATGAACATGTATTTTTGTTTTACAGGTATCCGGAGAAAAAGGAGAAAGAGCAATTCCAGTTGTCCAAACAGGTGTACCAGCTGTTAAGACTGTGCCTCCAAAAGAATCTCAAATAAAAATTGAACAACAAAATTAAACACCAACTGACAAAACTATTTTCATTTACGACGCGAACTGGTTAAAAACTCGAATACTTTTGTAACTTTTTATCACAATTTAACCAAGTGTATTTTTTAAATAATTTATGTTATTTATTTATTTTCATACAATCATGAATAAATAATACTTAAAAACATTGTTGTATTACTTTATTGCCAAACAAAACCTAATTCATTTGAGATTTTATTGGATTAACAATTATGGCTTCTACACCATGGATCCAAGGTTCAATCTTGTCAGATCTGGTATTTTTTCATTATCACCCTTCTCATAATCTCTTCCCGTCTCATAATTAATTAGCAGTTAGGCTTGTTATAATAAAGTTAAGACACAAAACGAAAAAAAGTTTACCATCAAACCTGTTGGTTAGGTTTTTATATAGATTTTATAAATCATAGTAGTTATATTTGAATTGATTACAAAGTAGGACTGGCACTCGGCAAGGGAGACGGAGCAGCATTGCCAGATTGATCGCCTGGCTCGCTTGGGTGTACACTGCAGAACAACCATGTTCGATTAACATTACACTCTTTCCTTAATTGATGTCATTATTGTTGTAATTACTTCTTCATTTTTTACTTTCTCTTGCCTATATGAATGTATAGGAAGGAAAGTATTGTTTTCATGTCGATTTTACGAAGTAGAGTTTTCACCGTATCTACACGTTTTCAGACCCCCTGAATCCAAAAAACCATGTTTTTAGCGATTGGTCTGTGTGTGTGTGTTAAACAGAATATCTCAAAAACGGAACATCGTACAAATTTGAAACTTAAGTTACATACCACTACTGGACCCGACACGAACATTTCCATCAAAATCGGTCAACCGGAAGTAGCAGTTTATTCGTGTCATTTTTCATTTTTTGAAATTTTCTCAAAAACGGCTTTTTTAAATCGCCTCGTTTACTAGTTTTTTATGCCCTACAAGATAGGGTAGGTGCTGCAATGTCTGCTTTAATTTTTGGGGAGGTTGTTTTGTCATAAAAAAATTGTTTTTTTTAAGATTTCAGCCTTAGTAAGCATTTTATGACAAAAGTGTATACAATCAAATTTATAGGAAATTAAAAGATCTGCTACTTTTATTTAAAGCATTTTTTTGTACAGAGCCTGGTTTAGTGTGAAAGAGTAATTTTCTGTATTTTTAAGCCAAACTGAGGTTGATTTTCATTTTGTGTCTTTCACTCATGATTAAAATTAGGTTATGTTTTTTGTTTATTTCTAATGTTAGGTTATATTGTTCATTATTTGCATTGGCAAGAGGAAGTCGGTAAGCGTTTCATACCAGATTTTTTAAAATGCACGTGAATGAGAAAGGACTGTTTATAAATTCTAACACCACTATAATAGCAGGTCACAAGATAGCACAGTAAGCAGTGAAACGCGCGGTTTGGTTGCAGAACAGTGACTGAGACTAGAGCGCAGGTGTGGCAACAGTGTATGGAATTCTCATAACTGATTGGCCATCGGTCTCGTTCTCCTCTCTGCTCCCAGTCCTACTTTGAAATCAATTCAACTAAAGGAATTACCATGAATTACTCTAAGTGACTACGCTTCATCATGCCTCAAAAGCCAAAACCATCCGTAGGTCAATTCCCAGGACCAAACTTTAACTCGCTACCATAAAATAAATTAAGAAATACACATGGATGTTAAAATAAATAATCCAATAAAAAAAATACATAATTATATATTATATTATCGTTACTACAGTACATAATTTAAAATTATATTTACAACAAAAAAATGTTTGTACAAAATTCCTTATAAGTAATAAATCATAGATATAATCTGCTAAAAACATTTAATACAAATATGTGACATCAAAATAATAATAAATTATTACAATAAAATAAAAAATACTACATACATTTTCATACTAAAAAACAAAACACTTAACAGATGAATATCTAAACCCCCTGTAATTCCAATATGAAACCAATTGCCTGGGCTCTAAAGACCTATTCTCACAATGCTAGTACTAGCTGGTAGTTGAGCTAAAGCACTAGTATTCGCTACCACGGTTGTAAACTAGTTTAGTAAGAACATTTGGAAACATTGCTAGTTGCTAGTAAGCCATTTTAGGAGCAGATTTGAAGTGTTGTGGATGAAGTTGTGTCAGGTGAATAAGAGCAGCTAAAGTGGTATTCCGATTTAATTTCAAAATTTTAAGTTACTTATTTACAATAAACTTGTATATTACTTAGAATCTTCCACAGTGAGCCCCCTAATAAGTCTTGAAGAAGCCCAAGACTCTCCTCTTCTAATGACCTACCTTCTCACCTATTCACATTTTTCTTTTTCAGCTGTCTCTGGCACGCTTCAAGTACCCCATCCTCAAGATTTGTTTTACAGTTTTACAATTAACACGAACAGAAGACATGATTTATTAAGTACAGCGATACACAACAAAACTCATGTGTTTTCAGAGCACTGGCTTAACTAGCTCCGTGGGAATAGGTCATAAGAGTACTACATCTTCATAAGCAATTTTTTTACTGACCCTCCACAAGCAGTAAAATTCCTGCCTGATGAAAGCAGTAAAATAACTGCTAGTTATGAAACTGCATCACTGGTACTCTACTTGCTTCAGCCACACAGGCTTGAGTAGCTGAACTGTGTGGTTCTTAAAATTCATTAACAATTTGAACCGTACGCCCATATGTGGCCACGGGCTGCCGTATTTAATTCTCTTATACATTTTAAATTACATGCGTTCAACTTCACTTATTGTAGAAACATTCCTCAAGTTCATTTTGAATGACTAGCTCACTTTTCAGTGCGATCTATCAGATATTTAGAAAAATATCGCATAGAAACTAACCAAATATTGGAGGAAATATTAAAAAATATGTGATTAGTGCAGATGGGTGTTTACATAGTGTGAGTGTCTTGTTATTCTGTGTGCTTTTGTAACTAATATATTTTTTATACATACAATAAGTATATCATAAAATTTATTCGAATAAACTGAATTTAATGGTTCAGATTTAATAAAATTAGTATGCATTTTGTTGCTTTATGACATGAAAGCCAATTACATGAAGAACAGCGTAACATAACAATTTTTCTGCTTTCTACTGGCGTCATTCTGCCGCACTATAATGCTCGGTCTCAAGTTGCGGCAAGGACAAACATGCAACCGGACAACTTTTATAGGGAATTTCTGGAACATCCACCATATATCGTTGACTTAGCACCATCAGACTTTTCCCAAAACTAAATAACAGAATATCTATTTGGAAAGTGATGACATGATTGTTGAAAAAACTGTTACTAACTGGTTTAACGGTCAGGCAACAGAATTCTTTGATGAGGGATCCAAAAGCTGATGCCACGACTTAACAAATGTTTAGACAATACTGCTTAGGTGGTGAGCAAAGTAAACATTTTTCATATTTTAGTTTCCGATAAAAATTACGAAATAAAAATTCTATTACTCCATTACTAAACGCTTCTTACTTTATTAATAACCCTCTCATAACGACTGAAAATATATTGTCAAACTCTTTTTAAACAAAATAACAATGACGATCAATATTCATCGTGTCTCACTAAGACATTTACTTAACTGTCATGACTGAATTACGATGAGGTATAATACCATAAGAAGAAACAAGTCCATTTTTTACTGCATATAGTTTAGCTAAAAGGTAAGCTAGTCACTCTACAAACAATCTACCAATGTAATCATAACTTAAAACAGTAAAAATTCTTCCTGTGGAGCCAGTGAGGCGTTAATATGCTATAACCGGACGAAAAAATTTGGTTTTCTTCAAAATTTAGAAAAACTTAGTTTATCAGAAAATTGTAAAAGTTTCAGTTACTGTACCAACCATTATTTTCAGAATAATAGAAACAAAATACTTCTAAATAAAAAAAATTTCCATTCCCAAGTAATTTCCAACACTAGAAAGTTTACTACCCTTTGAAACACATAAAAAGTAAAATAATTAATAAAAATATTTTACAAAAGACATGAGGAAATGACAATTACGGAAGGCCGATTAAAAACATTTAAAAATATAAATTTGAAATTCAAACTCTAAAAAAGCTGATCATCATACTTTAGGGGTCGGTGAAAAGTAGTCAGATATTTTACGTTTAGTAACAGGCGATTGTTTAACATCATCCGATGATATTTGATTTGCAACTGAACACATATCTACATCATCATCAACTATTTGAAATTCATTAAAGTCTTTTTTCGATTCTTCGATCCTCGCCCAACTATCTTTTTGTCTTTGTAAACACAGATCGCGTCCTTCTTTCGAAGAAACACTGTAACTTTTCACTTCCATCGGTTCTGACTTTGAATTGTTTGATTCAGAGACATTGTTGGCCGACGGTTTTCCATCTGATTTTCCCGACGGCGTTTCCCAACTATCTTTTTGTCTTTGTAAACATAGATCGCATCCTTCTTTCGAAGAAACACTGTAACTTTTCACTTCCATCGGTTCCGACTTTGGATTGTTTGATTCAGAGACATTGTTGGCCGACGGTTTTCCATCCGATTTTCCCGACGGCATTTGTTTCGGATTTATATCGCAACTATCTTGTTCGAGTAAATCTAATGTTTCATCTATTTCTTCCGAACTTAATCCTCTACATCTTCGTTCAGCTTTCACCTCCGGTGTCAGACACTTCGGTTTATTTTGTGCTTCTGAAAATGATTTACTTGTATTCGATCCTTCAGCAACATCGGTAGACTCTGAAACATTTAAAAATGGGATTTTCTCAAATTGAAAATGTCTACAAGGGAAATTCAGGAAGTATGAATACAGAGCCTCTGACATTCAAAGAACATCTTTCCTGTTCTTCTGTGTGGAATGGAGGAGTGGACCCTTAAAACATAGACAGAGTACTGGTAACGCTCCATAAGTTGACGATTGTGCCTATCATGCGAAGGACAGTGTACTATCTATCCTACTTACATCGGCCAACCCGAAAGCATACTACATGTATCACACGTGTAACTCAAAATGTAACCACCACAAACACTTAAGTAATAAAATTCAGTTCATGACCCGTCACACTAAATAAGTAAGGAGTAATGTAATTATTTAAAGAAAGTGAATTGTTTAAAATTCAATTGCAATTTAACATAACTTTACTGAAAATAATGAAATATGAAAACCCTAAAAATACAACATTTTAAAATTATCGTAAAACTAGTATTACTCACGATAATAAGCTCGCATCGACAGAACTCACGGACTAATTAGTCTATCCCTACAAATGTCAGAGTGCAATAATTCAGTTTATTGCTGATGACCAAAAAGGATACTAAATATAGCTTAGGCCAGCGTATGACAGCCTTAGGCAGCTTATGGCTTATTTAGAATGAATGTTCAATATTTAGGATAATTTATTAAGAATCAATAAATAATACAATGATATGTTTATAAAACGACATAGTTGTAACCATAATAAATCAATGTAAAAGTAAAACTACAACATGAAGTCATGGTTAGAGCTGTCGCTATGATGTATTTAGAAAAGCACATATAGTAGCACTTCCACCTCCTGTGCATAGTCCAGTCTTACTCATGCTGATGATCGTCAACTTATATTGCGTTACCAGTACAAGTGTTTGAACTATGGATATACCAACGTGTGCTGCAACTGTCCTGGACTGAAAGGATAACGAATGAGGTGGTCTTACATTGGATGCCAAGGAGCGAGAGATTGTGGATACCATAAAGACGCGCAAGCTAGAATATTTCAGACATGTTACGCATGGGAACAAATACCATTTGTTGCAATTAATTATACTGGGAAAAATAGCGGGGTCAAGAAGTGTTGAGAGAAGGACATCATAGAAGGAAGAATATCATGGCAGAGAAATCTGTGTGATTGGTACCAATCCTCATCTGTGGATTTGTTTAGGGCTGCAGTATCAAAGATGAAAATAGTCTGTATGATTGCCAACCTCCATTAGGAGATGGCAACCGGAAAAATAAGAAGACATTCAAAGGAATTTCTATAAAGATGGCAGTACTGTATTCAAAAGGTCAAGGTCTTGGATGTAGATAGACACTAGTTAGTCACAGTCGGTTGAAAACACTTCTTGCAGTTGCCGAGTTTGAATGACTGTCTCGATTTTGAATCTCACCAGCTGTGAGCTGAGGAGCATAATTCAGTTTTTTCTCATGAAGAGACAAGACTTGGGTCACGTGATGAAAGGGGAGAAGTACAGCTTATTCCATGTAATAATTCAGAGGGAATCATTGGTAAAATAGGTCGGGGTAGAAGGCGCATATTTTGCCAGAACAACTGGATATGGTTCAGGTACTGCTCCACTGATTTGTTTAGCACTGCAGCACCTAAATTTAAGGTTGCTTAAATTGCCAACCTTCTTGAAGGAGATGGGATCTAAAGAACTGAAGTCTTGGCTCAGAAAACGCATTTTCTGTTACTACTACAACTTGTAAACTTGTATGAGTATTGAGTAGTATAATTGAGACGTTTAGACCTGATGCTTGCCCCTTCACATAGAATTCTTTAAGGCAGTCAGTTTGTAAAGGTGGGGATGCCCGCTGTGGCATTTCTGCCACTGATACTGTCGAATTAACAGCTGTCATAAATGAAAACTAAAACCATATGCGCTTTTACAGCATTGCTTTAAACAAAAAAAATTTGTTTTTTATTCCCTTTATTAATGAAATTACAACTGTTACAAAATAAACAACCAGTGAATATGATAGTGGGTGAAAGAATGAATGAAATGACATGAGTGACGTGCATGGAGAGCACCATCCACTGATAGGTCTCCAAAATGTTATTTAGTTACTTCGTACTAATTCATCATTTAATTTATTTATTAAAAGCATATAATAATTTCTAAAACAGGAGATCCCTGCTCCGCTTCCTCCGGCTTTGAAAGTTGGTTGGTAGATGAAAAAATAAGTAAACAATGAATAACAACAAAGACACTGTAAGGTGACATAAAAGGTTCTGTATTTCGTTGTTAATGGTGTACGACTTGTTGACATAAAAGAAAAAACAAACCAAGCCAACAGTTCATCACTTATTTCAGTTGAATACAATCATACACTAAGTCAAGTAGCTACAATTTTGTTTATCTTTAAATCTTTATCTAGCTACTCCGTAGTAAACACAGTTGGCTCAATCCTTATAACTTTATTTTGTGCGGTTACTTAAAATTGTGAGCGGGTTCAGAAGTGTTATTTTATTTCAATTCAATCAAAGAGTTATAGACTTGTGTAGATTTGTGGTAAGTAAAAATGTTTCCAGATTTGCCAGTAGCGAGTTGTATTAGATGCCAGTTGGAAAAAAACAGCCGACTTCCCCTTACTCACTAAGTTCCCGCTACTGTGAAGCATTCCCCCTCACAAGCTTCAGGTCCAAACACACCTACAGTACTTGAGAACTCATACAAAGTACTTACTATCTATAGTACCAAGTACTGGAAGAGAGAGATGGAAGAGAGATTATTACACTTTCTGTACTCAGTTCAATCGAACACTAGGAACACAGCTGCTACTATTAAAACAGTTTCCTTTTGTGAGCTTCGGCCTAATCTCATAACTGAACAACATTAACTGCACAATCCAAACTCACCCAACACACAGTAATCCCTTGCCATTCACGGTTGCTTTTAACGACTGTCAAAATATTAAAACATGTGAAATGCGATATTGTTTTCGCAGTTTTTATTCACTGTAATACACTTTGATAAATATGTTTTTGCCCTAAAATGCATATTACAGCTGCAATCTTTATAAAAAAAAAAAATTACCACGAGACCACAGCCTACCTTATCAACGTCAGCAGATATGCCGCTTACCCTACCTTGTACAGCAAAAAAAAAAAAAAAAATGAAGTGAATGAGGTGATTCCAAACAAAATCACAGCAGCTGTTTTTGATGAAAGTGTTCACACAGGGTCCCGCGATCGAACTTAACTGAAGTTCCAAGTTTTAACTTTTTACACTACTCCTTTCTTGAGATATTTTGTTCACACACAGACCAATCAGTAAAAACAAGCTTTTGGGTTCAGGAGACCTGAATACATGTATTTCCGATACAAACTTGATTTTGAAAAATCAACATGAAAACAATTATTCCTTCCTTATACATTCTTATTGATCCTACAAAGTAAAAATTAAATAATAGATAAGATTACCTTACCTTGTCTGGCATTAGTGATCCAATGGGAAATGTAACTGTAGAGATCCGGTTTCTTCTTCTTCTTTTTCTGATCACTTCCATCATTACCGCTAGTGTTATTGTGATAAATACATAGTAATTTCCATAACTGTCCTGCAATAGACAAAACATAAATGTTTACCATTATGAACAAGTAATAATAATTAATAATTTTTTCTCTAAATTTATATGACCCACCGGGAAGTCTAGAAGTTAAGTTGTTGCTGCGAGCCAGCTGTTTAACATCTGATTTTTGAAGACAAAGGTTCCTGGTTCAAATCCAAGTAAAGGTACAATTTACAAAAGTTACACTTGATACGGACTTGAATACTTGATAGAGGTTACCAGTGTACTGTACTTTGATGGTTGGAATTCAATAACCATACTCCTTCACGAATGGTCCGCCTGAGTCTGTACTAGGCTACACCTCATTTATACGTCATACATATTTTCCTTATTTGATTGGGTCATGTGGGGTTGCTTATTGTTCTTAAATTGAACAGATTGCAACACACACCCATTAGGATTAATATATATATATATATATATATATATATATATAGTTCTGTCATGGGACACTTAGTGGCTCAGCCGTGGAAAAAATTACTACTCTAGTTGTACGTATAACAATTGTTGATCAGGTCCTACTTACTGGCTCATCTATATAATTTTGGTGTCTTGCTGGCTCCGGTAAAAATATACGTAGATATACGCCTCTACTGTATATAATTTAGGCGCGAAATCTTAGGCGAGAGAACTAACATTGAGGTTAGGAACAAAGTGAAGAGGTTATGTCTGCTTATAATCCACCCGCCATTTCTAACAGGCGCGAGAATCATAGAACAAAAACAAGTGAGGTTAGGAACGATCTTTGCAGGTTATGTTTTTACCTATCTCGAAGACATAATTATTTAATATCTTGTTAGTCTGCTTTATTATAGGTTTAATTAGTTATTTATCTCCTAGGATTACTTGTATTACACAATGCGTATTATTTCATGTTACAAGTGATTTTACTAACAGTATACCTATTAATGGTGTTGGTAGCAAAATGTGTACATTGCTTATGAGTTTTTCATTCGCTACTTCGTTATTTAAATTAAATTAAAACCGAAATTGCTTACTAAATTGCTACGTAATGTCTATTTCTACAGTCATGAAGTATTTTACTAAATTTAGATGGGCTACATTGTAACCAGTGTTTAACTTAAGTTAGACGATAAATGAAACGTACCTATTCGATTAGCTATGTAAAATTCTCTAGAATTCTTTTGTTTGCATTTGATGTTACAAAACACTGAATATAAGCCTATTGCAAGGTTTGAACGAATGGCAGCACAAATTAAATCGCTTCGACATGTAGTCAGAAACGATTCACTCAAACCGAGTGATCCGTAAAGAATATAGGACAAACAAAATTTTTAGATAACAACGTAACGAAAAGAGAAAAGGGACCAACAATAAAAAAACGAAGGTCAGACTATCTGAAATAGGTAGTCCTAGTTTACTAACCACACATGTCATTCCCGTTATAAAGTTGAAATACGTTTATTTTTCGAGGTATTGTAGTGCCTTGAGAGAAACGTATGTATCAACAACACAAAACTGGAAATTTTCTAAAAATCGCACCCTACCTAATTTAGTATGAGCATAAAATAGGCCTACGGTTTTCTTGACTGAATGGAGAAATATTGTAAAATATTTTGTAGCTGGGTTTTGACTAAACAAACAGTATACAACCGTCAGTACAAAAATTATTTCCGTATCTTCATTACTGGTAGCCAAAATAACAATTCTTTTTGAAAACGGCCGCCATTTTAAAACCAGTTGCCCAAAAATAAAACAAAAATATGCATTACACGTAGAAACCTTTCTTTTATAATACGTTGTGGCCCAATATATTTTAAAGTACGCGGGAAAAAAGCAACAGTACCTTAAAGTTGGGTATAACCTACTGGAAACGTGGTTTAAAACAGAGTACTTTTTATGTGTAATTCGTTATATGTAATATACTATCAATTTTCGAAAATATTAATGTATATACTTTAACCACTAATAAAACGAGCTTTAATTTGATGTACCGTAATTGTTTTGACATAAAACGATTGAAAAGATATTGCTGTTTAAAGACAGGTGTTTTCGTTCGTGAATCGGACTATAGTTTGCAGAAATGTTTACAACTTGCCTGAGACACTATGAGCACACCTAGCTTATAAGTGGATTCTTCTCTCTTTAAACGGAATACTGTATGATTCAGTAGTTTTATCACTGTAAATTTGAGACAGTTAGATTTTCTACTCACTGTCCTCCTTGACACTATTATCACTAAAAGCATTATGAAAATAATTGCATACTTCACCATAACACAGGCAGAGCTTCATTAGACAGTAATGAATAAAAATAAGCCTAAATGAAAACTTTGTTACGAGTAGTGGTACGCTGTTACGGGAAATAAAATGAAGTTTCAATGTTCGAACGAGACTTGTACTGTAATTGACTAGCTTGAAGTCATCTTGTCATGAAGGGAGAAAAAATAGGAAACGTTGGGAACCTCACGATACAACATTAAGTGGGCCTAACTAGGGAAACGGGACAAACATGACTACCTGTAAAGGCACTAGAATAAAAATGAGATATGTACCTCGTAATCTACGGCTATGGCCAGATTTCCCAGAAGTGTTAAGTAACTTACGAAATTTGTAAACAGAGGGAGCGATATGTTGTTTTAACGCCTGAACAACGTTTGCCGGTAAATTTTCCTGTCTGGGGAAACACATCTAAAGAAGAAATATAAAACATTAAATAGCTAAAACAGATGAGCAAATATTTTATAGCGCCTGACAATACCAACAACTCTGAAAGAGATCGGTTAAAGAGGATAATTTTCACTACTCTGCGGTCTCCGTTTACTGCATGTGAGTTGGATTTTGAATCAACTTATGTGAGAAAGAGTAAATTCATCCCGTTGTTAAAAGAAACCTACAATGAATAAAACCATGTGTTTTGGTTAAACATCCAGGCTAGGCCTACTTAGATAGCCTATGTTCTCTATAGTTCCTAATAAAATCATGGTGAATTGAATTTTGAATACTAATTAATTTAACTGTATCACGAGCCAATGAAAAATAAAACACTGACACAGGGAAAACTAAATTTCTTTACCAGTATCCAACTAGGTTTATCATATTGTGTTTGCAAGGCGCTAGTAATAATATTGTTACTCATCCCTGAAGATTCTGGGGATATTATTCAGAAACTGTTAACAACGACAGGTCTATTAGTATAGTGACCGACGCAACTGGCTTCTATATCAGGGGTTTTGGGTTCGATTCCCGGTCTGGTCTGGCACGATTTCATATATATCACCTCATTACCTACGCACAAGTCAAGGCATCAATTATGTAGCCATCACAAAATAAAAATGTCAAATGAAACTTTACGAGTAAAATATAAATAGGTACTACTGTACATATTTTTCACGTTCGACTGTTATGCACAATAGATGATGAAGGGTGACAGACGAACATGAGTGACGACAAAATTTCAGACCAAATGGGTCATCGAGCCCAAGACCCCTGCAATAGAAGTATGTTGACCGAAACAGCATTATGACATAAAAATTTAAAATCGCTTCCCGCGAAGACGTTTCTCGCGCTAAATATTTAGCGCGTCATTTGTGTACGCATGTGTACTCGTATCGAAGGAAGTTGACTGAGCTCCGATTCCCGCTGGAACGTCTTAGTTATATTTGTGATTCCGTGCATTGCAGTTCTCAAATTAATTCATCATGTTGTCAAGATGCGAATTACTTCTTCAAATGGGTAAGTACAACGGTTTTTGTCATTTTAGCTTAGATTTAATTATTTTAATGACAATATAGTATAATAGAAAAGTGGACCATAAAAAATTAAAAATGTAATTCAATTAAAAACTACTCTTTATTGCTGACAGAAACAACTTTATATATTAATGATTACTTGGCATTTCCCTCTAAGCTTATAATGTGGAAGTAAATACATAAAAATACTATGAATTATGACAGATTTACATTGCAACCAAATAAAATGAATTATTATGTTTAAGGAGTTATTAAGTTGTAATTTTACAATATATTATGAACAATATTATAATTTAAATAATTCTTATTTTTAAATTTTGTTTTCTAAATAATTAATCTTCAGTTTTCTTTTTAACTGGACAGTATGTACTCATGTGTATTAACGGATTGGGTAACTAATTTAGCATGTCTAATTTATTAACACCTCTGGTAGTGATTTTCATAATTCTGTGTAGCGGTATGCACTTGTGTAGTGGTGAATCGTTGGAACGTAATCCGTACTTGACGGATTGTATTAGTCTAAAATTAAAATTAAATTAATGTTCTAATAAAACTACGTAGGCCATGACTGCAGTTTCTTGAAATCCAGTGCGGTTATTCTACAGTATATGGTCTATATTTTTAATTAAAAAACAATCATACAGCCTTTCTATTAAATTACACAACGGGTTAACTACATAAAGTAACGCGAATTCGTACATAATTATTTAGTAACGGTCAAAAGAAACCGCAAGTATGAAGTACACAATTCATTTGATGGACGGGGAGAAGGCCTGCTGTAATTTAAGAGGTAGAATTTGTAGCTCAGTACTCATAAATTTGTTACACAAATGTTTAATATGTAAATGTCCATAATCGAATCAAGGCACAGACCAAGGTATTTCACTGTTATCCTGCACCATTGAATGGCACGTAGGCCCTACAAATGTTTCTTTCTACAGGGAAACAATAAGTTAAGTTATAGCATATTACTCTGTTTAAGGGGCCACTTACAACAACTTTTATTTTCGAAATACGCAATACAAAAGTTTGAATTTTCATATTACTTTTACGGTGTTATTGTAAAAATATTTTGTTTCATTGTTAAATGTCAGAATGCGTCAAAATATTGGATAACTCCGTACTCTTGATTTAGGACGGAGGGAGCTGTGCGATTGTCCCATTTTTACTGAAAAATTCCTGCTGCGGAAACAATTTTTCGAGAAGCTTTTCATGTCTGGTAGTGTCTCAAAAATACTCGTTCAATAGTTACCAATAGGCCTAACTCCAGTATTCAGTTTACTAAATTGACAGTATTCACGCGTCAATTTAAGTATTACTGAGGTGCATAAATAACAAAATACCGGATTCATTTGTGACTAGTAAATTAACTAAAGGACAGTCAAAATAAGCAGAGCAGGTTAACAGAGAAATATCTTTCAATTACCGTATCAAAATTAATATTCTTTACTACTGACAATATATGTGTTCACAAAAATTAACTGAATTTGAATGCCTATGAACCTCTTTGGGGAAAGCGCCAACACCCAATCCCCCATTAACGTATTTGGATTACTGATTTTCCCATTTTATAAATTTTCTACTGGCTACAATAATAATCACATGAATAAACAAAATTATAGCAATAAATTATAATAATTATGATTCTAATACTCTGTTGCAGCAATCGGTAATTCCACCAACGAAAATAAAATCGCTGATAAAAACAAAAGAGCAAAATACAAGAAGAATGAAAATGAAAAATGTCCTAATTATGTTCAGTTATTCGATACAGGAGAATGGGAAAAGTTTGATAAATTGTTAAACGCAAGTATAGACATTAAGGCGAAAAATAATACAAACGAATCAATGGAAGTGGATATAGCTGACAGCACCCTAGAAAAAAATAAAGAAGATATACAAGAGAACACAGTCACTTACATACAACCGTCGGATATGGAAATAGTGGAAGTAACTGATCATTTTAATGAGGTAAGCTGTAATAATTTTAAGTATTTTTTGTATGGGTTTTGAAGATCAAGTCACCTAATGGTCTGATGTCCGCCGAATTAGGCAAACTAATTTAGTAGACAACATTTAGTACCTGCTGAATTATCTCAACATAAATTCAGTAATGCATGCATCCAGAGTTCATAAAAAGATTCTCATTCATAGAATAGGATTAAGATTAAGATCAACATCAGCGTAAACAACATCTTGTGAAATATCAGATTTCTTAAAAATAACCTTAATTTAGGAAGATGAATAGATTAAAAATATATGATAACCGATCAATAAGTAATGATACAAATTGATAAATTAATTTATTATACACAGTGTAAGAATCTTTTAACTATCACATTATTAATTATATTTCAGATTCCTGTTTTAACTATTTCCGCAAACGAGTGGGACACAGTGGCAGTTGCGGAGCAGAGCAATACGGAACATTATTCACCTTCAAGTGCAGGTACAGTTTCTTTAAAACATAGTTAGGCCTACTGGGAACACTCTTTAAATGACAGAGTGTTTACTTTTTTAACACAGTGGATAGAAATAACATGTTTTAGAAAACTTTATATTTCACATTATTTCCACAATTATCGCGTAAGGTGTTTTCGAAACAGTTTTACATTTTTTAGGAACTGAGATCAAAACTCAAAATCCACGGCACCATAACAGTGCCATCCATACCATCAGTACCACTCCGTACCTATCACAGTCGCGGAAAAGCTCATAAGTAAAGGTTAAATACAATGTAAGCGTAATTATAATCGGAAATCGAAAAGTATAAAACTGAACTGGCAAATCAAAGAAAGAGATAACCAATTTGAATACAAGAACTTACGACACAATTAGCAGAGTATTATACATTAAATATTACACATTACATTTATATACATATTATTTCATTTTAAATGAATTAAACTTTAATATTATGCATTTCGTATAATTATGTAGATGATGAAGTACATATTTCTCATAAAAATAACCCTCTTAAGCTGTGGATCACACCGGGAATTTCAAAGTCAATTAGAGAAAGCAACAAGACATAAAAATTAAAAACGAACCATTCAATTTGGATCTTAAAACAAAAATTTGGGGCTTACTAAAATCATATAATAATTTATTTACTATGACTAAGTAAGTCATTATAAAAACGAAATATTTAAATGTGGTAATGATAGTAAAAAACTATGGTCCTGTATTAATGAAATTATAAGCAACGATGTAAACATGAAGAACAATATTAATTTGCGTGCTTTGGATTTACTTGGATTCTTCTTTAATGTGGGTAAAATTAATGCTGATAAAAATCCTATTCAAAATCTGCATCAGTATTAGGCCTACGGTATGAAGATAATAATCAACCGGTTTATGATTTTTTCGGCCCTGTCAGTCCCCAAATTGAAAATGTTACACATAGTTTAAAGAACAATTGCAGTCCGGGCAAAGATGGGCTCGATAACAACACTTAAAACGATTGCCTCGTATACTTCCGTATCACTTTCATACATAATAAATATTTGTTTTGAGACTGTCGTACTTTTATAAAAAAATACTGAAGCTGCTAAAATCAAATCCCTATTTAAGGCGGGGGACCCGACTTGTCCAGAAAATTACAGGCAATAAGCTTGTTAACATAACTAAAATCATGGAAAAAGTGAGGATAAAAGTTTGTCATAAAATTGTTAAAACTACGACTTAGAAAGACCAGAATTGTTTTAAACGTAAAAAAATATGGAGTATGCTTTAACCCAATTCACTAACACTACTGCTCACAACTTATAACAAAAAACACTTTCTGATTTTTACTTATTTAATCGAAGCATTTGACACCATTTCGCATTGAAAAATTACTTAAGAAACTTGAACACCATAGTAAGACGAATTGTTTGAAATCATTTGATTATTTGGAAAATAAAAATAACAACTATAAATATTAGCTATAACTCTGAGTAGTAAGATGTCGCTATTATCTAAGGTAGACCATAAGGTTTACTTCAGGACACGGTACTTTCATCAGTTGTTTTATTAATGTACTTGAACGACCTATTAACTTTATAGAGAAAACGGAAAAATGGTATAATTCGCGGATGATACCGTAATAATCTTCTCTGAACATTCTTGGAATAAAGTTTATAATGCAGCTTATCTTCATCTAACTTATTCGTGAAAAAACTCAAATATAGGGCCCTATATCAGTAAATTCCATCAAATTAGAATTCTTAGTACTTCACTCCTAAGATTGGTCTATTACAGAATTGTACAGTCTGTTCTATAATATGGTTTAATAATATGGGGTGAAACATTTTGACTCTCATTTGAAGAGCCTATTTGTATTGCAAAAACTTATTACAACATGAATAATATAAAAACATGAATGTACCCGAGTCACTTCATATTTAATTTATTTTATTGCTGCACTTAATATTTATTTATTTATCACAACACTTAGACTATTGGACGGCGTGTGTTTACGATTGTAGGTGTGGTTCCCCTATGAATAAAATTTCACATGTAGTTGCAGAATCGTTTACTTTGGGTCAGAAACCCAACAAAACAGCTGTTGTTCGTGACCTAACTCCTCCTGATTGGATGTCAGCGCCTTCTCATTTGCTTGTAATAGTCACTTTTATAACATATCCATTAATTAGAAACATGTGAGCTCTAAGTCTTATTCCAAAATAAAAATATAGTATTGTCTCAGTATCTTTTAAATTTTGTTAATATATTCAAAAAATTGTAATATATTTCGTATTTTCAGGTCTTAAAGAAGTTCCCGTGGTTTCTGGTCAACATACAGTTGAGGTAAAAGCTAAAAATCATCGTACATGGGACAGGAAAAATTACTGTATATATTGTCATACTTTAGTTTCTAATTATAGTCGCCATATACTTCGTTGGCATTCAATGGAGAAGGAGGTTGTAGATTATAAAAATATAAACGACGAAGACTTAAAGGAACGGAAAAGAAAAAGGCAAATGATCACTGACGACCTGAGGCGAAGGGGAAATTATTTGTACAATAGTACACTTAACCCACAAGAAGAATTTCTACCCGTTCGCAGACAGTCTAAAATTAGTGATACACTAGGTACTAATATTAGTAGCTACCTTTCTTGTAGGTATTGTCTGGGCCTCTTCTGTCGAAACACTTTTTACAGGCATGTCAGAAACTGTCACAAAAAACCCTGCGACGGATCACCTAAAGAACAATCTTCGGAAGAAGATTTTAGTTTAGGCAAAGTTGTTTTTGGTACTAAACCAAAAAACAGTGTCCAAAAGAGAGCCGGGTTTATGATTGTTCCTGACCACCTAGGTGCGACCCAGTTATTAAAAAATAAAATATTTCCTATCGTCCATAAGGATGAAATTGGTCTGATAGCTCTGAATGATCCACTAATAATATCAGTGGCTTCGCATTTTTTTTCCTGTCACCAGGAAAAGAAAGACGAATACAATGTAACAAAGAAACTTAGAGATGCTGCCAAACTGTTAAAATTGTGTAGAAAAGACCCAGACATCAAGCAGTTCAGCGACTGCTTCAAACCTGCTAAATTTAAATTAGTTATGGAGGCCGTACAAGAACTTTGCGGTTTTGATGAAGAAACGGGGAGTGTAGCTGTGGTAGGAATGCCAGCTAGACTCTCCTACGTAATTCAGGAAGCTGCGAAGATTATAGCTGATGAAGCTATTTTAAATTGTACCATTTCATCTGTGAGACGAGAAACGATAAAAACAGAGATAAGTGATTTTCTGCAATTGCTTAAAAATAAATGGAAATTCATAATTTCCTCAAATGCAGAAAAGTCAAGAAAAAAATTAAAATCTGTCAAACCTACATTAATGCCAGATGATGACGACATAAAAATTCTATCTGAGAAAATAAAACAACTCGAGATAGAATATTTCAAGAAACTGCTATTTGATATTACTGCAGAAAATTACGAAAATCTTTGCAAGGTAACAATAGCACATATGATCATCTTAAATCGTAGGAGGGCAGGAGAGGTGGCCAGAGCAGAGTTGTTTTATTATATTAACAGGACACCAAACGACAATTTAACGGCCGATGTTTTGGAGACGCTAACAGACAAAGAAAAACACGCTCTAAATGAATTATCGGTGTTCATGGTGCCTGGAAAGTTGGTGCGTTCAGTACCCATTTTACTTACCCGTCAAATGGAGAACAACGTTAACCAAATCATATCCTGCCGTTCACCACTTAACATTTCCAACGACAACAAATTACTGTTTGCTCGGGTATATACAGAAAAGGCTTTCGATGGATCGAAAATTTTAAGGGAAATCAGGGAGACTTGTTCCCTAAAGAAGACACGGGATATGACGTCAACGGGACTACGGCACCACGTCGCTACGAAGACTCAATTATTCGGGAATGAGGGATACACAGAAAACGTTTGTCAATTCTTGGGACACACACTGAACATTCACAAACAAAACTATCGACTTCCACTACAAGCAATCCAGAGAGGGCAAGTTGGACAGAGACTACTAGAAATGGAAGGCCCTGTAAACACACTACAAAACGCAGGAAATAAGGAGATTGTAAATAGTAACGAAGAGGACGCAGACGCAAACCCGAAAACACCGCGTGAACATAGAAGTGACGACGACAACGATGACGACTACAGAATTTCTGACGTAGAAAGAAGTTATTACTCACCGGAAAGATGCAAGAAGAAACGTAAAACCGGTGTAGTACACGGTCGCAAAAGATGGTCTGAGGAGGAGAAACAAATTGTTTTAGATAATTTAGGTAGTTACATAACGTTAAAGAAAAACCCAGGTATGCAACAGTGTCTAGAACTAATAAGAAAACATAAAGTTTTATCAGGAAGGACTTGGGCTAAATTAAATACCTTGATTAATAATTTCATAAAAGGAAAAACTAAACTTCCGCCAAAATTTTCACACCTTTTAAAGCAATAATTATTTCATTGTCATTGTCATAATTATTTCATTGTCATTGTAGCAATAAGGTACTTACTTTCTTTACATTTCCTCTTTAATTCAAAATTTTTGATCTTAAAATTTCCAAAATTACAAACACTAGAGAAAAATCTCATGTTATGCTATATTTTTTGTTTTTACTTCTTAACACCCAACCTCGTTGGCTTACTCTTTCTAAAACCTCATTATTATCTAAAAAAAATCAATTAATTTTTATAATATTATATGTATAGCGTAATGCTGTTCTTCTCTAGCAATTGGCAACTGGGATCTTATAGCGTCTATCATTGCAACAGTTGTAATCTGAATCAGTGTCCACTGTAGTGTACTGTAATATTTATTTGTTCATATTTCGGTGATTGTGGAAGTGGTATTATCATCCGGCCGATAACTAAGTGCGGTAATTTAATTCTAGCCTATATCAATGTCATGAGTGTGTTGTAATTTGTTCCTAGTTCGGTAAGTAATTCACAAAAATGATTTAGTAATTCGGTTGATAATGGTAAATTAGTTCTAGCCTGTATCAATTTAGGTGCTCTAATTTTAATTTTGACCTAATTATGTAACAATGTCATGTGCTGTAATTTTGTTCCTAGTTCAGTAAGTAATTCACAAAAAATATTTAGTAATTCGGTTGAGAATGGTAATTTAATTCTAGCCTATATCAATGTCATGAGTGTGTTGTAATTTGTTCCTAGTTCAGTAAGTAATTCACAAAAAATATTTAGTAATTCGGTTGAGAATGGTAATTTAATTCTAGCCTATATCAATGTCATGAGTGTGTTGTAATTTGTTCCTAGTTCAGTAAGTAATTCACAAAAAATATTTAGTAATTCGGTTGAGAATGGTAATTTAATTCTAGCCTATATCAATGTCATGATTTTTTTTTTTTTTTTTTTGGTTTAACGTCCGACTGTTCTGCAGTTACTGCTAATGCAGACGGTGAAGGATGAAATGATATTTTGTAACGTATGAAAAAATGCCATGCCTGAATGGGATTCGAACCCAAGACCGCATGATGAGAGGCGAGCACGTTACCAACTGCGCCAATGCGGCGCAGTTGGTCAATGTCATGAGTGTGTTGTAATTTGTTCCTAGTTCAGTACGAAATTCACAAAAATGATTTAGTAATTAGGTTGATAATGGTAAATTAGTTCTAGCCTGTATCAATTTAGGTGCTCTAATTTTAATTTTGACCTAATTATGTAACAATGTCATGTGCTGTAATTTTGTTCCTAGTTCAGTAAGTAATTCACAAAAAATATTTAGTAATTCGGTTGAGAATGGTAATTTAATTCTAGCCTATACCAATGTCATGAGTGTGTTGTAATTTGTTCCTAGTTCAGTAAGTAATTCAGAAAAATGATTTAGTAATTCGGATGATAATGGTAAATTAGTTCTAGCCTGTATCAATTTAGGTGCTCTAATTTTAATTTTGACCTAATTATGTAACAATGTCATGTGCTGTAATTTTGTTCCTAGTTCAGTAAGTAATTCACAAAAAATATTTAGTAATTCGGTTGAGAATGGCAATTTAATTCTAGCCTATATCAATGTCATGAGTGTGTTGTTATTTGTTCCTTGTTCAGTAAGTAATTCACAAAAATGATTTAGTAATTCGGTTGATAACGGTAAATTAGTTCTAGCCTGTATCAATTTAGGTGCTCTAATTTTAATTTCTACCTAATTATGTAACAATGTCATGTGCTGTAATTTTGTTCCTAGTTCAGTAAGTAATTCACAAAAAATATTTAGTAATTCGATTGAGAATGGTAATTTAATTCTAGCTTATATCAATGTCATGTGCAGTAATTTGTTTCCTATTTTGGAAATTGTCGGATGTGATTTCTCCATCCGTTCGATAGAAAATATGTTAATCTGTGTCAATGTAAAGTGCTGTAATTTTATTTCTAGTTCGTAAATTCACGAGCATGGTTTAGTCATTCGGTTGACAATGTATACGTATGTCAAGTTAGTTCTAGTCCGTATTAACATAAAGTGTTTTATTATTTTACAATTTTAGTAATTAATGAGAGTAATTTTGTCCTCTGGTTGATGAAGATGTTAATTTCAACATAGTACTCTAACAATATCAAGGGCTATATTTTTTCTATTTCGGCGAATGTCGGAAGTGATTTCGACATCCGGTCGATTATAGACGTGTTAATTTAATACTGCATAATTTGCATCAATGACGGGCTGTAATTTTATTCCTATTTCGGCAATTAACGAGAATTTTTTTGCTCAATCAGTTTATAAAATACGCACGTAAATCATAAATAAATATGTAAATAACAAATAGGCTACGGTAAAATAAATCTGAATCAGTATCATGTGCTGTAATTATGTTTCAATTTCGGTGACTAATACGAATAATTTTGTCATCCGGTAGATAAAAATAATTAGATTTCGACCTAGTACTGTATCACTATCATGTTCTGTAATTTGTTCCTATTTCCGTGATTGACGGGTGTGATAATAGATATACCTGTTATGTTTGGCTTAGACAAGAGTGTTTACAACCGTTTATCTTTTTATCATTATGTGTACACAACCGTTTTGTAACGGTGGGCCAATTAATTACTGATTTTTCGAGCCGGGCCGCAGATATAAATTTGCTAGAATTTAATAATTGGCCTAGTCTTATTGACTTGTGGTTAAATTTTAAAATCCAACTATTTTACGGTACGGTGGACGACAGACTTTACAATTTTGTACTGCAACTTTGCATAGCCTACATACCTGTACATACCTGTTGGTACAAACCTGTACCAACATACCCTGTGCAACCTATGTACTTTAGTTGCTATTCTCAAAGTTGATTCCAAGTGACTTTCTGTTAACTCTTGCGTAAGAGCTTTAGAAAAAATACACGAGAAAAAAAATTTCGCATATTAACTATTCTCGTGGTAAGTAATTTTTGTAGAAATTTAATGAAACATTTTAGGAAACAAAATCGTGCAGGTAACACTCAATGTCAATATCAGATTGTTCTTTGGCACAACAATATTGAGCTGGCTTATGCCTTTCACTATGAATAGTATTTCGTTTCACTAAATTTAAGACCAAATGTTCGAACGGACTGCGGGCCGCAAAAAAAGAAAACAAGTCGGGAACCGCGGGTTGTGCGCCCCGTGTTTAGAATATGTTAATTAGAAAATAAATTATTTTCGGTGGAAAGTTAATGAAATCATTATGATTTTAGTGTAATTTGTAAAAATGGATCTGTTTTACAAAATAGGTAATGTTTTCATCATTTGGTCTAATTCATTGTAGTATGCTACTTTATTTTCTTTCTGGACGTGTTTTCATCAACTGGGATGAGGCAGATAGTGCGGCATACGACAATGAACTTATTAATTAATACTGGTATTCATACATTAGGTTTTATTTTGTCTAAATAATAAAGTTAAGATACTTCTGTTATATGATATTAAAATGAAAATGTGTAAAATTGTCGTATGTGTGTGATTTCATTCAACAAAATTCCTATAATGAGTTTTGATAATTTTTACTGAATAAATAAATTTGAAGGCGTTAGATAATTTTAACAGTATAATTTCTGTATTTAGAAGTGAACTTCAAGTAGCTACAACAAATATTTGTAAGTTTCCTCGTCCCCGGCGGCGTGGGAGCCGTTTGATTTCTCAAACTCCGCAATTGCTGCATTATTTATGACAACTTCTAAACGACAAGCGATCTGTTGCGATTAAAAAGTACATACCGTCATTCCCTGAAGCCCCATTGTATGGATAGTGAGTAATGGATTTCCTGGTGTAATTTTATTTGAAAAGTAGAAGGAAACATATTTTCTATGAAATGTACCTAATGTCAGAACAAAGAGATCCCTCGGTAATTTTACAGCATTTTCGTTCTGTAACAATACGAAATATTTCGGAAGTTTCGATTAAACTTAAACTCTTTAATCTGTGTAGTTGCCGCAGTAAAACCCTTTCTACCTTGAAAGCCCAGTGAAAATGGAATTTTCGAGAAAATAATATATGTAAAATGAAATCTTGACATACGGCTAGTAAAAGTAATTACATTTCTATTAAATCGAACCAGTGTCGAAGGTATCAATTTCAGCGTAAATCATTCAGTTATATCTCTATACTGTGATAAGAGATGTAAATTTGTCATCCTCTCAAGAATGACTAAATTTTAGTTGGTTCCACAAACTAAAGCCAGTAAACAAGTTCACAAATACCTTATAACAATCTTTGGGTGCAGGACTTCCGTCGAATAGGAAGGGAAATAGATTTCAGTATCCATGGTAAGAGTATGTTTTAATCCAGTCATAACTGTGAAAGTAATTTTATCCAGCCAACTCACTATCACTCGCGAAAACTATCGGACAATTTTGCTTCTGTCGACTAGAGAGAAGTGGGTGTCTCACAAAAATTAGAAACCACTTATACACATAATAAATCAAACGTAATAAAATACAAAAAAAAAACGGAAATATTCGTAACATTAGAATACCGAAGAGATAGCGAGAGAAACATGCACCACGTATAACGTATGACCGATAATACTGTATTACACCAACAAGGAACAGAAGGGAACTGACTGAATTAACTAAAAAAGAATTTTCCTTTAATTTTAAATGTTACAATATTTTGTAGGGAGTGAAGGTTTATTGGTTTGTTTACAACTTTATCTGGAGTCGAGCTGACAGGTGGTGGAGGGATAGTTAAAATTTATTATATGCCCAAGGAGACCTTTTTTACTTAGGTCATCCAAGAACCTTACAAGAAACAAGATGTATTATAATCTTCAAAATTTTGTAAAATCTACTTTATTTTCTATTCTAACAAACAATATACAAATCATAAGTATGGGAACTACGTTCTAGATTTTTTTTCTGTATAAAACTATTAATTTTCGGAAGCGAGGCAACATTACTACAATTACGTACTTTACATCAAGCTTAAAAATATTCGTCGGAACCTTTTATTATTTTAAATTAGTAGAATTAAAGTTGATACTATTACTCGAAATAAAACAATATTTCATTTCTTCTATTTTATTGTTTCATGTGTTCGTAGTTTATCCTTGTTCATAAAAACTGAATTAGTTTTGTTGATGTAGAAGAAAACTAAGAGAAACGTAACCTGCTAGTGATGTAAAGGACAATTTTCTATGCTAACTGAACTTACGTATTATTTTAAATAACAAGTTTAAAAAAATTATTATTACGAACTAATAATTTAGTTAGCGTAGCGCTAACCACTACGCTACGGAGGTGGTCTAACCTAATTTTAATCATGAGTGAATGATGCAAAATCAAAATCAACTGTAAAACTTAAAAATAAGGATAATCAGTAATCTAAATCAGTAATCCTAGTCTAAACTAGGCTCTGTAGAGAAAAAATGCTTAAATTATAAGTTGTAGCCTTTTTAATTTCCTACAACTTAGATTATTATGAAAAATACACTGCAGTAGAAAAATGCGAACCAAGGCCGCAATCTTAAAACAATAACATTTTGTCACCGATTTTTATGAGCTAAATTTACAGTTGTTGTTTAGGTCATCCGCCAAATGGCTGGCTTGAATCTTTAGAGGTTTTACTAGGTACAACGAGGAATGAAATTGTTTACCCTGCCTTCCTCACTGAGTTGAAAGAGTATGCTTATCACCACGGCAGGCCCTCTGAAAAGCATCTACTTTTCACCCTGAAAATGACAACTTCACTTCACACCACCGGGTCTGGCTGTACAGGGAATTTCATTACTTTCTGAGGAGATAACTGTGACTAGTGTCTTTTACACCTGTAACTCTTCTATCTTAAATGATTTAGTCATCTAATTGGATGACCATGTGATAAGAGAGAGAACTATTTATTGTAGCCCTGGAACTAACAGATCGAATGCAAATAATATTTAACACTCCACCTGCTTGTAATGGGCAACATTTACAGAAAATCACTAATTAACGCTAAACTACGCTCTGTAGAAGAAAATGCTATACATAAAAGTTGTAGATTTCTTAATATCCTATAACTTCAATAATTACATTTCTGTCGTAAAATGCGTACTAAGGCCGTAATCTTAAAAAAATTCTATTTATTTTATCGATTGTCAAGAAAAAATAACAGAAAATCACCAATTGACGCTAAACAAAGCGTTGTACAACAAAAGTTGAAATGAAAACTGTAGGTGCTTGGATGTTCTACAACTTTGAGTTTTATACACTTTTACCCGAGAATATTTATCGAGGCCGCAATCTAAAAAAACCAACATTTTCTTCTACGAGAGTATAATCTTCCCAAGAATTTCAGCAGACTTGGTGCTTTTCCTATCTTGTAGACGTTGCGCATAATAATGTAGGAAATATAGTTGGATTTATTAACTATTAGTTAATAATTAACTAATTACCTAATTACTTATTAACAATTTAAAGTTTGTTAATATGATAAACGTACAAAATTATCAAAATTGAACTAAACACTAGATTAGGAAAATAAGTTGAAATAAAATGTAGGCTACTGGAGATGATATTTTTGTTTAATTTTGTTTCATGATTAAATGACTGCCTAACTGAATACAAAGTTGAAGGATTGCCTGCTTGCCGTTCATACACTCACTGTCAGTACATTGCTTGTAGTATTAATGAGAGGGAGAATGATTGTAAAAGTAATACTTCCCGATCGTGAAGATATCCACCATTCAAGGTCACTATGACACGTTCACAGTGTTGCTGCCTACAAATTCATAATACTCGCGCTAAAAACGCGGGCTTTTAATATTTCTAGGTTAGAAAAAATGGCCACCATTGCAACTTCGTGTATAAGTAAATGATCAACTTTATGAGTAAATTTTCCGGAGCAGCTAGATATAAGATATTCTCTAACAGAGAGCCACACTTACACGTAGATTATACTGGACTGACTAAGTCCCCAGAAACGGGAATATATATATATATATATATATATATATATATATAGCAGCTAAAAGTCGAACCTTAATACAATGAAAACAATTTTATGAACATTTTCACTGTACTGAAAATTTGTCCAGAAATCAATTTTATCTTATTCATGCCGTTCATAAGAAAAAGTAAAAAACACAAGAGATCAAACAATAAAATATCTGACTATGCAAAGACCTTTTGAACCTTCTTGTCCTACTGCTGGTCTTAGTCATTTTTAATCTTCAACATCTTCTACATAAGTTGGCTTACTTTCTAACACCATGAACTGTGTTTACAACAAGGACGTACTTAAAAATCACTAACTACCTGTTCATTAACAGCAATGAAATCTTCTGGTGTTCGTCAATATTTCATTAGATCAAGAATTTGTTAAATAGAGGTAGTTTTAAATTTACAGGTAGTTTTATTAAAATGTCACGTGACATTTTAATGTCAAATTTTAATGACCAACAGCTCGGTCATTAGCAACTATGGTGGGAAATATGTAACAATGGGTTTTAACTTGCGAACATTTCCAGATCCTAGCTGGGAATCGAACCTGAGACCTCTGCATGGTAGACTACGCTATAGAGATGGCCATTTGATATTTTATTTTTGATGGATCCACTGAACAGGTGTAAGTAGATCGTAAGGATTAAGGATCTGTTGCCCTTAACAGGCAGGTGGAGTGTTAAAATATTTGCACTAAATCTGCTAGTTCCAAAGCTACAAAAAATAGTTGTTTTTTATCACAATGTCAACCAATATGAATGAAGCATTTAAGAACAGAAGAGGTACCGATGTAAAAGACACTACAATGCTTTTCACGGTTGATGAGCTCTGCTGTTCCATGCGTTTAGACCAATCAGAACATTTGCCAGTGTTGCCAGATTGTACCTGACAAACATTACGTGCGCATGTACAAGAGCCACAGTAGTTAACTTGTGTTTTTCATCTCGTACTAAACACATCGATTATAGAGTGTGTTAACAAGCAATTACTTTATAATATGATCAGCTGGTTGTATGTTCATAGGTTATAATTGTTATTGAAAGACCAAAAAAATGGCTGACAAAATATATAACAGAGCTACAACAGCAAGTATTGGCAACGTTGCTTGCAAGTCATTGGCTAGCTATGAAGTGGGTAGGGGCAATGCATACGTTCAGAGCTCATCAGCTTAAAAAAATAGTACAGTCAGAGTTATCTCCTCTGAGAGTAATGAATTTCATTATACAGCTGCACCCTGTCGTGAATGAAGTGAAGGTGTTATTTGCAAGGAGGAAAGTAGATGCTTTTCGGAGGGCCTGGCAAGCTGATAAGCAAACTTTTCCACTCTGTTAGGAAGGCAGTAGTAAACCACCTCACTCCCCGTTTTACTTGGTAAACCCTCTGAAGGTTCAAACCAGCCTTTCGGCTAATGACTTAAACAATAACAAGGATCAAGGCAGCTAAAAAGGTTAGCGCAATTTTTGAATACTTATACAATAGAATTTATTTAAATCTGCACACGATGCATTTTAAAGATTTATTTTTGAGTAATACAAGTCTACTTACCAACAGTGACATTATTGCTCACTAAGAATTTATGTACATCAGCCAACTTATCACGTAACTCTGGATCACCGAACGTGAAATACGCTACTTTGCGTCCAGTCTGTCCAGCGACCATAAGTTGAAGAAGAGCTTTCAATTTTGCATCGCCACCAAACGCTCCACAACCCCAATTGCCGGTTGCAACACTCAATCTAGGCCCTTTTGGTGGTCTTTTACTACCTGAAGATAATGATGATGATGATGAAGAAGAAGAAATACCCCAAGAGAAGCCAGCATAAGCCTGTAACACACACACACATACCTTAATATCAAAAGTCTATCATATTATGTTTAAATTTTTTCTAATGCGTTGTTAATATACCGTGCGTTCGGAAAGTCGCTGTGCACTGGAATTGTGACTATGGATTTATGAAAATATGTATAAAGAAATGACTAAGCATTTTGGAAAAAAAATTTATTCAATACCTTAATTACATTGTTAAACCGTGATTACATTGTTTATAGAAGGTGTTCGAAATGACCTCCATTGGCATCAATACAGCATTGCACTCGTTTCATTTTGTTTGCAAACACCTTTCGCAACTGAAGAACAGTGATTCCTTGAATGTATGCCGTTATTGCGGCTTTAAGTTCGTCAATCGTGTGTGGTCTGTTCCGATACACAGTTTGTTTCGCCGCACCCCATAAAAAGAAATCGGGGGGAGTCAGATCAGGAGATCTTGCAGGCCACAAATTCTTTGAAATTATTCGTTCACCAAACACGTTGCGCAGGAAAGCCATTGAGATGTTAGATGTATGTGCTGTTGCCCCGTCTTGTTGGAACCAACCATTATTCATTTCCACTTGTGTTATTTGATGCGTAAAGTTCTCTAAAATATCAGAACAATAACGTTCACTATTGATTGTGTTTGCAAAAAAAATTGGTCCAACAATACGTGCTCTACTCACAGCAACCCAGACTCCAATTTTTGCTTCGTGTAAGGACTGTTCATGTAAAGCGCAAGGGTTAGTTGTCGACCATGGAGGCGAAGTAAGTCAGTGATCGGCTGGCTTGCATGTGCCGTAGCATCACGTCCAAGAGCGCACACCTGCTCCCTTACTTGTTGTAGCAGTTTTTCGTGCCCGTGCCTCTGGAAACTCCTCGGCCTTATTATGGCTACTCATCAGCCAAGCATTGGTCTCGCCGAGGTGAGCTGAGATGCTGGGCTTCAGTCTGTCCTTCCCTATCCTTGTCCTTGGCATCTAGCACTTTTTCTATCCGTGCTAGAGGCAACTTCTCCTACTGTAGCTTTGCCCAACCCAGTGGTGTTATGCGTTTACCGTGCCGAAGGGTGGATGGCACTGGGGCTTTAGTCAGTGTCTTTAACGGTGCCTGTAGGATACCTGGCTAACTCCTACAGTAATTGTGCCTTACCCCTGCATGCGGGGCTCTGCAGGGGCGGACCGAATATTTCCCTAGCTTCTCGTGGGACCGCATATGGAACCGAATTCAAAACAAATATATTCAAAAGAACAGGGGGATGAACGTCCCCAAATGGAGGCCCAACCAGAAATGGGGGGGCCAGAAGAAGGTGATGGGGATGAAAGTCCCATGGTCATCGACGACCTAGGGGAACAGCAGGCGAGGGTGGAAACATCTGAGCGCCTGGGTTCTCCGAAGGCGACGTCAAAGGAAGAGGTGGAGCTCCCTAAGGATGAGGGAGAAACTTCGAAGTTACCCAAGGAGGTGGGTAAAAATGTTACTAGGCTGAGTGGGGCGGCTAAGAAGCAACTACGATGGCTCCTAGTAAAGGGTGTTCCATACGAGGAAGCGAGGGAGGAGGCCGTTCGGCCTTTGTCTCCGAAGGGGGGTGAAAAACCCCTTAAGAGGCAGAGGTCGGATGGGTCGACTCCTGAGCCGACTCGGGTGAGAGATCCCCCCAAGAAGAGGGCAAAAGGTCCTCCAACGGGAGAGAAAGAGGTGGCTGGTCCTGGTATGGAGTACAGCCGGGTGGTCGCGGGTTCCAGGGTTGGTATCCTGGCGGTCGGCTACCCGGAGGTGCTTCTGTCCAGGGAGCAACTGAAGGCCACAGAGAAGGCGATCCTGGAGAGGGTGAGGGGACTCGAAGTTGAGGGGGAGATTTCCCCGAAATTCGTGGGCTCCACATTCAAACCGGGATACCTGGTCCTGACCTGCAAGGACGAAGGGACTGCGGATTGGGTCAGGAAGATAGGGGGTGCTCTGCAACCATGGAAGGGGGCTAGGCTCAAGGTGGTGGGGGAGAAGGACCTTCCCCGGCCTGTGGTTGTGGTAGGGTACTTCCCTAACAGCAAGGAGGATAAATCGGAGGAGATCCTCAAGATGGTAGCTGTTCAAAACCATGATCTGCTGGTGGACCAGTGGAGAGTGATGCAGAGGCTAGAGAATAACCTCATGGTCCAGTTGACCTTGGCTGTGGACGACCGGTCGGCGGTCAGGCTTCGGAGAAATCCGGAGGTTGACTTTAAGTTCGGTCAGATACGGCTGAGGTTGAAGGGACCAAGAAGTGAGGAAGGAGCGACTACTGATGTGGTGGGGGGGCAAGGGACGGAGGTGAGGAAGTGTCCTGATGTCCCCAAGAAAGCATCAGTAAAGGAAGGAGGGGCTAGGGAGGAGGCCCCGGCTTCGATGGAAGGAGTGGAGATGGAGGAGCCGCCAGTGGAGGAGGGGTGTCCGAATCTGGTGGTGGCAAGTCCATCTCAAGCGGAGGTGGAAGGACCTGAGAAGAAGGGGGAGTCTCCTCGGGCGGGGGGTAGTCCACCGCAGAGGAGAGACCCCAAGAAGGGAGGAAAGGGTCCTTCAAAGAAATCTGGTGGAGGAAGGAGGGATGTCAGTCCCGTTGCCGGTTCGTCGAGGACGGGGCGGCAGGTGCTCCATCCAGGAGGAAAAGCTCGTGGGCCAAAATTCCTGCAGAAGCAGGATAAGAAGGACCACGGGAAACACAGACGACACTGAAGAACAACGTCGTCCAGGTGAACCTTCACCACTCCAAGGCAGCGTCAGCGGCGCTGGGTGAAAGGTTCTGTAGGGAGTCGCTGGATATGGTGCTTGTCCAGGAACCATGGAGTAGAGGTGGACGGATCTGCGGACTCTCCTCCATAAATGGTAAGTTGATATATGATATTAGTATATCCAACCCTAGATCATGTATAGTGATCAGAAATGATTTAAAGTGTTTCCCTTTGTGTGTCACTAGGGACCTTGTAGCAATCTCTGTGGAGTTGCAGAGGGGGAGTAGGAGGGAAGAGGCTGTTGTGGCCTCCGCCTACTTCCCGGGGGATTGCGACGAGATGCCCCCTGCGGAGTTTCGTCGGCTGGTGGAAGGCTGCCGGAGACGAGGCCAGGAGTTGGTGGTTGGATGTGACTCAAACGCACACCATACCGTTTGGGGATCTACCAACACCAACAGGAGAGGTGAGTACCTACTTGAATATTTAATTAGTAATGATTTATATTTGAGTAATATAGGTAATGAGCCTACCTTTGTGACTGCTAGGAGGAGGGAGGTCTTGGACCTCACTATAACTAGCGAGCTCACGAGGTATGTAATCAGAGACTGGAGAGTCTCTGAGAAGGCATCTCTTTCTGACCACAGGTATGTGGATTTTGCTATGTGCCTGGGGGTCGGAAGGAGTGAGAGTAGAAGGGTACCGAAGTTGACAGACTGGGAGGGCTTTAAAGAACAGGTGCAGTCTGAAATGGAGGACGTCTGTGGCACCCCTAGGTCGGTAATAGAACTAGAAAGGGTGGCAGACAATGTAAGAGAGCGTCTTAACAGGGCCTTCTGTGATAACTGCCCTGAGAAAAGACGAAATATGGTAAGAAGGGTGCCATGGTGGAATAGTCGGCTGGAGAAGTTGAAATCCAGGACTAGGAAACTGTTTAATAGAGCCAAGTATAATGGGGAGTGGGGAGAATACAAAGTGGCTCTAACCGACTATAATAAAGAGTTGAGGAGGTCAAAGAGAAGAGCCTGGAGGTCGTTCTGCGAGGGGGTAAATGAAACCCCTGCTGTTGCGCGACTTCGGAAGGTTCTGAGCAAAGACCACTCAAATCCAATCGGACAGTTAAGGAGGGAAGATGGAACCCTGACTGAAAGTATGGAACAAACGGTGGAGGTGTTGTTAGAGACACACTTTCCCGGCTCGCTAGTGGACCGCCCTGATGAGGAGGAGAGGGAGAATTGGGGCGGTCGTGGAAGGGAGCTGGCCTTGGCGAGAAGGGAGGCCTGTGAGGTCTTTACGTTTGCCAAGGTCAAGTGGGCTGTAAGTATGTTTAGACCATACAAATCGGCTGCCCCTGATGGGATTTTCCCTGCTATGTTGCAAAATGGGGGCAACAAGCTAATTAAGAATTTGCTACATATCTTTAGGGCCAGTTGTGCACTTGGATATGTACCGAGGAGCTGGAGGGAGACTGAGGTGGTCTTTATACCGAAGGCTGGGAAACCCCCAATAGAGCCTAAGTCATATAGACCTATCAGCCTGACCTCCTTTGTGCTCAAAGTGATGGAGAAGGTGGTAGACAGACACATCAGGGGTGGGGCCCTACAGGAAAGGCCCCTGCATGGGTGTCAGCATGCCTACCAGACTGGGAAGTCTACCATTACGGCCCTTCATGATGTGGTAACACGGATTGAGGGGAGCTTGAGGGATCAAGAAATTGCCCTGTGTGCCTTCTTAGATGTGGAAGGGGCGTTTAATAACACCCTGTTCATGTCGATTGAGAGGGCTGCAAGAAGGAAGGGTATCCAATCTAGTGTGATTAGATGGGTCGGGTCTGTTCTTAGGGATAGAGAAATAAGGACTCGCCTGGGGGGCAAGTCGGTGACTGGTAGGGCTAGAAAGGGCTGTCCGCAGGGTGGGGTGCTATCACCCCTCTTGTGGTCACTGGTCATTGATGAGCTGCTCATTCAGCTGACGGAGGAAGGATTTGAGGTGGTCAGCTATGCTGATGACCTGGTGATCCTGGTCAGAGGTAAGCATGCGACGACCATCCGGGAGCGTATGCAGGTTGCCCTTAACCTTGTCCACACATGGTGTGGACGGGAGGGACTGCGTATTAACCCGGGAAAAGTGGTTGTTGTTCCGTTTACCAGAAAGAGGACAATGACTCTGGGTGCTTTGACTCTGGAAGGAGCGGAGATTAACTACTCCCCAGAGGTGAAGTACCTGGGGGTTGTCCTGGACAAAGGCCTGTCTTGGAAGGGCCATATGTCCAGAACTATAGAGAAGGCTACAAAGGCCTTATGGATATGCAAGAGTCTGTTTGGAAGGACTTGGGGGCTTAGGCCTCATATGGTAAAATGGGCTTATGTGAGCATCATTTTGCCAATGGTCACATATGCAGCGTTTGTATGGTGGCCAAGAACTAATCTGAGGACGGCGCAGGATCGGCTGAAGAAGCTACAGAGACTGGCCTGCCTGGGGATATGTGGTGCTATGGGCACCTGCCCGACGGCTGCGATGGAGGCGATGCTTGATTTGCCTCCTCTTCACATTCAAGTGAAGAAAGAGGCGATAAGAACTGCCTTGAGGCTTGAGGGCAAGATAGGGGTCCCATCAAAGGAGATGGGCCACACCAGGATCTTCAAAGTGATTGAGGGGATGGGTGTGGTGGGTGGTCCTCGGGACCGTATGAACAAAACATACGACTTCTCCGACACTCTGAAGGTGGAAATTTTCGATCGGCAGGAGTGGGCGGAGGAACAACCAGGTATACCGGAAGGAGGTACCGTTTGGTATACTGACGGCTCAGTGATGAGCGGAAGAGCGGGATTGGGGGTCTGGGGGGCTGGTGGGAAGATTTCCATGGCCCTTGGATGTACCATAACCATCTTCCAAGCAGAAATATTGGCCATAAAGGTCTGTGCGGAGAGGTGCATTGAGAGGCGCCTCAAGGGGTCGCACATTTTTATTCTTTCCGATAGTCAGGCGGCCATCAAGGCTCTGAGTTCTTGTACTTTTGAGTCGAGGTTGGCCTACGACTGTCGGGAAGTTTTGAATGCCGTGGCAAGGCGTAACGTTGTGACGCTGCGTTGGGTGCCGGGGCACCAGGGAGTGTCTGGAAACGAGAGAGCGGATGCCTTAGCTAAGAAGGGTGCAGCCTCTCACTTCATAGGCCCAGAGCCATTCTGTGGAATTGGGGAGGGCTACTATAGAAGTATAGTTAGGGCCTGGGTAGAGGAGGCTAAAACCTCCTATTGGAAGAAGGTGCCAGGCTGTGTACAGGCAAAGAAATTTATTGCCTATTCCAGCAAGAAGGCTGGAATATATAATAGACTAGGAAGGCAGGACTTGAGGAGGGTAGTGGGCCTGATGACTGGTCACTGTAATCTTGGGTATCATCTATCCAAGATAGGAATTGCTGGAGACAGCCTATGTAGATTCTGTCATGAGGCAGAAGAGAAGGCTGAGCATATTTTATGCAGCTGCGAAGTGGTTGGCTGCAAAAGAAGAGCGCTGATGGGTGAGGATGTGTTGACACCCTCCCAGGTAAGTGCACTAGATCCCAGGCAGATCCTGCGCTTTATTGAAAGTGTGGGTCTGGCCTAAATAAGGGATGGGGGCAATCACAAAAGATCTTTTAGGTCGCGGTGAGGAGAGGCTGTTTTGGCCTGAACACCCTGATGGTAATAATAATAATAATAATAATAATAGTTGTCGACCATACTCGAGTATTTTGTGAACTTATATACCCTCCCAAGTGAAACCACGCTTCATCTGTATAAAACGTTACGTCAAGGATGTCTTCGGAATTTTGGTTGATGAAACGTTGAAACCAATGACAATAATTTAGTCTCTTGTCATTATCTGAAGGTTTCAGCTCTTGAACACACCTCACTTTGTATGGGAATAGTTTAAGTTCTTGTCTGACAGCTTTATGTGCGGTAGCAAGTCCGATATTATGCTGTTGTGCTAACTTACGCATTGATTTTTTTGGACTTTGTGCCATAGAATCAGAAATATCCAGCAGCTTTTGTTCGTCTAGCTTAGGGGGCCTACCACTACGTTCAGCGTCCTCAACAGAGCCAGTTGCCCGAAATTTTTCTATCAGTGTTCGTACTGCATTACGGTGAGGAATAATTGAATCTGGAAACTTTTCAGAAAATTTGCGCTTCACTAAATCACTGTACTTGTCACCTTCGCGAAATACGTATTCAACGAGGAAAATGCGCTCCTCTACTGAAAGAACCATCGCGTCCAACAACAAAAAACGTGCAACAGAACTGCAATAAATGAAACATATACAACTTCAACTCAATGACTGACAGGCCTCGACGTGTTCGGCAACAATTGAACAGCACAGAGCTACCAACCTAGCCATGAAATTATTCCCTGTCATGTCACTTGGTGCACAGCGACTTTCAGAACGCATGGTATTATAAATATTTTGTATTGTGTCAATCCTATTGTAAAAATACTAATTTTTTGTTATCAGTCTCTTGACTGGTTTGATGCAGTTCTCCAAGCTGTTCTATATTGCACAAGTCGTTTTATATTTACATACCTGTAACACCCTAAATCTTTTGTAATTTGCTTTAAATATTCTAACCTTTGTCTCTTTCTACAATTCACTCCCTCAATATTACCCTCCATTAATAATAGAGCCATACCTGGATGTCTCAAGATATACCCCACTAGCCTATCCCTTCTTTTAATAAGATGTTTCCATACTTCTTCTTTCATACACTTGTCTAAAAACCTCTAAATTACTTATTTTCTCTATCTACCTATTCTTTGACATTTTCCTATAACACCACATTTCAAACAGTTCTCTTCTCTTCCTTTCTAAAGCCCCGTCACCCACGTTTCACTCCTGTACAATGCTACATTCCAAACGTTGTTTTAAGAATTTTTCCTAATCTGTAAATCAATGTTTGTAGTCAGTAATATAATAGAAGAGGCTATAAATGAAGTAAAGGAAAATTTTGATACAGGAATAAAAATTCAAGGAGTACCAATAAAAACACTGATTCACTGATAATGTAATATTACCCGAGACAAAGAAAGAACTAGACGATATCGTAAATGGAATGGATGTGATCATACGAAAGGATTACTTCATGAAAATTAACAAGAACAAAACAGTAATGTGTAGCAATATGAAAGAACAGAACAATTTCCAATAAAAAGAAGTTAGGAATAAAAAGTTTCACCATTCTGAAAATTTGTTTACTTGTTCTTCACCTCCAGGACGTGCTTCTAACAAAATGATCGCATGATGTGGCCACAAAAATCAGTTTCATCAAAAATCTTACTTTTTTTAAAAAGACTGTAAATAATTTAAAAAGACACAGTAAATAATAATAATTACTGTACAAAATTAAATTTTGTTTTCATGAAATTTCTGTATTTGTTTATATATACTAATAAACTATCATAGAAAATACTGTATAACCATTTTTACTATTTTTGAACTTTAAAAGTATGACTCCGTGTTAACCGGAATTAGAAAATCATTTTAAGTAACAAAATTTTTGTTACTTCGAGAACTCACGATTTCGATCCACTGTATTTCTTATGTAGGCTACAGTACGTTATCTAAATAAATAAAATTGTGATTTTGTCTGTACAATTTTTCAAAATGCCCCAAATATTGTTTCTACACCAGATGAACCATGTAAACACCAAAAATAAGTTCAGCTGAATTTTTGTCTGTTTGTATGTTACAGCATCACACAAGAACCGCAGAACCAAATTCAATGAATTTCGGTTCACAACAACAAGAACAAGTTCTTGTTTAGTTTTTAACGGACACAGCAAGTCAGCCGACTTGCTGTGCGGTCTTGTATGGAATCTATTTACTTTAGCAAACAGATTCCTTTTTTATGTAAGTTTTAGGAGACAGCTTAACAAGTCTTTCAGTAGAAGATTGCCTATCAGATTTATTTGCCCAAAGATTGAATACTTCTTACCCGTACATAATAAATGGGAAGGCAGATTCTTCCCATTTTAATTAAACAGAATTCACAAAACAAAACTTTAAAAAAACCTTATTAAGTTCTCGATTGATGCTGTGTGGTGTGTATTGTTTTTCAGCTTGGTGAAAGTGAAACGCATCCACCGCGACCAAGATGCAGAGACGACGTCCGTAACAATCTCTTGGAGTCTGATCAATTACATTTCCAGCCCATTCGAAACTGTTGCCATAACCTTTGTAAAGATTATATCGTTCGACACCTGTTAATAAAACATTAATCTACATTAGTCTAATAAAATATTCACCAGAAAAAAGATTTATTTATATTATTACTAAAATCTTACTAAATTTTTATTAATGCTAATTTTCATTTGCAACCTTAAGTACCGTACAAGGTAAGACTGGAAAGTTTTAAGACAAATGCCCTACTGCTCTATAAAAGGAGCTAGGTTTGCCCATGGGTACGGGAAATGAAGATTATTCTCTCCTTGAAACATTGTAAACTGATCACCTTAACATCTTTGTTCAATAGTTGACACTGGATTTCTAGTTCCATCAATTGTCGTAAACCTTCCTCTGTACTGATCAGCCAGTACCATGGTGTTGTCAGTATATCTTATGTTATTTATCATGACTCTGTTAAGCAAGATGCCCTCTTCCACACCATGCAGGGCTTCATTAAAGATTTCTTCAGAATACAAGTTGAATATTAAATGTGAAAGAATGCAGCCCTGCCTAACTCTATGCAATATCTTCACCTCATCTGTCTGCCATCCATCCACTCTCATAGAAGCAGTCTGGTTCCAATATAAGTTAACAATTTTACCCTAATATCTTTATCATCTAAACCTGCACTCCTTAGTATGCTAATCATTTTGTCATGTTGAACACGATCGAAGGCCTTCTCATGGTCAACCAAACATGCATACATTCCTCAGTTCACATTCCGACATCTCTGGATCAGGACTCGGGACTGGTGCCCACAGTATTAACAAAACCAAACTGCCAGTCAGATTTTCCCGTCTAACAGTTTTTTTAAATTCTTTCATAAATTACCCTACTGTACAATACTTGCTGCATTTTTTGGTTCCTGGTTTCATGGGCAGAGCAAAAAGTTAAGATTTAAGCTGTTATGACATTGCAGGTATTACTGTGGACAATTCGAACTGGCCCACCTCTTGTTCTACGAGTACACAAAGTTCCCCATAAAGTATATCCATAAACTATTCTTTTAACCAGGCCTACAAATTTTAATGTACAAACATACAAATAATTATCTAATTTTAATATATGTATTTAATTTGTCCCAGTAAATATAATAAACAATTTAAAAATTATAAAAGTACAAGCATTCCCTGAACAATGTTAGCTGCTTCTTCTTTGCACTAAACATTTGTAAAAACACGACTTAAGTTTTTACGACACTGAACTATTAATCTTTATATTTTATATTACACAGCACTACACTCTATTCCGTATTTTCATCGCCATCTTCTGAGGAGTCCGAACTGTCGTCTCCTAAATTGAAGACGAAACGTTCAATTATGTTTTCGAGAGGCCCTTGGAACTTCTGAAACTTATCTTAGTTTTTCTAAATATAATCACGTTTATTCCAATCCTCGACTGAGACATCTGCGAACTTTTGTTGGTTAATTTCCAACATTGAAGTTGTCGTGAAATCTAATTTTCAGCTGCGACACGCGTACGCAACTAACTAAACGAATTGGTCTGAATATATATAACGAACAGGAAATCATATATGAAAAGTAATAATACTATTTTTCAGGACTAATGAGCTGTGAATGTATGCATTGGCCCTTGATAGCTTGCCAATGACTTGTCAATACTTGCTCTCGTAGCTCTTGTTCCATGTTTTGTTAGCCATTTTTTTGGTCTTTCAATAACAATTACAACCTATGAACATACAATCAGCTGCTTATATTATAAAGTACTTCATGTTAACACCCTCTATAATTGATGTGTTCAGTATGAGATACAAGACACGAGTGAACTACTGCGGCTGTTATAAGCATGCATGCGTAATGTTTGTGACGCTGAAACATTGGTACAATCTGACAACGCTGGCAAATGTTCTGATTGATTAAAACGCGTGGAACAGCAGAGCTCATAAACTGTGAAAATCATTATAGTCACGTCATTCTGTCTGACAGATTATTAATAATAACAGTGAAAACAAAGCGTAGTGACCGTGCGCGAATTGCACATTACGGTAGCGATTGTATACTTTTGTGACTGTACCGTCGTTGTATGGCGAGGGGCAAAGAGTGAAGTAGATAAACACAGAAGCTGCTTGTGCCAATTTGAATTGTCCAAGGTATATAAAAATATGAACGTACTTCACATGATATTAATTCCAGAAAATTTTGAATGGGAAAATTTAATTAAATAAAATACAACATATAATTGAAAGAAAAATATTTATGTGAACATACCAGTTACAATAAGAGCCTCCGTATCATCAAGGCATTCAGTAAATAGTCTTGCGACAATCAACTCAGGACAAATGACAAAACGAATTTCCTCCTGGACGCAGCCTCTACCCAGAACACCACCTCCAACAAATCTTCAATCAAAAGACAAAACAGAAATTACTTCAGAAACCACCGCGCATTTTTATTTTCTCTTGCTCTATATGAAACATACCGAAGGATAGTATTATTATCATGTTAATTTTACTAATAATACAGTTTTCACGGGAAATAAGTACACTCCTGAATCCATAAATCATGATTCTAACAATTTGGTCTGTGTGTCTAGCTGAACAAAATCTCAACGACAGAATATCGTACAAAATTGAAACTTTTGTTAGGTATCCTGAGGGGACCAGATATTAACATTTTCATCGAAACCAGCCAACTGGAAGTAAGAGTTCATTGCAAATATTTTTCAATTTTTTTTAATTTTCTTAAAAACAGCTCCTACGATTTAGAAAAAAAATTGCCTCACACTACATTTTTGTGTTCTACAAGATAGGATACGTGGCACGTCCGCTGAAATTTGTAGGGGGGTTGTACTCTATAGCAAAAATTGATATTTTTGAAAATTGTGGTCTTAATATGCATTTAGGGTAAAAACGTAAGTGATTAAAGTGTAGAAAATTAAAAACCCTTCAACATTTATTGGAAGCATTTTCTTCTATAGCACCTTAGCCTTTTAGTGTCAATTAGTGATGATATGATTTTGGCTTTTCGAATACACCAAAACTTCTCGCTGTTCTGTTGTACCGCCCTATTTCTGCTACTTGGCCCTTAAAACACTGGTCTGAGGGGCGTTGTTTTAGTGGGTAATCAATTTTTCTGACACCTCCACATTCTCCTGGAGGCCAGGTTTACAGGATATCAAATCAAAGATTTATTCATACTTCTTGCTATCAAAACTTTTTTCAGATTCTGCCAAAATCACAGCATCACCAGAATACTTAATATTGTTATTGAGAATCAATTTATCTTGGCTCCTTCAGTCCGGTCTCGTAAAATCACACATGGACAAACAGAAATCTGTCCAAAACCAATTTGGCATGGCTTCAGGAGTAAAGATTAGTTGAAATCTACATAAGAAATCATTTGAAAGATCGTAATAATTTCTAATTCTGTACAACAGATGAAAAAGTAAAAAGATTCTGCTGTAACTTACTTATTAGCAAAATCAAGTTCTAACATTCCAGTGCCTTCATCTTCAATGGATCCAACACTAGTGACATGCAACTCTGGTATTGTTGAATTAGATTCACTCCACACTGGTAGACTGTTTGATGGTACATAATGACGTGAATAAGTCACAACTCCTTCTGGACCTATAAACAGATTTATACAAAAATAACAGTTATGTTTGTGTTAAAGACAATCTTTTAGATGTCTGTTGGGTGTTCTTCAGCCACGAGATGCATGAAAAGAATTCTAAATTATCTGCACTACTTTACATTATGTATTAGTTTCTCTTGTTGTTTCACTGTTATGTAGAATCAGTAATACGAGTTTGTGTTAGATTTTACTTTCTCTTACCCGATACAAAATACATAGAAAGTATTGTTTCATGTTGATTTTTAAAATCAAGTGTTCACTGGAAATACACCGTTTCAGGCCCCCAAGAACCCCAAAAACCATGATTTTACAGATTGATCTGATTGTGTGTGTGTGTGTGTGTGTGTGTGTGAGTGAACACAATATCTCAAGAAATTGTACAAAGTTGAAAGTTAGAACTTAAGTTAGGTACCATAAGTTGACATGAAAACCTTTCATAAAAATCAGTCAACCGGAAGTTTATTCATGGAGTTTTCACTTATTTTAATTTTCTTAAAAACGGCTCTTATGATTTGGTGTAAAATGGCATTTACTACATTTTTTGTTCTCTGCAGATAGGGTAAGTTGTAGGTCTGCTGAAATTTGTGGGGAGCCTATGCTCTCATTGTAAATTTTTTTTTAAGAATGCCACCTTAATATGGATATTAGAGCAAAAGCATATATAATTAAAGTATAATGAAATTTATTACTTTCAGAGGAGATGTCTCTTATTAATGTCTTTTACACCTCTACCTTTTCTGTTCTTAAATGATTCAGTCATTTAATTAGCTGACCATGTGATAAGAAACAAAACTATTTATTTTAGTCCTGCAACGAACAGATTGAGTGTAAATAATTTGACACTCAACCTGTCTATAATGAGCATTGTTGTTGTTTAGGTCATCAGCCGAAAGGCTGGTTTGAACCTGCAGAGGTTTTACTAAGTAAAACGAGGAGTGAGGTGGTTTACCATTGCCTTCCTTACTGAGTGTAAAAGTATACTTATCAGCATGCCGGGCCCTCTGAAAAGCACATATTTTCCACTCTGCAAATGACACTTTCACTTCATTCACCACAGGGTCTGGCTGTATAATGAAATCCATTACTTTCAGAGGAGATAACTCTGATTAGTGTCTTTTGCACCTCTACCTCTTCTGTTCTTAAATGATTCAGTCATTTAATTGGCTGACCATTTGATAAGAAACAGAACTATTTATTTTAGCCTGCAACGAACAGATTGAGTGTAAATAATTTGACACTCCACCTGTCTATTATGGGCAGAATGAGCATTATATTATTGAATCTGCATTTATTGGGTCAAATAAAGAGTGACTCAGTGACAAAAGGATTAGGTGAAATATAATTTATAAAAGAATACTTTACATTTAGTGCAGACACGTCTGAAGTAATTGACAAGACACTTGAGTTTTTCTTGCACGTGGTCACCAAGCCCAAAACTGTACAACCTGAAATCACACCAACGAAAACACAAACCATAAACGTTAGCTAATTTAATATAGATAATAATAATTTATAAATTAATAACAAATCATCAATATAAATAATCAATAGCTCATCAAAAAAAAAAAAAATGATTTAAGGAAATTACAGTACAATGAAAGCAACAATTTTGCATTAGGACATACTGTGTACACACATACATAGCCACACTTGTTCAATGACACATAAGTCTAGGTCACAGCCTCCTCTAAACAATGCCGTGACCTTCGATTTGGCAAGGCCGGAATGGTTGCTGGCTGGGGGCTAACTGATATTAAAGTCTCCTCTAGACTTTATGTGTATTGCTCATGTGAGAGTAATTCATTTGAACTATTTTCTATACCATTAATTATTATTTTAATTTTATAGGACATTAAAGAAAAGAAACAAAACATGTTTCTTTTTTACTTAAGTTTATTTAGATTATTCAAAGGATGTGAATGTTACAGCTGTTGTCATACAATACCAAAAATAGTCACAACAAAAATGAAAAACTTAAGATAATTTTTTAAGCAATAATGTCTCATATAAAAACATATATCTTATTAAGTAAGGGTTCGTTACAGCACAACTTGACTGCTAATAAAAACATGAATACCACGTAAAAGTAAACTATAAATTGTTACTTAAATTAGTCTGCAATAAACATAACTGAAGACTTATGACAAAATTGCAATTTTTCTTTTGTTACTTTAGAATAATTATTTAATTAATGTTACTCATTGTTGAAACCATTTTTCCTACTAATTCTATTGTTGCTTGCCTTTCTATTCAAATTCTATTGTTGCTTGTCTTTTTTTATTTAACACTTCTGAGAGCTCAGGATCTAAAGATAAGCCTTTCATACATAGTCTGTGTACCACAGATTTTTGATTGTTACTTATCAAAAACAATGATTCATATTTTAGTGAAGGAAGTGTTTGTGTTATGTCTATTACATGCTTGCAAACTTCAATAGTGAAATCTGACGAGACAGAAAGACCCCCCTCTGTTTGGTTCCAGCCTCGCATGCAGTGTTGCCAGATTTTGCTTGCTACAGCCTTGTTTAGAGTGAGGCTATGTCTAGGTGTTGACTGAGCTTCTCCATTTCCTCTTATCTCTCCAAGTCTCCTCTCCTCACACTTCCTCCCACACAATGCCCTTCCTCTGAAATCGTGCTTCAATTCATGCACCCATCATTTGCGTGGGTGTCCACTTCATCCTCTCATTTCCTTTCTTCTCATACTTTTGGAATTCTGGAATTCTCTACATGCTTCATTGTTGTTTAGGTCATCAGCCGAAAGTCAGGTTTGAACCTCTAGAGGTTTTACTAAATAAAACGAGGAATGAGGTGGTTTACCATTACTTTTCTAACTGAGTGGAAAAGTTTGCTTGTCAGCCTGCCAGGCCCTCTGAAAAGCATCTACTTTCTAACCTGCAAATAACACCTTCACTTCATTCACAACAGGGTCTGGCTGTATAATGAAATTCATTACTCTCAAGAGTAGATAACTCTGACTATTGTCTTTTACACCTCTACTTCTTCTGTTATTAACGATTCAGTCATATAATTGGCTGACCATGTGATAAGAAACAGGACATAAACGTATAATGTTCTACTATTTATTCATCATAAAAGCCCACATCTCATCAACTGATTGTATCGAATTATGATCGATTTCTTAAGTAATTTGATAAGTGGTTCATTTGTACATCATTCTTTTTTCAGATAACTGTATTATTCATACTAAAATATGGTTTTTGATTGATATTCGTTGAATTATTATGACAATTTAAAACATTTTTCAAATGAAAAATAGTTTCTTTACATCCCTTTAGCCAAAATTACCCAACTGTATTAATATTTAATATCTCTTAGCTTAGAAAATTACAGCATTTTTGCTTGTTTTGTTTGAAAACTAGAGAATCGGTAACAAAGAATCGACAGTTTACCATTGGTTCTCAATACTGATTATTTTTCTAAGTATCGCTGGTGTCGAGAATCAACACATCCACTCAAACTAGGCATGTGCTGCACTCTGGTGTTAAATACTTTGACATGTCTGTTTTTACGGTTAGGTTATAACGTCATTATGTCACAAGTTTTTTGTACTGTTGCAACAGCGTGTTTACATTATATTTTGTGTATACAGTACTCAAATCTATGCTGATGATAAGTGTTTTCTGTTGGTTCCTACGGCTAATTGCGAGATATCGTGCATAATAATTACAGCTGGTAAACTGTCTACTAGGCTAATAGCAGTTTTATTTGTGTATACACGGCTTTAGTTTCCCATTGTGCGGATTCTTGACTTTACAATGCGATGATTGTCAAATCAACAAATCATGCACGATGACTTGGATTTGAAGGCAGTGATACTGAAATACTGAGTAACTTAGAAATATACTTGATTTAGAATAACTTAGAGCTAAACAGTTTAGAAAATTATGGTTGAAGGGTGCTTTTCAAGAGAAAATAAAATTTAAAAAAATCCTATTCCCAGTGTCAATACAAGAAACTAATAGATTGCTTATAAAAGGGTTTAATAGACATGCACAAAAATTAGTTGACAAAAAAATGATAAAATGGACAACATACCTATTAAAATTTATATCTGGATAATTTTTGTATTCAGAGGCAGTTTTCGCAATGTTTCGCCTGGGAAATGTACAAAGGAATGCGTTTGCTAATAAACATGCGATCTGCTTTTGCGTGAGACTGACGGAAGATGTTTGTCTTTGGCGTAAAAGTGGTATACCACCAGTCACTAGATCGGGCAGTGACAATGCTAATTTCACAACAGAAGGTAACACATTCTCAAAGAAATAGTACGATTCTTCTTCCAGAAGTGTCTGAAATTAGAATGAAACAAAATACAGTGATTAAAAAAAAACACACAGTTAATTTTATTACAAAAAAATCTGGTGTGAAAGACTCACGAGACTTTCTCTTGCCAATGTAATTATAAAACAAATTTAACCAATGCCTCTTGACGGATATCGACATATAAGTTGCCAGAAATTTTTGTTGGTTGCACCGCTCTCTAGTTTCATTATCAGCTGATATTCATAAGCAATTAACATGCTTTTCACAGAGAGATTAAGGTAATTTCCAAAACTAACTTGTCCCTCAAGAGGTTTATGAATGAATCATCCTAAATGAAATCAACCTCAGTTTGACTTTGATATTTTGATGAGAAAAATATGGGATATCACTAATAATTGATGCTTATTAAAAAAAAATGTTAAAAATAGAAGTTGTACGGTTTTTAAAATTTTCTATAACTTTAATTTATACGGTCTACATTTTTCGTAAAATGGAAACTAAAGCCACAAACTCAAAAAAATTCAATTTTTTCCGATTTCAAAGACCAAAATACAGAAAATTAAAAATGAATGCTAAACTAAATGCTGTCGAAAAAATTCTTGAACTAAAAATTATACATTTTTAAATTTTCTATATTTATTAAATACAATTTTCCCCAAAAATGAATATTATGGCAGTGATATAAGACCAGTTTTTACCACAAAAGTACAAAAAATGTAGTAAATGAAGCAATTAAAAAAAATTTAAGCCGTTATCAAGAAAATTGCAAGAAAGTGAAAGTGATTTAGATGAAAATTTTCATGTTTAGTCCTCTAGTCATACCTAACTTAAGTTCCAAGTTTCAGCTTCGTATGATACTCCGTTCTTGAGATATTTTATTTGCGAAACACTCACACACACTAATCGACAAAACATGTTTTTAGGGTTCAAGGGGCCTGAAACACGTATTTCTGGTGAAAACTTGACATGAAAACAATACTTTCCTTTACTGTATTCATATAAGGCAAGAGAAAGTAAAAAAAAATTGGCTCTCTAATTTTTAATTCTTCTACAGTTTCAATATCTTTGTTCAACTTGACAACTTCTTTTGCAAGATTCTGAGATGTTGAAACAATTAATGTTTTCTGTTATTATCATTTAATTCATTTGATTCACATAAAACGGTTTCAGTACTGTGTTGAAACGTCTAATCTTGGAGGTTCTTTCCTTCCATTGCTGGTCTTCTGTTTATTTCTTTATCCAATTAATTCTCCTTAATAACTAACTTAAATTAAGTACTTGGTAATGAAGTGTTGATACCGAAATTTTTTTTAATCTCGATACCAAGAAACAAGTAATTGATTCTAGATTCCTATAACAAAAATCAAACAATCGTAAAATTTATAAAAAAATTAAATTAAGCAACAGAAATTAAAAATGCTTCTACACTTCAGAATCCATCTTTTTTCTGCCACTATAAAAATTCAACTTAAAATCGTGAAAATATAATCAAACTAAAATAAAAAATTTATTTATATTTCTTATTTGATTAGTAATTAATTTTTTAAAATACACGAAGTGAAACAACAGACATACAGTACAATAAGACACAGATTAACCTGTTTTAATAAATAACACGTGCTTGTTATTGTATCCTGATAATCTACTCTTACTACTATACAACAACGCTGATCGGTCAATTGAAATCATAGAAAAATAAAGAAAACCCATGTGAGCAGTATAAATGTACAAGGGTGTAAAAAGTAATATCTCTATCGCTATAACTATTATAATGATGGACCAGACAGTCTCAAAAGTGGTTAGTCTTTGTAAACAAGTCACCCTAACAGCAATTTTTATAGCCAAAAAAATTCAAAACAATGCCTCTGGCGGTAAAGTCATGATTACCATTTTCTGAGATTGTGATGGTATCGTTCATATAGAGTTTTTGGAATTGGCCTGTACTGTCAACTCCAAACAATATGTCCTTACACAAGTTTACAGCACTTTTAAGATGTTTTACCTCATCCACCTTATAACCCAGATCTTGCGACCTGTGACTTTTTCCTCTTTCCGGAGCTTAAAGAACATCTCAAGGGCATGTGTTTTTTTGTTTTTTGGTTTAACGTCCGACTGTTCTGCAATTACTGCTAATACAGACGGTGAAGGATGAAATGATTTTTTTGAAACGTATGAAAATATGCCACAGAGGTGATAGTGGAAGTGAGGAAATGGTGCTGTACGAAAACTTCAGACTTCTTCCGTGACGAACTTTTCCAAAGCGTAATATTTTGGTGTAAATGTGTCACTGTCAATGGCGATTATGTGGAAAAGTGATCATATTGATGAGTAGGGGACAGTATAATCATTTTACACCAATATGTAAACAATATATCCATTACTAATAAAGTTATAGCAATGGAGGCATTACTTTCAATACACCCTCATTTTATGTACTAGAATTTATTCACCCTGAAAGCCCAATCTCGTAAACTGGTTGTATTCAATTATGATAGATTTTTCTTCCACAGTTCAATAAGTGATTCAATTGTACTCGTTCCTCTTTCAGATAGCCATATTTGTAATAAAATGAGCGTCGGACTCTAGTATAAGATTAACTTTTGTCGAATTATTTTAATATAACAATTTTGTTACTCCTCTAAACCCAAACTACTCAACTGTATTAATATTTAATATCTTTTATCTTTTAAAATTACGGCATTTTCAGTAAAGTTTAAAAACTACAGACTCGACTTTTTACAGTTAATTCTCAATAGCAATTATTTAAGTATCATCACAGCGATAAGTATGAGCGGTACAGAGAATCAACATTGCGAATCGACACATCTCTAGTATTTGGTTTTAGGTAATTTTTGGTGTCACCTTTTAAGAGGACAAGAGTTATTTGTATTAATAAATTAGTTAACTTACCATCGTGAAGAAATAATGTAAAACACTAAAACTCCATTTATCTGCATATTTTGAATTATAATGGAGAATTGCAGCTTCTAGATCTTGGCTTGATTTAATCGGCTTAGAAAATGCTTCGAGGATTAAAGTCCACCTGCTTTCTAATTCCGTCTGAAAACAAATCTCTACATTTTACAACTTATATGAATAAATACATTCTATACACAAAAAGGTAAGCTTGAATTTGTAATGCTCATAATGTATTCATTCTATGGTGGTATACAGGTGATAGAGTGGGGTAAAAGTAAATTCACTGGTTGTAATGGAAGGGGTTGCAATGGTGACATAAGTACACTGATATTTGCTGAGGAAATATTATTAAATATTTATTCTTTTCTGTAGTTTAGTTTTGACTGTTAGGATTATTTTTTTTAAATATTTGACCTTGAGCCCCAAGAGGCATTATGACAAGAGGGCGAGCAGTGCACTTTCCCCAGGTCGGTTGACCTGGCTCCAACTCGCCCTCAAATTAGTTTTAATTTTATAACTTTGTTTATATTTTAGGTGACTGTCGCTGTCACAATTGAATAAATTAAGAGTTTTTAGGAACAGCCTCCGGGTCTATGCCTCACGGCAACCAATCAGAGGGGAGGTGGTGGGAGAAATGCCAGCAAACCAATTTGCTGAGGAAACTCAACAAAAATTCTTTTAAGTCTAAAAATCAGGAGTGAAAAATAACATAAAGAAACCAATAAACATAACCTAAAATTATGAGTGAATGACATTAAATGAAAATTTATTTCCATTTGACCTAAAACAGAAAATCACTAATTGATAATAAACTAAGCTCTGAAGACAAACATGCTTGAAATTAATGTTGTACGGGTTTTGATTGTTTATGACTAGTTATACATGCTTTTGCCCTAAAATGTGTATATTCAGGTGAAATAATAAAAAATAAAAATTTTTCTGTGAGAGCACAGCTCCCATGAATTTTAGTAGACATGCTACTTACCCTATCTAATAGAGCATAAAGAATTTAGAAAATAACGTGGTTTTCAAGAAAATCGAAGCTGTTTTTAGAAAATTGCAAAAAAGTGTAAAATTGCTCAAAAAACTACTACTTCTGGTTGACTGATTTTGATGAAAAATGTAATGTCGGGCCCCCTCATGGAACGTAACTTAAGTTTAAACTTAGGATGATTTTCCATTGTTGAAATATTTTGTTTGCACACACACACACACACACGCCAATCGGCCAAACCATGTTTTTTTTAGGTTCAAGTAGTCTGAAAGCATGTACCTCTGGTGAAAACTCGATTTCAAAAAAATCAACATGAAAACTTTACTTTCCTTCCCTATATATTAAATATATGAATTTTATAACAGGGCTAGAGAAAGTAAAAAGAACAAAAACACACATTATTGTGCATAGATTACTTATGCAAGAGATTATTTTTGGCACCATATTTATGCTGATAATCATATATAACACCCATAAAAATTGCACGTTATAAATTTAATAAAAAGACAATGGTTAAGCTTATAACTAACCTTAGAGACTGGAGATAAGCTGTGAGATGAATGGGGCATACGGACATGATCTTTGTCCCAAATATCGATTCCTCTACGTGGGAAAGGTTCAAGAGGTTGACCAGGTATCACAGGCACCTGTTACAAAAAGAACAAAAAAATTAGCAGTTACATAAACAAAAATAAAAGAAACTCGTCACATCTTCTTAAAGTCCCTCTCCTGACGGAGGTTGGAAATCACCATCATTATGCGGACCTTATTAGCTGCTGCACGGAACAGTTCCGAATTACTGCAACCAAATCAGTCCCTCAGGTTCTTCAATCTGAATGCCCGATGTCTGCCAACATCGTACTTGCACTTTATCTTCCCGTGCATGATTAATTGTAAGATGTAATATTTGGTGCTACTATAGTACGTGGCCTACTGCGTTATGTTTAGTGAAATTTGTATTTCGTGATGTGGTAGTACTGTCACCTAGCACTTTTGGCGCGTAAATATTCACATATTTTACAGGTTATGTGAACTACTTAAGGTTATGTGAACATTCGGTTTTAAAAATTATTTATATATTTTACAGGTTATATGAACTACATTAGGTTATGTGAACATTTGGTTATCTGCATTCTACAGTTAACCATCCACGAAATTACGTAAATCGACAAACAGGAGCCAATAAACAAGCAACTTGATAGATCGTGGTTGGACGCAATAGTAAAGATTCTTAAACAAAAAATAAGGCGTTCCGAAAGAATTATTTCATTCGCACCTCGACCATATATCATGGAAAATCATGAGAAAAGTAGAACCTGATTTTGTTTAGTGCTTTTCTCAATGACATTCAGTGTGTACCGTCTGCAGACTGACTAGAAATAACTGGGTGAATTCTTATCGTATTATTAATTACAGTATTATTTGCTATTGTAAATTTTTGTATGTAATATTATCATAATAATTAAAAAAGTATATTATTTAAATTATCGTATGTAATTTGTGCTTTTTTCCTAATACAGTAATCCCTTGGTATCCGTGGGTTTCAGTTATTTGTGGACTTTGTACGTGGGCCTAAAACCTTAAAATACGTACGTTTTCTTACCTTGTGTACACCGTACTTGGTTGGGACGTCATACAATTCTGAAAACATGTGTTTGAAGAAATGTTTTGGCATCCGTATCATGTTGAGTGACACACTAGTATGGCGATGGCCACCATGAGCCAAGCTAGATTTCCGCATACTGTACGTAGTGAGCGCGTCACCGGGTACCGGGCTCCGCCAGTAACACCCACCCTCACCGTCATACGTACGCCAAGGCACCACACTGTAATTTCTCCGTAGGTTTTCCTCCATGTGTCAGTCTAACTTCTTCATACATAAGTACAGTTCTTTGTTTGTTTGACGATACTGAAACGAAGCCAAGCATTTCTTCACAAACCATCAACGAGATCCTCAGCAAGGCAAAGCAGCTTGCTGATCACGTGTTGGAGACGGATCACGTCATGGAAAGTGCCCTTCAATTCAAAAGAGGACTCTAGAAGCTGATAATACCATACGAAGAAGTCCACAAGGAGTTTGAAAAGAAGAAGAAGCAAACAGCCGTAACTAACTATTTTAAAGCAACTTAAATTTTTTATGCGTACATTACTGTATTTATTAAATATTCATAGATTATAATAATGCTAAAATGTTCCTAAAACTATTTAACACTTAAAACGACTACAGAATTTTACCTTTAGAACCTAACCCCCATCTTTTCGTTCATAAAAGTTATTGTTATCCGCGGTTTTACGAACCGTGGTAACCCTCCGGAACGTAAGCCATGTGGATAACAAGGGATTACTGTATCACATAACCTGTAAAATATGTAAATATTTACACAGCAAAAGTGCTAGTGGACAGTGCTACCACATCAAGAAATACAAATTTCACTAAGCATAACACGCTAGGCCACATACTATAGTAGCACCTAATATTTTTTATTAGGACCTCTGATCACAGATCCAAGATATTGAAGATTTCTCCTCTTCACTTTTTGAACCAACTCACATTCTTTGTTCATTTTATCAACCACATCTCTATTTGTTATTCTGTCTGTCAACTGAATCTGCCACATCCTGCGGTTGAAGCCAGCGGAGACAGCATACGGCACCCAACCTAACGGTGAAAGAATGCAATAATACAAAGTGACTACTGCACAGTAACTTTCCGAACTCTCTGTACTAACCTTAAAGAGGACTGTATGATTATCAGATGGCTTGACAGGAGGATACAAATCTTTTAAATCACATATTTTTAAACTATCCAAAGGTACACCACGCCACTCATGATCCAGTAATGGTATTTCAGTCTTCTTCAAACCTAAACACATAAATTAATGAAATAAATTAAAAGAAGTCCAAAAACAAATAGAAATACAGTAGTTATCGCATACAATGACGTATCAGTTAGTGTGACCAATATTTGATGGGAAGGTTGGTCCGTTATAACGTCCACTATAAATATACATAATTTGCAGTGACATTGGTTAAAATCGCATATCGGTTTTAGTGACAACTGAATGAATTTTGTAGTATAGAACTATGCCGAGGATCTCTCAACAGTATGAATCAGTGTGTTACTCATTATTTTGTCTAGTTTAACGTGTTTTTTTTCTTAAACAGCGTTAGTCTCAACTTGTCTAGTGCCGTACTGAACTACTACTACAGTACTAGTACTGTACTACTACTACTACTACTACAGTACTACTACTACAGAGTACTGTACTACTACTACTACAGTACTAGTACTGTACTACTACTACTACAGTACTAGTACTGTACTACTACTACTACAGTACTAGTAGTAGTAGTAGTACAGTACTAGTACTGAACTAGTATCAGAAGTTTGATTACTAATAGGCCTATCCTTCCTTTTTGTGTCTGAAATACAGCACTGATTTATATTTTATTGACCTGTTTACTCAGTTATAGTTCATATCTTTTGTGTAAACCTGTCCGTTACTTTTGAGTTTTACACAAACTTAAGTATGTCATCATTACGAAGATAGTTTACAGTGATGGAAAGAACGCACATTATTTCGTATTTGGTAAATGGTGAAACAAACGGGGATACAGCAAGGGCAATGTTAGACACTTGACAATATTCACAATTTAGAAAAATAGGGAAATAGTTCAGAATAGTTTTGATGAAGGTAAAGAGAATCGAAGAGACTTCGACTTAGTCAAAAAACAATGTAGAAGAAGTTTTTTTAAAGTGGTTTACTTTGCAATGGGCAATCAACATGACCGTAACTGAACCTATGCTATAAGGAAAGGCCATCGATTACAGCGACTTATCACTTACAGTGGTCGGAACTAACAGGTTCCTTGAAGGTCACTGTATCCGATAACTATTGTATTACACAGGATAAAAAAAGTTGGCGTAAACACTCACATGACTTTCTCTGGCCAATGTATACAATAAACATTTATAACCTAGGTTTGATCAACATGAGGAAACAATGTATGAAAATTAACCTCGGTAGAACTTAAAAATGACAATAAATCATTAATGGCTCTAATAAACTAGGCTCTGTAGAGAAAAATTTTTACAATAAAAGTTGTAGGTTATTTAACTTCCTATAACTTTGATTATAGAAAATGAAAATCAGAATCAAGGCTTTGCCAAGTAAATATCAAAATAATTTAAAACAGAATTTCAATGCTGCTGACTATTCTTGCGATGTTTGAATTTGCATGATGCGATTGTTACAGCAATATGTCCAAGATTTTAAGAAGTTAAAGAGTTTAAATGACACCAACACTGACATATAGAAGTGAAGCTTGGGAGCTTAACAAGAAACAGACAATGATACAAGCAGCAGAAATGAGGTTCCTTTGACGAGTTAGGCCAAGGCCACAATGGCACACCGCACCATGCAACAGGCTCAACCCTCAACAATCGCCCCTGGCACCATGACTGGCCATACTGAAGCACCGCATTTTGTTCAGGTCAGTTCAGATTTTGGTGTGATCATGTTTTCTTCATCATCATTATCATTATCTTCATCTTCAGAAGATTTGTTATTAGAATCAGTAATGATAAAATACCATAAGTTAAGAACAATATAGTTACTTTAGTCACGAGTTTGCCTTTGTTTGCAATGAGGGGTGAAGGGGGAATAGCATCAGTGTGCATGCACGACTGCTTTAATTTCAGTATAACAAACACAACAACTTATACTATACCCAGAGCATATAGAGTAACAGTATATGGCGAAACCTTTTGTAGGTTAACTGTACAAATATAACAGTTTGTTACCATAAACAGAAATGTTGTTTCTCGAAAACGTAGGCAGACTATTCATGGTGCTGAACAAAATGTAAAATGCAGTGTAATAAAATGTTGTGAATTGTTTTTCAACAAAAATGTCTCTCCCTGCCTCTTAACAAAAGCCATGAGCGAGTGGCTAACTACAGTGATGTTTCTCTTTTCACAATTAAAAAAATAATGAAGGAAATTAAAGACATGAAGAAGCTATTCTTCAACAGTTTTGTTGACATCTGGTAAAAAAAAAATTAAAAAAAATGGTTAGGTAGATACTAGTGAGACTGATAGTGAAGATGCTGGTGACAGCGATAGTAAAGAAGGCGATTCATTCGTAGAAAATTTTGTCCCAATAGAATAAGGTAGCTGGTAAGTACAGTAAATCAAATATTTCTAGTCATGTACTTAAGCTATAGGCAATATTAAAACTCACATTTATTTCTTATACGGTTTATGAAGAAAACATTTTTTCAGAATAAACCACAGCTTAAGGTATGATTTCGATCCTCGCTGCCGTGGCAACACGCTGCCGCGTCCAATGCATTGCGCTGCCGTAGCAGCGGCATTATGTTTTCGAGTATCGCTGCTAGTGGCAGCTGCTAGACAAGTTGATCATAGAACGTGATGCAATATACAACTCCTCCGACATACAACTGTCAATATATCGATTGCAAAAAAATGAGATTACATTTACAAGCAGAAGAAGAATAGGATGATGAGATATTGATGTTGATGCTACAACGGAAACGCAAAGCTGTAAATAAAACATACAAAACCCGTGAAGAGGAACGTTGCTTTCAGATACTTATTGAGCGGCAATTGAAACGTGAAGACCTGTTGAAAAAATACTGTAGGCTAAATTACTCCCAGTTCGAAACGGTGTTAAGTTTGGTGGCTGACTATTTAAAGAAAACAAATTTTCACCAATCTCTTTCCATATATTTTCCCTGAGTACAGCATCTTTATAACCCGCCATACTAGCATCATAAATAATTGGATGTTTGCAGACAACTTCAACCAGCTTTTCATCATCACACACCGAAAAATGTGACATGATTGTCTGTATCGGTGGTCATTTCTACTACACGCTGCCGCTGCCAGACTGCTTCTGGCGCGGCCTGGCAACTGGACAGCTTGAGCAGCGCAACTCAGCCAACGCCGCATGTGCTGCTGCGGCGGATATCGGAAACATCTCTATAACAAATGAATTGAACCAGTAGTTAGCAGCGAGGCAAAAATGGCGAGTAATGGCAGCGAGGATCAAAATCGTACCTTTATGCTGTAAAATGTATGTAGAAACTGTATGGTAGTGAAACAAACGATTAGTGTCTCACTGTTGTAGTTGGCAGCACTGTCAAACTTTTGCTTTCCTTCCTCACAGCCCATCTATACACAAAAGGCAATCTTGTGACCTCAGTATCTATACCTTCATCTCTCAGACAGACTTTTTTTAGGAAACATTGTCTGAGAGCCTACACATGACTGTTCTCAGGTTAATGTTAGCTGTTAATAACATTGGTAATAACAAATGAAAGTGTCTTACTTACTGCTATTACTTTCTTCACTGTTTTCATCCATTCGAACATTCTTTACTTTTGGAGGGGAACATTCACTAAAATTATCTTCTATTTCATTAGCTGAACTTTCAAATGGTTCACTGGCACTGGATGAATATGATTCACTCACTATAACAAAACAAATAAATTTAAGTACTAACTAAACAAATTTCTTACATAAACAATTTCATACGAGAAGTAATTTTATGAGCCTACAGAAATTATTATCTGAGTTTAATTAATGCAGCACACTTTAAAAATGTACACATTTTATGATGTGATATTCATAGGCTCATTTACACAATTATTAATTCTTAAACATTTCTAGAAATAAATCAAAAGTAACAAAGCCTATAAAAAATTAATTTTGCCATTACAACAAATCATCCTGTCTTACATTCCCAAAAAAATCTTTTATGACAAAGTTATTTACGCCTCTAAAGTGTAACATTTTTAAAAGCAAATACTAATAGAACAAAAAAGTAGAAGAATATTTCAGTTTATTTAATTACGTCAACAAAGAGTAATACACAGCAATATTAATGCATATACAAAATATATTCTTTACATCTTGCAATTGATTTAATTGTATCAATATAGTAGGCCTACACAAAAATTTATAAAACATAGAATTGGAGTAGGTAAAAGAATGACAGTTCACCAGTAGCATGTGGATTGAAGACATACTGCCATGTGAAAACTACTCTAAGCTATAAACTTTCAAGTAGGCTATATAATTTGTGCTTTCCTGTTTTCTAACCTATATAGTATACTTTTTTAACAGTCAATCCTTAGGTACATACAACCAAAATACTTCAGAAACGCATCAATTGCAAATCATTCAGTAGTGTATTGTTTAATTATAAATATAAGTATTCACATCCCTACATTATTGAATTTCACATCATCCTTCGACTGTGAATTCCCATGAACACGATGTGAATGGATAACGAGGATAAGTCAATTACTACATAATTTCGTTCGTACATTTCGCATTTCATGACTTCTTTACTGTACTTATTTAGTTATAAGTTTAAGTAACATTATGATTTGTTTTTATAATAACTACGTTTTCCGGTAAAATTTGTTCGAGTTCACATAACCTAAACAACATTGGGCTAAAATAAACGTGAACGAAATATATTTAATGGAATCAATACAATATAACCTACTTTTGAAACAGTAATAAAACGAGGCTCAATGTCTACCGTGTTTATATTTGATATCACAACAAACATCATGTTTTTAATGATATTTTACATTGAAAATTACATAAACATCACAACAGCACTAAATTACCATCTTCACTCATAGTACCGTTTTTGTAGATCGCTGTTGCCATTGGCTGGTTTAAAGTTGTGAACATTCTTTCATCTGTTCAATTTTGAACTGTACATCAAAAACATTATTTAGAAAACAAACTGTTGATTAGTTTGGTTATATTGTTCGGAAAGTGTAATTTTAAAATGCGAGTGTGATTAAAACTAAATAATCTGCATATTAGTACCGTTTTTTTAAAAAAATAATTGTCGTATAATGTTTTATGCCATAAATTACATTATTTTTTTGGTTAATTGATGTTTACAATTAGTATTTTTGAATAGTTGTGAGTGAACGTCTCGACATGTGTGAGAATTCAAGGACTACTAATCTTCTTTCGAAATTCATTGACAAAGGTGAGGTTTTAACATCTAAAATTAGAAAATTTTATTTTTTGTCTCATGATATAGAAGTGGAAAAAGATCTTAGGGTGACAATATCGGTTGTAATCGGTGATAAAGTTAGTGAACAAAAAATTGTGATCCAAATAACAAACGACTCAAATCCTGTATTTCTATTTACACTTTCTATAACTAAACTGGATTTTGAAACTTTAAAAACTGATCAAGGTATTAACGTCGATTTTAAAGATTTTCCTGCAGCTCTTGTGAATCTTTTAGATAAATCTACTCATAATGGTAAAAGAGGTGTGTTTAAATTGATGTTAGTTGACTATTGTGGAACTGTTGATGGCAGTTGTTTGATGGACATGAACAAAATTCAGATTAAAATTATTGAAGAATGTGAATTTAAAAATATATGCCATTTAACATTAAGTGTTATACGTGGTACCGAATTACAAATCCGACAAAAATTAGAAGCAGAATTGTATAAAATAAAGAAAGAATTGTCACACGAATCTAAACTACATGATGAAGCTCTACAAAAAGTATCAGATTTAGTAGAAGAATTAAAAGAGAAAACTGAAATAATAGAAAATTTACATAAGAAAATCGATGAAGTCAATAGGAAATGGGAAGACAGTAATTGTAAAGAACGCGCTTTACAAGAAACGAGAATAAAAGAGCTTGAGAAAGAATATGATAATAAATTAGTAACTGAACGAGAACAGTGTCAAAAAGAAACTGATAGAGTTATATTAGAAAAAAAGGATGTTGAAAGGCAGGTGAAAGTTTTTAATGAGAAACTACAAGAAACACAACGTTTAGTTTTTGAAAGTGAGAAAGAAACCGAATTGCTCAAGAAGGAATTGATTTCAGTAAAGCAAGATTATTATAATTTAAAAGACAACAATTCTAAACTGCTTAATAATTTACAAGAAAAAGAAAAAATTGTCAACACTCTACGAACACGATTAATATTGAGTGAACAGGAAGTAAAAACTAGTTGTGCGAAAATTGATGGTCTTGAAGATTACATAAGCAATTTAAAAAGTGAAAACAAAACACTTATACAAACAAATGAAGAAATAAGAAACACTAATAAGCAATTAGAATTGCATAATTCAAAATTGTCAGAAGATTTAAATAAAGCCAATGATATTATCGCTAAGAAAGCTATAAAGATGCAAACGTATTTGGATAAATTAAAGTTAAATTCATACACAATCTCACGACAAGAAAAACAGTTAAAAGAAAAAGATGACAAAATGTCCAATCTGAAAAATGATATTAAAAATTTACAAGATCAATTAACAGAAGCGCATGAAAATATAACAGAACTTAGAAGTGTATTAATTGATGTGGAAGTAGAATTAAACAATAAGAACGAAATGCTTGAAACAAAATCACAATTGTTTAATTTACTTAAAGATAATCTATTGGAAAATAAAGTGGATCTCATATATAATTTGTCACAAAAGTCACTGTTACAATATCGAGCGTTTTTAAGTATGCCTTCGTTGTTACCTACAGATGAGACGCGGCGTTTGGAGGAACTTTGTTATCCACTGGATTATGAGACGTATCTTTGGATGGAACATCAAAACAAACCTGGTAAGAAACAAAGGTTTAGATCGAAAAAGTCAGTAGAATCCAGAAGTATGATAAAGGATTATTTGTTCCGTTATTTTAGGCGGTTTTCTAATGTTTCATTTTCATTATTTAAAACATGTGATGTTCCGATCAGTATGTTGGCACCACGCGGACTTTTGTCTCAAACTACTACTGATGACAGTGTGAACCGCGTGAGGAGCAGCTTAAAAAATACCGAATATTCTTCGTACACAGAATCTAGTCAGAATCCTTTGACGGCTAAATTTTATTCAGATCCATCGCTGAGTAATTCGGGTGCTACATATAAAGTCGAAGAAAAATTAAATTCACGTTCAACGCAAGTGAATGATCACCTGTTAAGTAAATTCAATAAAATTAAAAATTTTGGCCTCGAAGATGATAATGCCAAATATGCTTCTGTCGCTGGATTTAGATTACGACCGCGTGGAACAAATAAAGGTGAATTACCCTCTTGTAAGACTGTTGATCCAAACTCACTCAGAAACTCACCAGCTATTCCTGCTCCTCCACTCTTACCAAACCAAAGAGAAAATAAAAACCAATCGAATGTTCCATTAAAAAGTGTTTTTGTTCTTAAAAGTTCGGTCCGTGCTGTACCAAACTGTGATAATCAATATAAAAACAACAAAAATGAAGCTCCAAAAAAATGTATTCCTATTAGAAAATCTGATTTGAAAAATTTTCGGCTTAAATCAGCTGTACAAAAACCAGTACACAACTTAGAAAATATCCAAGAGTGTATTGATGAACCTTCTGCGTATTTTATACCTTGATTTAAAGAAAATTTAAAAATCATTTTCAAATTCATGGTTTCTATTATTAAATATTTATTATCCCTGTAGAATTTTTTTTATAGAAATTGTTGAAAAAAATTCTCTTTTAATTCCTGAAGCAACATTTCTCAGATCTATTAAAACATCAAGAAAGTTTCTTACAAATAAAATTTAATAAAGAAAATAACTTGATTGTTTATTGTATTCCTATAAAGGCCTACAAATTGTTATTCAACCAAATGTTTGGAGTTAGTTATTAGAGTAATATAATTATGATCTGTCTTTCAAAAAATATAATTTTATTGCGCGAAAGTATTTTTTCCTCGCATTCAAAATCTTTGATATGATATTAAAGAAAAAGAAAACAATTTTGGTATTATTCAGAGAATTCAAACTACTGTCATGTAGATGTTATGTTAGATTTTTTAAGAAATTCTTTTAAACTTCTTTTATCTTAGAATGTGTAAGTTACTTAAAATGATATCCTCTAATTTATGTAACTAAATTGTTCTATGAATTTTCAGGTTTAAAAAATGCAATTTCTCTGATGTTTGATGTTTGTTATGTTCTTGAATACTGTAATCCTTGATTATTAAATTTTATCAATATTGTAACCTGAATTCTCTCACTATGTCAACTTTTTATTCCTGAAATTTTTTTTATTCTTTAAAATTACTTATTTGTTATTATTCTTTTTGGAGTTGGGTGGATGGTGATTTTAATTTTATTATCACATTTAAGGATAAATGATATTTTGTTGTTTATTGTAGGTACATCTTTAAAAAAAAAACAAAATTTTAAATGATGAGGTACTGATTTCTATCACTACACTCTTGGTTTAGACATAATCATTTCAGGCCTGGAATTTAATGAACCATCTGTATCCTCAATCTTTGTGAAAAAATTAAAATGAAATATTGTGTCGTTAAAAAATATTTTGTATAATTAATTTTTTTTTAATTTTTGAATGAAATTTCTTATAATAGGCCAGAATGAATGTTGTAATAGTTGTATTAAAATTGTTAAAAAATGTAAGTATTTTTTATGTTGTAAATTAAATTTAGTATGTATTTTGTTATGTTATCTATTTATATTTTTGTACATTTAAATTTGTGTCTATTGCCTATTAACTGTAAATTAGTTGTAAATGGAATAATATACTTGTAATGAAATTGATTCTGTATGATTTAAAAACAAAAAAGTTGTATATCTGTTTTTTTGACAAACTTATGTACATAATATTTTTAAGTAAATAAATATTCTTTATATATTTTTTTAACTTGTTTTGTTCTGTGTTTTAATAAATATAGTACATTGTATAAGGGTAAGCGCACAGTGAACGCTGGTTGCAGGTACTGATTCATGGTGGTGAACGCGCATAGTGGGAACATGTAACTACGCGCTTAACCTTCATTCAGTTGTTGGTATTCAACATGAGTTCCAGTAGCAGCAGTGATGAATTATTTCTAATGGAAAAAGTTTCCACAAAATTATTATCATTTAAAGACGATACCATTAGAGACATTAATAAGAACAGAAAATTGTTCGGCATAATCATCTTTGTCTGCAATTAAAAAAAAGATAGAGGCAGGTTTTTTAAATGCATGAGAATGACTCTGGAGACGTTTAATTTTATATTGTCCAAAGTAGAACTCGTTTTTAAAAACAATGGTGCAACTTGCTCAAGCAACCAATATTACCGGAAGAAAGATTTGTGATTACTTTGAACATTTTAAATGTATTTTGAACTTTTTGACTACCGATATTCAATATTATAAAGCATTGTTTGGCCAGTAATAATCTTTTAAAGTTAGTTTTATTAACCTATGTTAAAAATTAATTAACAAGTTGTTATTATTTATGAATACGCATTATATGACGCCAAGTACATTTAGCAACCTGCCAGCAAGCAGCAGGCAGGTTTATTCAAAACAAACCAGTGAGCTGATATGTGCAGATGACCAGCCTGCAGCTGTCTTCACCAGCGTTTACTGTGAGACGTCCAATTAAAATCTAATGGCCTATTCCTACTAGCAGGCTCCCGCTTGTAAGCGACCAGTGACCAGCAACCTGCGACCAGTGTTCACTGTGCACTTACCCTAAGGCTGGACGGCTACTGTGAGCGGAGTTGAGTGAAAAACTCAGCTGACTAAAACGAACCTGTGTTTGTCTATGTTTGGGCGGACACAGGATCCGTAGTGGAGTGATCGACTACTCTGGGCTCAACTCCATTCAGCTTTGTTGATGTCTTTATCCGTTTTTAAAACTGACTACACTTCCGCAACCAATCGATCTTGTATGCTTTCCAACAAAATTTCTGCCGAATCATATGGTTTCATTGTAACTGTGGAGTTTTATACTATTCTGTTCCATACCAGTTTATTTACTTAGAAATGGAGATTGAAGAGAAACTAATTGAATGCGTTAGAGAGTGAAAGGTCCTGTATGATGTATCTGACAAAAAATACATGAATTTGCAATTTAAAGGAGTTATTCGGATTGAGGTAGCAGTTTAGTATGATGATTTGGTAAAGGAATCATGTGAATCAGAACTTAACAACCCAAATTCAAGTTTCTTTGAGTAGTGGTCAACATGTTTCTTCGACAATAACTGAGCAACGCTCTGCTCCTAATTACCTCCCCTTACAACTTAGCCCAACTTCACTTAACTGCGCTCACCTCTGCTCATAATGGCCACCTGGCCTTAACCCATTGACTGATTATGACGAGTCAGACTCGTCCCATTTAAAAACACAATGGCGACGATGAGCTGGACTTGCCGTTCCCATCCCTTGACTTGTTGATGATAACTGCTTGCTGTGTATTTTTAATGTAATTTCGGTTATTAGTAATAGTTCTGAGAGAGTCCAGTAGATCTCGGTAGCAGTTCAGTACTGATGCATAATTATATTATATCAGTTTCAGTTCAGTTCCGTATGATTTCTATTGTTATCAATGTAGAAAGTAACTGTTTCACGTGCGTTTCATTGTTTAAAAAATGTGCTCGGGTTATAATATTGCAAACCTTGCGGACAAAGTAATTGAAGCGTTAGTATTAATTAATGATGACGAAGAAACATATGACGGAAGATTTTGAAATTCAAATTTTAAATTGGGATAAAGTCGTCAAACAAAAGGGGTAATATTTTTCAATTATTTTTCTTTTATTTTAATATTGTTCTTTTTTTACATAGAAATGAAAAATAAAATAGTCATTTTAGATCAAAATAAATCATCATCAAATTGGTCAGTTAATGGGATAATATTGTAAATTTCACTGACCTTTTTAGCTACCTTGATCCTTATGAAGTACTTAAACATGTTTTGGTGAATCCACCATCATCAGAGTACAGTCAGTGCTTGATGTAATGGACTTTAAATTTAACAGACTTGCCTCCTAAATAAATATGAGTAAAACGGTTTGAAATTACAAAAATCTAAGACTATTTCATATATAATAAATTTCACTTACCTTTTTAAGCTATTAGTTACACGTGTTTCAGTGAATCCACCACTATTAGAGTACATAATATCATTTGAAATTAAAAGATTGTTTAAAATCTATAGAAGATGTTACATCTTCAGTCACCTATATAAAAATTTATTAGATTTATACAGATGACTGAAGCTGTAACATCTTCTATAGATTTTAAAAAAATTTTAGTTTCAAATGATATTATGTACTTTGATGATGGTGGATCCACTGAAACATGTGTAAGTAACAAAAAGCAAAAATCACGGCAGCTTAAAAAGGTTAGTGAAATTTATTATATGAAATAGAATTAATTTCATGCTGCAGAATGCATTATAAGGATTTATTGTTGAAAAATCGAAAAAATATTAGTTTTTGTGAAGAAAAACCTGTACCTTTTTTTCTGATAGATTTTTTTTTTTTGGTTTAACGTCTGACTTTTTTTGCAATTACTGCTAATGCAGACGGTGAAGGATGAAATGATTTTTTGTAACGTATGAAAATATGCCGTGCCTGAATAGAATTTGAACCCAAGACTGTATGATGAGAGGTGAGCACGTTACCAACTACCTCAATGTGGCCAGCCTTGAAAGATACAGTTATTTGAAAGTGATGATAAGAATAATAATCTTTATCGTTATCAGCACCATGATTATTTTGTTTTTGCTTTGCTGCCAGCAGTTTATCAAGATTTTTTCATGTGACACCTGTGAAAAACTGCTAGATGGTGAACACACTTTAAAAAGTATCCGTGATGGGAAAGTTACCAAAGAAAATCGTGTGAATAAATTAAATTTGTTTACATGGTTCCATCGTATGCAAAAAAAAAAGTTATTAAAGTATGCTACATTCTGAATGAGCTATACCAAAAGTTCTTCATTACGCTAGGTAGTTGTAATTTTACATTTATTTATTTGTGTTATTTTGTTACTTTCTCTTGCCTATATGAATATTCAGGAAGGAAAGTATTGTTTTCATTCGATTTTCCAAATTGAGTTTTCATCGTATATACATGTTTTCAGACTCCCGAAACCAAAAAAACATGTTTTTAGCTATTGGTGTGTGTGTGTGTGTGTGTGTGTGTGTGTGTGTTTCATTTTGCATTATTCACTCATGATTTAAATAAGGTTACCTATGGTTTTTGAGGTTAGTTTTTTGTTTATTTCTAATGTTTTATTACTAATGTTAGGTTATATTTTCATTATTTGTATTGACAAGAGAAAGTCGTGTGAGTGTTTCACACCAGATTTTTTTATATGCAAAATCGTAAACTACTAACAAATTAACAAATTTTTTGGATAATTAAAAGTGTGAAGTAGAAATGCAGACTATTTGTAAAACTATACGATTCGTGAAGTGGTTGATGAAAATTTACCACCAGATCAATTTCAAGCAAATTAGCATGTTGTGAATGTGTGACGGAAAGAAAATAAATTGTATACACTTTTGTCATAAAATGCATACTAATTCCGTAATCTTAAAAAAAAAACAATTTTTTTTTACTGATATTGAGAGCAAAATACAGAAAATCACTAATTGATGCTAAACTAAACATTGTGGAAAAATGTTAAAAATAAAAGTTTTAGGTTTTTAGTTTTTTTACAATTATTTTTGAATGAATATATATTTATGTTTTTGCCCTTAAACACATGTTTAGGCTGCAATCTTTTTATTTTACCATGATAATACAGCCCTCACGAATTTCAGCAAACATACGCTAACTTTCTGTTGTAAGATTCTTTTTTGGGTCTGACTATTCTGCAATTTCTGCTAATGCAGATGTTGGATAATGAAAATGATTGATGAAAAAATTCCAGACCTGACCGTGAATCGAACCCAGGACCCCGGCATAGAAGCCAGTTGCGCTAACCATTACGGGAACTCTGTTGTAGAACAAAAAAATGAAGTAAATGAGGTGATTTTAAAGAAGACTATAGGAGAGCCGTTTTTGACACACCACAGAGCTGTGATGTGTCGCAAATCAATAGAATTCTGAAATTAGGAGAAGATTGGGCGTTCAAGGAAATATCATGGATACCATATCCCGGAAGCAATTAAAATATTTTGGCCTTTTGCCAAGGATGGAAGATGGTAGGTGGCCAAAGAGGATATGTGAGTGGATGCCAGCTGGTAGAAGAAGGAGGGGTGGGTTGGAAGTGACATGGTTGGATTGTGTGGTGTCTTTGCAGCGGCTCTCCGATGGGGACTGGCGAGACAAAGACAGGTGGTGCGTAGGAAGCGAGATATGGTTAGCCTGTGAATCCTCACATGAATAAATAGCTTAGTAGCTGAGGTCAGAGCTTCTTTTTGGATTTACTTTCCAGTAGGTTGGCCATATTGTGACTAATAATAGCATAATAGCATATGGCTAAACAAGTCAATGGTAAACTTTCAAACAACATAACAGCTTGAGACGAAAGGTCATTTAAAAACGATGCAACTCCTGTCATCAAAAATACCACTTGGACAGAGAAGTGCATCTCCTCTATTAGTTTATTATTTTACCTTTACTTACAAAAAATATCATTACAATAAATATTATTTCCTTAATTACACTTTGAAAATCTAAAACTATTTATATTAATTAGAGGTGGAAAAATTAATCCACCCAACCATGGTTTCCCATGTTCAAGGGTAGATCAGTTCAGTGTTACTTTGTTCATTATACTACCACAACTATTACGGTCATCTATTAGTGTGTTAGTAAAATTACAACTTCATGTTAATTACTTAAATACTAATTAAACTACTTAAGACATTTTTATTAAAATAGTAGGCTATTTATATTATTATATATACAAATGAAAAAAACAAACAAACAAAATATGAAATGTGCAAAACAAAAGAATTTATTTACAAATAGAAAACTAGTTATTGAAACCGGTAGACAAGCTCACAAAATTAAATTTGTTTCCTGGTATAACCATCTGTGAGAGGCACACAACACACACACCGGCTGACACACTACAGTGCAGCGCTTTTTAAAATTCCTCAGTCTACAAATCTCGCTCTGTTTGTAGTATGCCTCCCTGGCTAATTGTTCGCAGGATGGTAATGAGCAAAAAACCATAATACTGCTTTTCTCACCAGCAGGAAACAGAAAATCCAGTGCAAGCACTATCTATTTTTAAGAAAGGGGTCGTGACAAAATGTGATGCTCAGACTTTGTCCATTGTTGTATCAGAATACCAGAGACTGATGTCATACCTGTGGCTGGAACCTTTATCGAGTAGGATTTTTCCAGCCGTATGGGATCCTATGCTACAAATTGGCTAGATTGTAAGTTATATGTTGTTTAGGTCATCAGCCGAAAAGCTGGTTTGAACCTGTAGAGGTTTTACTAAGTAAAATGAGGAGTGAGGTGGTTTACCATTGCCTTCCTCACTGAATGGAAAAGTAATGCTTATCAGCATGTCGGGCCCTCTGAAAACATGTATTTTCCACTCTGCAAATGACACCTTCACTTCATTCACCACAGGGTCTGGCTGTATAATGAAATCCATTACTTTCAGAGGAGATAACTGATTAGTGTCTTTTACACTCTACCTCTTCTGTTCTTAAATGATTCAGTCATATAATTGGCTGACCATGAGAGATTGTGTGTATGTATGTACAAAAAATAATAAATGAACAATTTTAATTTTGAAAAAGGGTTTGGTTCTCTTTTACAAAAGAGATTCGATTTGCTATTACCCAAAACTTGATTAATTTATTTACAAAATATAGGTATCAGATGAAATTAATGTCCCATAGCTGAGCGAGTGAGAGGGAGATATGTGGCATAACTACGCATGCGCTCAAAGGTCTCTACCATTATAATCCAAATCTGAAAACATACTACAGTTGTTATCTTGCTTATTAGTTTACTGCGTGCATAAACGCTTGCTCACAACAATGAGTAAAATTATACAATGTTATTGGAATAGCACATATGGCTTGTGCGAGTGAGAGCTTTATGCATTCTCTCACTCCCACGGCTAGGGGACTTTAGTTCATCTGAATACTGTAGAATGACTCCAAATTTAGAAAACAAACTAAGTTATCATACAAATGCAACAAATATTAAGGGGGGAACATACCCAAAATATGAAAAACTTTCCCTTATGAGTTACAAACCTGATTTTGTTTTTGGAAGTTAGAGTTAAAAAAAAGATAATTTTCCATATAATATGACATAAAAAATTTCCACCCTGTTGCCTTTTAAGGGGTGGGGGATGAAATATCAGTGTGTTTTTGGAAAAGCTGTAACTTATTTTGTATTTGACCTATCAGTCTAATTTTTTTTAAATTACAGATAAAATTCTGTTCTGTGACCTGATGAAATAGTTTTTAAAAATCTTATAATCTGAATTTTTTTAAAAATTTCAAATTTTTACATCAACGAAAAACTACAACTTGTATGTTTAAGTCTAAATAAAAAAACAAATTGAGGTTACTTTGTAATTTCCCTTCATCAGATCATAGAACTAAGTCTTCTGAAAAATTAAAAAAAAAATTTGTTGCTCCATCTTTAACAGAAAAGAAGTTATGATTTTCCCAAACTTTGAAAAACAAAAAAAATTTATTTTTCAGATAATTGAGGTAAAATGTTTTTCTAAATGTGATGTAGTTCAGAATTCTCCTGCACAGTAGTATGCATACGGTTAGTGCTGCACTCTAGTGATATTATTATCAACTAAAACAGAATGAAACGCATTTCAAAACAAAAAAAAGATCATGGCTCTATCTTGTTTCGTTTTCATGCTAGAGATTATTGAAAATTAGTGTTGTTTTCGTAAAAAAAAAAAAAAATTTAGTTTGAACACCGAGTCGTTTTTTCAAATTTTACATCAGTTTATAAAAGCCGTATTACATAAACAGATATACCAATTTAAAGAGTACATTTTAGAGAATCTAACTAGACAAAAAATTTTTTTTGATATTTTTTAAATTTGTTCAGTTGTTACTGGGTATGTTCCCCCCTTAAAAAGAGACCTCAACAGTCATTGGTCTGTTTGGTGATAGAGATGATATCTACCGATGATTGAAGGCACATCATATATAAATATGCCTTCACAAGACTCTCGGAATAAATCCCAAGAGCATGGAGATGTTGCTCTGTAATATTAGTAATAGCTCCTCTAGAACCAAACACAAGAGGCACGATGCTGCACAGTGTTCCTGTGAAATCAAGTGCTTAAGTTACAAGTTTCAACTTCATGCGCTATTCTGTTCTTGAGATACTTTGTGTAGCCCTGCAATTAATTTGCACAGATCAAGTGCAAATAATTTAACACTCCACCTCCCTGTTATGAGAAACTTACTCTGATATGAAAATAATAATTAAAATCTGGTGTGAAACACTCACATGACTTGTCTTGTCCATTAATATATATTGAGCCATATAATACTATGTTTTATCATTAGTAAACAAATAAAATGAAAAACATAACCTAATTTTAATCTAAAGTTTTTTTTTTAATTCCTTTTGTGTACGTTGCAATCTGTTCAATTCAGAACAATAAGCAACCCCATGGCCCAATGAGATGAGGATGATGTGTATGACATGTAAATGAGGTGTAGTCTTGTACAGACCCAGGCCGACCATTCCTGAGAGAGTATGGTTAATTGAACCCCAACCCTCAAAGTACACCAGTAACCACTGTCTAGTATTCAAATCCAAATAAAAGTAACTACCTTTACTAGGATTTGAACCAGGAACCTTCGTCTCCGAAAATCAGCTGTTAAACAGCTGATTTTGGCGACGACTTTACCTCTAGACCAACCCGGTGGGTTTAATTATCAATCTAAAGTTAATGACAGAAAATGAAAATCAACCACTTTCAACTTAAAAAATACAAAAATTCACTAATTGATCCCTAATCTAAGCTCCATAGAAAAATTGCTATGATAATAGTTAAAAGTTTTTTAATTTTCTATAACTTTGATTATACAGCCTACACTTCTGTTATAAAATGTGTTATAAGGCCGCAAATTGAAAATTCCAATTATATTACCGACTGGTCAATAAATAAAATACAAACAGTCACTAATTGACACTAAACTAAGAGTTGAAGAAAAAATGTTTGAAATAGGCTAATAGTTGTAGATTTTTAATTTTCTACAGCATTGATTATATAGCCGCACTTTTGTCATAAAATACATATTCTGAGGCCATTATCTTGAAAAAACATTTTTCACCATGTGAGTATAGCCCCCCCACAAGAATTTCAGCAGACATGGTGCTTATAGCAGTTTTCACTTTCTCTTGCCTATATGAACATATAGGAAGGAAAGTATTGTTTTCATGTCGATTTTTCAAAATCGAGTTTTCACCGGATCTACACGTTTTCAGACCCCCTGAATCCAAAAACATGTTTTTAGCGATTGGTCTGTGAGTGTCTCTCTCTCTCTTTCTCTGTGTGTGTGTGTGTGTGTGTGTGTGTGTGTGTATACAAAATATCTCAAGAACGGAACATCCTATGAACTTAAAACTTGAAACTTAAGTTACATACCACTTTTTTGCGATTTTCTCATAAACTGGTCCTACGATTTTTTTAAAAATCGCCTTGTGTACTAAATTTTTTTTGCTCTACAAGATAGGGTAGGCGCCATGTTTGCTGAAATTCTATATTCAGAAAAAGTATAAACATTGGAGCATTCTATTCGCGGTTGAACGGTAATTGTAGCAAATTATCTGCACAATCAACGCATCAATTTGAAAATTCCAAGTGTTGCTCCTGTGCAAATCCCAAAAATTATTTCAACAATATATAAACACAGTAAATTTAAGAATTTGCAAAATAGATACCTAACCCAATGACCATAAATACTAATATTTACATCCTGAACTGCAGAAAGTAGTTTATGGTTATATAACCTATTTAATCTTATTTACTGTAATATTTATGCGGTAAATTTAAATTATAATAATCCGTTCAGATATTGTAAATTTTTTACAGAAACTGTATATATAATAATGAAATCAAAATTCCCTACGCCAAAAATGTACGAATGAGTTTGGGTTGAAAAATTAGTTACTCCTTCTGTCGCTAGATGGTAGTACATATTTCGTATTAAATGTAGTACATCTTAATAGTATTGGATTTATACAATATAATATATTATATAATTTATATTATATTATAATATATATTATATTAATCCAATATATATATATTTATTTATTTAAAATTTTAATCCATATGAAATTTTAAAGAATATTGGATAAGTCAGAATCAAACATTTCAACATGTAAAAAGAAACATCCCAGAAAAATTGTCAATATCAATCACATTAAGATATAAACCACTAAGTCAAACACCATTGTTCAAAAATTCCTGGAGTGTATAGCATAACTTTTCAACCCCAGGTAGAAAACGACTGAATTAATTTTAAAATCTTTTCTAACAATCAATGACAAACAACTTTTGTGGAAGATGGAACATCAGTTTTGATCCTACATATTAAATATGATGATTTTTACTTTCTCTTGCTGATATGAATATATAGAAAGGAAAGTATTGTTTTCATGTCGAGTTTTCACCGGATTTACACGTTTTCAGATCCCCTGAATCCAAAAAACATGTTTTTTTTAGCGATTGGTCTGTGTGTGTGTCTGCGTGTGAGTGAACAAGATATCTCAAGAACGGAACATCGTAGAAACTTGAAACTTAAGTTAGATACCACTTAAGGACCCGAAACAAACATTTTCATTAAAATCAGTCAACCAGAAGTATTAGTTTATTCGTGTCATTTTTCACTTATTTGCGGTTTTCTCAAAAACTGGTCGTACGATTTATTTAAAAATCGCCTGGTTTACTAAATTTTTGATGCTCTACCAGATAGGGTAAGCGCCATGTTAGCTGAAATTCTTGGTGAGGCTGTTTTAAGTAAATAAATTTGTTTTTTTTAAGATTACGGCTTTAATATGCATTTTAGCGCAAAAATTAATATAATAAAAGTTTAAGAGAATTTAAAATCCTACAACTTTTATTTCAAACATTTTTTGTATAACGCTTAGTTTAGCAGTAGCCTAATTAGGAATTTTCTGGTTTTTTTCTCGTGAAAACGGGTGAAAAATCGATTTTCTTTTAAGATTTTAGCCTTAGTACTCATTTTACGACAAAAGTGTATATAATAAAATTTATAGGAAATTAAAAGAGCTACAACTTTTATTTATCGCATTTTTCTCCTCAGAGTCTAGTTTACCGTGAAAGAGTGATTTTCCGTATTTCAAAGTCAAACCGAAGTTGATTTTCATTTTGCGTCTTTTACTCATGATTAAAATTAGGTTAGGTTTTTAGAGGTTAGTTTTTTGTTTATTTATAATGTTTTATTACTAATTTTAGGTTATATTGTTAATTATTTTCATTGGCAAGAGAAAGTGCTCACGCCAGATTTTTCACTTTCTCTTGCCTACAGGCCGCATTGACGTAGTTGGTAACATGCTCGCCTCTCATCATGCGGTCGTGGGTTCGAATCTCACTCAGGCACGGCATATTTCTATACATTACAAAAACCTTTTATCCTTCACCGTCTGCATGAGCAGTAATTGCAGAACAGTCGGATGTTAAACAAAAAAAAAATAAATAAATAAATTAAAAAACAATACAGACCTATGAATATATAAGACGAAAAGTAATGTTTTTACGTCGATTTTTCGAAATTGAGTTTTCACCGGATGTAGTCAACACGTTTTGAGATCCCTGAACCTCAAAAAACATGTTTTTAACGATTGGTCTGTGTGTGTGTGTGTGTGTGTGTGTGTGTGTGTGTGTGCGCGCGCGCGCGCGTGCGTGCGTGTGTGTGTGTTTGTGTGTGTGTGTGTGTGTGAACAAAATATCTCAAGAACGGAACATCGTTCAAAGTTGAAACTTAAGTTAGGTACTACTAGAGGTCCGATACAAATATTTTCATCAAAATCGGTCAACCGAAAGTAGAAGTTTCACGTTTTTGCGATTTTCTCAAAAAAGGCTAGTACGATTTATTTAGCTAATTAACTAATACGGCTAGTACTATTTACTAAGATTACGATTGTATCAATTATGATACATTAGATTTAAATAATTATTAAACTTACACTATCTTTAGGCCTACTAATATAATAAAGAAGAAATTTTTTGGTTTGTTTGTTCGTTTGTATGAGGTAATCTCAGAAACTACTAAACTGATTTAAAAAAAAAATTCATTGTTGCTTAGCTTAAAGCTGCCTGATCAATGTAGGCTATGTTGCAACTCTAAAGCCGGGTACACACCTACAGGTATAACTAACAGGTCTACCCGTCACAGGCAAACTGTCATGTCAAACTTAAATGCAGGGGCATCCATACGTACAGTCTACCGTCCATCAGTTGGTTCAAAAATGTCGAGAGATAACACTATTGCTGTGTTTGCGGGAGTTACTTCTTAGTGTGTTGATTTTTTTTAACACTGTTTCTCTGGTGGCACTCGGTTTAATTCCTTTCAGAGTTTCTAATAGTTTTGCGTAAGCAGCTTCTTTTCGGGGGCGATTACTATATTCTGCGCTCTTTACGTTCCATATACATGGCTCACTACGATAAATTTCGATGAAATCTTCCATGACTTCTTTCTTCCTAGATTCCATTATCTGACTATCGAAAAACCGGACAACCGCAATATAAAACACAAAAACTACTAAAATTAAAATAATGAACTAAATAATATAAAAACTACGCGATATAAAACTACACAAAACAAATCAAATCGCAAAACAAAATTAAAACAAAGCAAATCACAAGCAGTAAAAAATGTATTTACGCCGCAAGAGAGCACTATTCGTTCAGCACGAGCATGGACAACTGACAGTATGAAATGCCTACACAATAGCAGGTCGACCGGCGGGTGAACCGTGCGCCTGCCGAATTTTCAGAAGGGTGACAGGCGACCTGACAGTTGCAAAAACTGACAGTTATTGTTCATCTACAGTGCACGTTTGACATGACAGTTTGCCTGCGACGGGTAGACCTGTCAGTTATACCTGCAGGTGTGTACCCGGCTTAAGCAACTTAAACCACGGTAAATAGAAGAGACGGTTGGTGTCACGCGCATGACCGGTCGTTATGAGTACATACCGTCACTAGCAAATGACGTCACCGGTGCGGAAAGCACCAGTTTTTTAAACTTCGTTCTTCTACATTAAAAACTAATATTGGGATATAATATTGAAAATAACAGCGAGAATAATAATGATAACAAAGAATTTTAATGGAATGTAAGCAAAATATAAAGTTATTTATTAACTGCCATTTTTCGTTGACGATTAAAGTAAACAGATTGTCTTTAGATGTTTACATTATGTATACGTCAAATGGGGTGACTTTGTGACAGCAGGGGTTAGATTGTGCCAAATCATATTTTTAACTCTCCCGCCTTAACTATAAGAGATAGGACCCTGTTTTTCGGACAGATTGAAGCTTTGAAATGTGCTTTGTTTTGCTATGTATTTCGGGTAACTTGAATTAACCTCTTCGTTTTGTAATAGCTCTTCATTCACTGTGGCATTTTGTCAAATTTGAGGTTATGTGTGCAACTTTTATGTGGGACCAGGGCACGATTCAGTATAATATAAATCAGGTTAGTATTACTTTTAGTACATTTAGTTGTGATTATTTTCATATAAAGTTTAATTAAATAAAATAAGTTTACGACGAGTTATTACTGTTTATTCGTTTGACCGCACATTCACGGGGTGACTTTGTGCCAATTTTGGCACAAGTCTCCCCCTTGATGTAACTTTTTGTTCAATAATTTTTTACAGCTGGCCGTTTACTAAGAAATAAGGGTTGTAAAATAGCTTGTAGCATACAGCTACATAACTTAACATGATTGAAAAATGCCAGCAGTTTGCTAAGATAGTGCTCTTACATTTTTTTGCGTTCCGTTGGTTTTAGGTTAAAAGTGGATATTATTTCAAAAATGGCAAGGAACTATGTTCGAAAGGGTGGAAGCCGACCTTATATAATACCAGGTAAAAGTGAGTCTGCAGAGGGCCTCCTGGTTACCAATACAGAAAATACTGAGACTTCTACATCCAGGAAGAAAAAAAGAAAAGAAACAAAATATCAGACAGCAGTGAATCAGAGTGTGGAGAGGAAATTTTTGATGAAAGTGAAGATAGCTAGAAAGGCTTTACTGATCCAGATTGCTAAACCAGATTTTTTGAGAGTAGCCTACTAATAGTGAAGAAACGGCAAGATGTACCTCGGATAGTAGCAACATAAGTGTTGGGGACTTGATTGTATTCTTATATGCAGGTAAAGGTGTATCATGGACATATCAAACTGACGTACACATTAATTTGATGGAGAAATCAGGCAAACATTGGAAATGACCCCAGAAAAGAAAGCTGAGATTTCGTATTCTAAAGAAGCAGTTTTAAGAACGATTGCTGATCTTGTACAATTGTCTGGAAGAGAATATTATTGTGGACTTGAAGCCATAGCCAAATGATTTTGTAATTTAGTTTGTAAAATTAGTGCTCAATTTTTAATTGATTTTTATTTGTATTTTAAGTTTTCCAGTTTTTATTCTATTCTATCATTGATATGTAAAGGTTTTAGATCTATTAAAATAAAGTAGACATGGTATTTCCTAGTTTTATGTGGCTAAAAATCATTTCTTTACAACATATGCTAATTTTAAGTAAATTCTTCTTTTTTGGCTTTAATAAATATTGTTTTTATTTCCGTGGTCTTCAATAAGCACAAACCAACCCCTTCTTAGGGTAAGATTGTGCCACATTAATTTTTAAATAAGATATCAATAGTAAAAACTTGCTGGCACAAACTAGCTCCGATCAGTGGGGTTAGATTGTGCCATGAATTTTTCAAATTTGTGGCTAACTGGCTTAATAAATCTCAAATTTTTTTAAATGAGATGAAAGCTAAAAACTAGCTCTTGTTTTAGGCATAGTTGCCGAAGTAATTTTTTGCATACACATAAAAATACGTAGATAAGTACACAAAAAGTGGCACAAACTCACCCCATTTGACGTATTAAAAATTTTTATACAATTTTGTAATTGAAATATAAATTAATACATGATATTTGGTAGCCTACTTCTAGGAAAATCAAATGGTTGTGAATATCTAACAGTCAGGCCTAATGTTATCACACACATTTTTTGTAGTTTATATTCTGGAAAAATGAAAACAGTATTTTGCCGTCCTTTTTTTTGGTTTCAACTTTCGGAAAACGGTGAATTGAAAATCTTTCATGTATATCTTTTTCATTGTTACAAATACTCGCAACAATTTTCAATGTAATGCCCGTTGCCAAGCTTTGTGCAGCTGAGAGGAATGCATTACGTCACTACTACTGTGAGAGATTGCGTTAGTAGTAGTAACGTTTTACTTGTACTACGTTTGTAGTAGTCAGGGGTACTATCTAAACTACAGTCCAGCCTCTCTTAGTTTGCTCCTAATGTAAACAAATAATGACGTCACTGAGCATGCGCATTATATCATAATGTGTACACGCTGATTAAAAAGTAACAACAAAATACTTTCAAAAGTATTTAAATACAAAATACTTTTAAAAGTATTTTTCTAAATGAAAGTATTAAGCCTACATCATATCATGACTGATGTTTTTAGTACTTTAAGTACTTATAATTTAAAAAATAGGTAGTTAACTTACATAGGAATACGACATCCGTAAAGTCGCAGACTCTAACGTGCACCCTGTAGGAGGTGGCTTTTGTTTGTTGACAGTAGGAGCAAACTAAGAACGGCTGAACTGTACATATATTTTGTGTCGCCGTATACAGCGAATAGCCAAAACAACACCCACGTATATGTCACCGCACTAGGCAGCCTACTGCCTACCGAATAGCAATGAGATGATTAGTACAATGTTATGACGTAGCAGCAGTCTGGTACTTCGTCTGTTCCCTTCATCCCGCAGCTGCACAAAGCTTAGATTCGTACAATAATTAGGTATATTATAAGTCACTAGATATAAACACGTACTAAATATTATAATTTTTTTTTTGTAATTCCTAATGTGTGTACGTTGCAATCTGTTCAATGCAGAACAATAAGCAACCCCATGACCCAATGAGATGAGGATGATGTGTATGACGTTTAAATAAGGTGTAGTCTTGTACAGACTCAGGCCGACCATTCCTGAGAGAGTATGGTTAATTGAACCCCAACCATCAAAGTACACCGGTAACCACTGTCTAGTATTCAAATTCGTGTAAAAGTAACTACTTTACTAGGATTTGAACCAGGAACCTTCGTCTCCGAAAATCAGCTGTTAAACAGATATTAGAAATAACAAAAAAAAAAGTTAAATAAAAACTATTAGTAGGTCTAATTATTTACTAGTTCTAGTTATGTTCATTAATATATTCGATTAAACTACGAGTAAATACATAAAGAATTCACATAATAACGTTAGTCGCTAATTAGACGGACTGACAACATTTACAAATACCGAAATAATGCAAACAGCTGGCCGTGTTATTAAGCATCGATGACGTCATCGGCTACTTCGCATCCTTACGTGTCCCCTACCGACTCTTCTAATTATCCTGACTTAAACTGTGACGATGTCGCACGTATCCATCGGGTGAATAGCACTTTTATTTTTTCTAAATCCTCTGGATGGTGTATTTTTTTGGGCTAGAAGCACAATTCAACTTTTATATTTCATAGAAAAACGCGAAGAATAACATTCGATTCGAAAAACATTAAAAATTCGGAATTATTCAAAATTTTTATTTTTGTACTGTATTTGATGTATTTGTTTTCATTCGACATGGAAGTGAATGGTCATATACTGTATTTTCACTTACTTTGCGTACCGGACTCATTATCTTAGCCGCATATCAACTGTATCTTTCTTTTCCATCGGTATTCTTTACGCATTCTATTCAATTTTGTTCAGTCGTGATTTGACTTTTAGGCCTTTTCTTAACGATCCACTCCACGCTACACCATTCTACTCCACTGCAATCGACAGAAATGCTCACCACGCCACGCCAACCCACGCCACTCGCTATGACTCACTGGAATTATGACTTGTCACCGGATGGCGACATTAAGTGGCAAACCTTATTTGTTTGGTGGCCCTGAAAAGGGCCGTTTAAGCGGTGGTCGTCTTGATCGGAATTCTCGGTCGTAGTCGTCGTGGCGGTCGAGGAGCTGGGCGACACGGCGTGTCGTCGTCCAGCGGAGACGTCATCTTCTTCCCTCGCAGTAGTGCGTCGATGGCTGCTTCATCAGATCCGGTGGGCGTAAGGCTCGGTCGAGGGCCCGCTGACGCTCGCGTCAACGGGCGATGACGGTCCGGTCGACGGCTTACGGTGACGGGTCGGCGAGCGGAAGCATCATCTTCTCTCTTGCGGGGTCGTCGATTAGCCTTCGCTGGAGTCCGGCAGCCGTGTACCGTGGTGGACGTCTTGTCTGCTGTCTGGATCGGAAGTGAAGCTCTCTGTGTCAAGATCGGTATTGAATCGCTCGGCTCAGTGCAGCGCTCTTTATATAGTCGCCAAAAGCGCTGTGGTAGAGAACGGCTACTGGCTTGGCCTTGATGACAAAGGCCTCTGTCGGTGCGGAGCCGAAAGGTTTGTCGGTGCGCCGCTAAAGGGCCTACCGCGCCGACAAAAGCCGGAAGAAGTATTGAAGGCCGGCAACACAGTAAATGATTAATTAGAAGGGGTGGCGGTGACAAACTCATTCACTTCCTGTCGAATGAAAACAAATATATGAAATACAGTACAAAAATAAAAATTGTGAATATATCCGAATTTTTAATGTTTTTGGAATCGAATGTTATTCTTCACGTTTTTCTATGAAATATAAAAGTTGAGTCGTGTTTCTAGCCCAAAAACTACACCACCCAGAGGACTTAGAAAAAATAAATGTGTGTCCCGAGGTGGCAGCAATCGCTGTGGACCGTTAAGGAGCCTCAATACAACCTAATGTATTATGTGTGGCGAAGCGTCCACACCTATTGCAAAATTAATTTCAATGAAATCCGATAGGTAGCGTAAGCGTCCACACCTATTGCAAAGTTAGTTCCAATGAAATCCGATAGATGGCGTAAGCGTCCACACCTATTGCAAAGTTAGTTCCAATGAAATCCGATAGATAGCGTGAGCATGCTTCTGTTGCGGTGAAGGAGGAGGAGAGAAATGAGAGGGAGAAGACAGATTGGAGAAGGGGAAGACAATTAAACATTATCACGATAAATTTTCATTAAGGATTGTAATTTGGCGTCCTTATACGGACTTATCTTAGCGTCAGTTAGTGACTCCCCAAATTTTAAAGTCGAACAGGGGTTTTCATGATTTTAATTTTGCGTCATTCACTCATGATTAAAATTAAGTTTTTACATTATAATTATTCATTTTACACTGTTTACTAATGATTAAACATAATGTTATATTGTTCATTATCTAAATTAGCAAGAGCAAGTCGTGTGAATGTGTAACACCAGATTTTTACGTAAAGTTATAAATAATTACTTAGCTAAGTTTCTCAGGAAAAGTGTTAGTTTATATAAAAGATGTAAAACTTTAAAATATTTTAAATTGAAAATTTATGTTTATTTTTGTATAAATTGTAATTAATTTTGAATAAAAAATTATTTATCATATGAGAAACAGTCTCCATGATACTTTTTCCCAGGGACTATCTTAATAGGCTCAGCAAATGTATCTCCATCAGTAAGTGTATCTCTCTCTCTCTCTCTAACAGAACAGTGCTGCACTTCTTGTGGGCTAAGCAGTTTAGTTGGTATGTAATACTAATGGTTTATTTATTATTCAAGACAGCTAAATTGCCTGCTCACTATTTCGTCTTATTTATTTTTGTTTTAGGATAATACATTTTTAAGTTATTTTTATTATTTCTCTACAGATATAACTCGTATACGTAATTTTCATATAATACACCCTACTTATTTATAATAGTGAACATATTTTCGTTAATTATTAATGAAATTTATGGTAATGAATTTTGGAAATTTAAAATTAATTTAAGTTGTTTACTAATTAGTCGGTAAACCACACAAAATTTCTCGTAAATTAATTTTTACTTGTATCCATTACGGGAATAATAAATTGAATCTGAATAAATCTGTTGTGAAACGTTCACATAACTTTTTCTTGCCAATGTAAATAATAAAAATCTGGTGTGAAAAATTCACACGACTTTCTCTTGCCAATACAAATAATTAATAATGTAACCTAACATTAGTAATAAAACATTAGAAATAAACAAAAACCTAACCACAAAAAGCATAACCTTATTTTTAATCATGAGTGAAGGACGCGTTTTTGAGATATTCTGTTCACACTCACACACAGACCAATCGCTAGAAACATGATTTTGGGGTTCAGGGGGTCTGAAAACGCGTAGATCCGGTGAAAACTCGATTTGGAAAAATTGACATGAAAACAATACTTTCCTTTCTATATATTCATATGGGCATACGAAAGTTCCATGGTTCAAATCATAGTAAATATGTATTTTGATGGTTTGGATTCAATGAACTTTCTCATGAATGTTCGGCCTGAGTCTGTACAAGACTACATCTCATTTTCACGACATACCTTTTTTGTAAAACAAATCGGTTTCGTAAGTCAATCCTATTAAATTATATTTTTTTATAAAATAACAATAATTACTTTCTCGTGACCTGTAGGCCTACAGGGAAGGAAAGTTCAGGCCTTTGTTTTCACATCGATTTTTCAAAATTAAGTTTTCATCGGATATAGACTTTTCAGGCGCCCTGAACCCAAAAACAAGTTTTTAGCAATTGGTCTGTGTGTGTGTGAGCAAAATATGTCAAGAACGGAACCCCGTGCAAAATTGAAACTCAGAACTTAAGTTAGGTATTACAGAGGACCTGACACGAACATTTTCATCAAAATCAGTCAACCGGAAGTAGTAGTTTATACGTGTAATTTTTTACTCTTATACAATTTTCTCAAAAACGGCTCCTACGATGGTTTTTTTAATCGCCTCATTTACCATATTTTTTATGCTATACAAGATAGCGTAAGCGTCATATTATCAGCTGAAATTCTTGGAAGGCTGTGTTCTCATAGAAAAATGTTTTTTTTTAAGATTGCGGCCTTAATATGCATTTTAAGGCAAAAATGTATACAATCAAAGTTGTAGAAAATTTAAAAACCAACAGCTTTTGTTTAAAATATGTCTTTGTATAAGTTTAGTTTATTTAAGTGATTTCTGTTATTTTTCATCAGAATCTGTAAAAACGGAGTTCTTTTTAGGATTGCGGCCTTTGCGTGTATTTAACGACAAAAATGTGTAATTAAAGTTATAGGAAATAAAAAAATCGAGAACTTTTAATTCAAGCATTTTATTCTACAAAGCTTGGTTTAGCATCAATTAATAATTTTCTGTATTTTTCTCATCAAAATCGGTAAAAAATTGGATTCATTTTAGATTGCAGCCTTAGTATGCATTATGATATAAGTGTATATAAGTGTATATTTTAGCAATTGGTTTTAAAAACCAATTGCTAAAATATACCTATATATTATATATATATATATATATATATATATATATATATATATATATATGTAATACATAATATAATAACTTAGTAAGGTATAAGAAATTAAAATAACTTAAGTTACCACATTTATTTTAAACACTTTGCTCAACACAGCCTAGTATAGAGGCAATTACTGATTTTTCTTTTTTTGAAGTTCTAAAGAGGTTGTTTTTCATTTTGCACCATTCACTTATGGCTAAAATTAGGCGATGTTTTTCATTTTACATTGTTTAGTCATGATTAAACATAGGTTATATTGCAAATTATCTACATTGGCAAGATAAAGTCGTGTAACCGTTTCACATCAGATTGTTTCTTTATTAAATGTAGAAACAGCAGTGTGGGAAAACCGTTCCTACACCTTCCTGCTCCACCACACCACTGGCTAGAGTGCGTATAACTATATACGTATAACTATATAAAAAGTAAAAAAAAAACCACAGTAAAAGAGGCAGTTCGTGTTATGGTAAGTTTACTGAAATAAACTTAGTACTTTTCGTGTTGAATGGGAAAGGGATTTGACCATTAAAAAGTTTTCTATGAAGGAACGTAAAGTGAATACAAAGAGCAATGAGGTTGTCTCTCGAGATTTTACACCCGATTGTGAGTTGTTGGTCCCTGTTATCAATAAATATGTGTACGGAACGGAGAAAGGATGGTAAAATTCAACTAAAGGAAAATCGTGTTAGAGCCCCTTTTCCTTTGTTATAATAATAGGCCTTTACCAAATAAATTAGCCGCAATTCCGCCGCTATAACTTTCCTCAAAATTACATCAACATAATTGAACTGAACACGATGAAACTTGTTCGAGTAGGTCAACAAAATAAACTAACCTTACATATGGCTTCGTGGTATTAGTATGCGGAACTACAAAGCGGAAGGCCACGGGTTCGATTCTGGAGTAGATTTCTCATGAAAATGACTCCCTCAACTCTATTGATCAGTGTCTAAAAAATCTATTTTTTTATCCTTAATGTGTGTATGTTGCAATCTAGCTAATTATGAACAATAAGCAACCCCCACCTGTCTGCCATAACAGACAGGTGGATTTGTAGGGTACAGCGATTTGTAAAAACCGAGATACAGCACACTCAATAATTACTAATTTAGGTTCTTTAACCCGAGGTTACTTTTGTCGCAGTAACCCCAGAGAATGCGGCAAAGTATTGGATCAGGAACACAAAGAACAAGGATAATCGACAACAGAATGACGTAATTAATACACAAGTAATATTGTAAGGTACTTACTTGACGTAAAAACAGTTTGTAGACATCAGCACTTAACAATCAGACATAAAGGCTTAACGTTGCAACGTGGCTTCACTGTCATTGCGGAAAACGACAATAAAACACTTGAAAACATCGGTACATACAATTGTCACAACAGATAAAGCACAAACAATGAAACTACAGCATACTAATATGTTACATTGAGGTAATCGGCGAGGATTGAACGGATGACGATATCGATATTGATTGAATGATATCGACGCTTTTTACAGCACAACAGCCATTGTAAGAGAGGCAGGAACAGAGCCAAAATGGACAAGGTGGGTACAGACCCGTGACGTAGGAGAAAACAGGTTTTGATTGGGGAATAAAAGCGCTAAGAAGAGAGGGTGCAGAAATACAAACTATTCAAACAGACGCAATAGACTACTGAACAGGAGTTTTAAATTATTTGCATTCAATCTGCTAATTCCAGGGCTATAAAACATAGTTCAGTTTTTATCACATGGTCAGCCAATTATATAACTTAAACATTTAACAGCAGAAGAGGTACAGGTGTAAAACACACCAATCAGAGTTATTTCCTCTGAGAGTATGAATTTCATTATACAGCCAGACCCTGTGGTGAATGAAGTAAAGGTGTCATTTACAGGGTGGAAAGTAGATGCTTTTCAGAGGGCTTGGTATCCTGATAATCATACTTTTCAACTCAGTGAGGAAGGCTATTGCAAACCACCTCAATCCTTATTTTACTGAGTAAAGCCTCTAGTCTAGAAGTTCAAACCAGCCTTTCGGCTGAAGACCTAAACAACAGTAATAACAAGCTACCCAATGAGATGAGAATGGTAGCCTAAGTATGACTAGTAAATGAGGTGAAGACTTGTACAAACGCAGACCGATATTCCTGAAAGTTTTTGGTTAATCGAACCCCAACAATCAAAGTATACCGGTAACCACAGTATTGTATTCAAATCCGTATAAAAGTATTATGAGCATAGTATATATATGCAATTTAAGAAAAAGTAGAAGCTTTTTTTTGAGAAAATTGCAATATGTGAAAAATTACATAAATGAACAACTAATTCCGGTTGACCTATTTTGACGGAAATGTTCGTGACGGGTGCTGTAGTGGTACCTAACTTAAGTTTCAAGTTTCAACTTCGTAATGTGTTCCGTTCTTGCGATATTTTGTTTACACAAAGACACACACACACGCATACCTATCGATAAAACATATTTTTGGGTTTAGGAGGCTTAAAAACGTGTAGGTTATATCCGGTGAAAACTCGATTTCAAAAAATTGACATGAAAACAATCCTTTCCTTCCTAATTATATTCATGTAGGGCAAGAGAAAGTAAAACTATCACTTTTCTAGAAGCTATCCGAAAATTTAAGTTACGAATATTATGGAAAATATTTCTAATCATTTTAAAATTATTCTTATCTTACATTTCCAATTTAAGTAACGTGTGCTGTTATCATAATTGCTTCGATTACGTTTAAAAAAAATATTATCTATTGATTGGATATTTAATACATTATTTAGCAAACGTGTGAAGTACTTCGGTGCCCTTGGAAAATCTCGAACGGCACTATTTCCACCAAAATTCTTTTTCATTTAATATTATAACCCACGGGGTTAATCTTGTGGCCAAGTTGTCGCCGCGAGTCAGTTGTTTCACAGCTTATGTGCGGAGACAGAGGTTCTGTGGTTTAAATTTTAGTAAAGGTAACTACATTTATTACGTAATTGATTCGTAATAAATCACTTCGTTTACTACATCTTTTATGGACTACGTACAAGATAGAGTAAGCGCCATGTCTGCTGAAATGTAAGGAGATCTGTGCTCTGGTAGGAAAAAAAAAGTTTTTTTTTTAAAGATTGCGGCCTTAATATAGATTTTTGGGGAACATTTTATATTATAAAATTTGTAGACCTTTTAAAAACCTACACATTTTTTATATCAAATATTTTTTTTGGCTTCAATTTCATTTTTATTTACAACTGTACAATGTTTTAAGCACAACTAGTAAATGAGATGGAATGAATGAGGAATGGCGGGAAAGTGACGTGAATGTGAATCGATCCAGTGACCAATTTCGGCGTGAAATGTTTCAAAGAATGTGGTGCCAATTTTTAATGGTAATGATTTATAAACTATGATGGATGATATTTTTTTGAGATGATTTTCTTTTTTATGAAATGAAACAGGCATGACAAGTTAAATTAAAATGTTTCTTTTTGTTATTTTTATGGTAGTCGGAGAAGATCCCTATTCCACCTTCGTTTCAGTCGTCTGTTAGCAGGGAGATCGTTAGTTGAAAGAGATTGGACATTTGGATTTATGTGATCAATTGTCTTTGGGTGTAATGAGTTGTATGTTGCGTTGAAAATGTCTCGAACTGTTGGTAATTTCAGGTCTTTGTGAAGGGTATGATCGGTTACGTAAAAAGGTGCGTTTGTTATTGCTTTTAAGTGCTTTTGACTGGTGTCTTTGAAGAATATTTAGTGTTGTATTGTGAAAACATTTTTAAGTCAAAAGAGATTGATTTTAATGTAGCGTCATTCATTCACTCATGATTAAAATTACGTTATTTTTCATTTTACATTGTTTACTCATGATTAAACATAGTTCACATTTTAAATTATTCACAGTGGTAAGAGAAAGTTGTGTGAGTTTTTCATACCAGATTCGTCTTTTTAAATTGTAAGGGGAGCAGATTAAGCAGCTGGTACTAATAACAGAAATGCCTTTGGTATAACGTTTTTGAGATGTTACGTAAAAGTAAGAGATCGCTGGTACTAGTATTAAAATGGTGGGCTATTGTACGCCGCCGCATTGACGTAGTTGGTAAAGTGCTAACCTCTCATCATGCAGTCTTTGGTTTGAATCCCATTCAAGTACGGCATATTTTCATACGTTACAAAAAAAAATCATTTCATTCTTCACCGTCTGCATTAGCAGTAATTGCAGAACAGTCGGACGTTAAACCAAAAAAAAAAAAAAAAAAAAACATTGTAGTAAAGTAGTTTTAATTTTAAGAAGAGTAAAAGTTATGATACATTAAATTTTATTTGCCCATAACAGGCAGGTGGAAATTTAAATTATTTGCACTTGACCTGCTAGTTCCAGGGCTACAAAGTATAGTTCTTTCTATCACATGGTCATCCAATTATACGACAAACATTTAAGAACAGAAGACGGAGGGGTGTAACCGACACTAATGTGCTTTTCACGGTTGATGAGCTCTGCTGTTCCACACGTTTAGACCAATCAGAACGTTTGCCAGCGTTGCCAGATTGTACCTGACAAACATTACGCGCGCATGCGTATAAGAGCTGCAATAGTTCACTATCGTCTTGTATCTCGTACTGAACACATCGATTATAGAGCGCATTAACATGCCATACTTTATAATATAATTAGCTGATTGTATGTTTATAGGTTATAATTGTTATTGAAAGACCAAAAAAATGGCTGACGAAATATTTAACAGAGCTACAAGAGCAAGTATTGGCAACGTTGCTGGCAAGTCATTGGCTAGCTATAAAGTAAGTAGGGGGCAATGCATACATTCAGAGCTCATCAGCCTTGAAAAATAGTTTAGTCAGAGTTATCTTCTCTGACGTAATTATTTTCATTATACAGTCAGACCCTGAGGTGAATGAAGTGAAGTTGTCATTTACGCGGTGGAAAGTAGATACTTTTCAAAGGGTCTGGTATGCTGATAAGCATACTTTTCCATTCAGTAAAGAACACACTGGTAAATCACCTCACTCCTTGTTTTACTTAGTAAATCCTCTAGAACAGTGTTTCCCAACCGGTGAGTCGCCGAAAGATTACAGGTGGGTCATGGCACGCTCCAAAAAACAAAAGCTTGGTTTGGCACCAAAGTGAGCTTTGGTGCCAAACCTAAAAAATGCGCTCTCTACTATTACTCAAGGCCACGCGAACAGTGCTACAGTTATCATTTTTACTTCTTTCACAAGATGCTCTTATTGAGTTATCGTGATATTCAGTGATGAAATCTGTGTATAAAGAGAAAAACTTAACATCTTTTTGGATTCAAGCAAGGGCACAATACACAGACGTATTAAAAATTGCCATGAAGTTTTTAACACATTCAATGCTGAACAATTATGAGGTATCTCTCTCGCTGTGGTGATTTCTAGTACGGCATGTTCTCTGCTTACTTTATTTACGCTGTATGTTACTTACAGTTTTATAAAATAAAGAAATTTATTTTCAACCTATACATGGATTTATCTTTGCTAACAACATAAAATTAAACAATTCAATAGGTCTTTTTAGATTTTTATTCAGATTTATTTTCGTCTGTTATGATAAATGTATTTCTTGATTGAATTTTCCGTTTACTGTTACTATTTACGCGTAATTGATCGTATAATTTTAAAATACAAATAATATATTTTTAAAGTAAATCCAAAAGTGTAAGCTATTTTGCATCGATACCTGCAAAGATAATAAATGCACAGCTCCAACTATAAACGAGGTTATAAGATCGCGAGATGAAAATTCAAAAACAAATTGCATGGTTACAAAGAAAATACCTTTCTGAGGGCTATACAATAGCAACAAATTAAGTCTCACTCCAGAATTACTTAAAATGTTAACAAAACAGAACCCGCTAGGCGAGACGGCAGCCTGGCGGTAACGCCTATCCACGACCCGCTAGGCGAGTCCCTACCACTAAATGTGTTATTGGTCTTTTCAACAAGCTACTCATGTGAACGCACGTTTTCTACCCTAGTGTTTTTAAAAAACAAGTACAGGAATTATCTCAACGTTGGATCTGATGTAAGACTAATAGCGTCGTCATTCAATCCTGACACAGACTCTTTAGTTCAAGCAAATCAGTGCCAAAAATCACATTCGTTTATTTATGTTTTATTTTAATATTTATTGAACTTAGTTTTTTGTGGACTTTATGCAAATATAAATAGTGATTTGATATTTAATATTTCAATTTTGATTTTGCAATGTCAATTTTGTGTTTTTACCTTGAATATAAAATAAAAGGTTTTGTTTTTTGTATTAATATGTTGCGTTTGTAATTAATTGTACGTCAACAGGTAATAAACACCAATAGGTATAAATACACAATAAATGTGGATATAACATTATGGGTCGCGAAAACACTCCAACAACCATTGGTGTGTCACAAGCCAAGAAAGATTGGGAGACACTGGTCTAGAAGTTGTATCGCACATAATTAGCCATTAATTATGTTGCTAATAAATTAATGTATTTAATAAAAGCAAAGAAAATAGTTTATTTTAAATATCTGTAAAAAGTAATCGTTGTAAAAAGTAAAAGAAAACAATCAATTAAATGTAACTGTTAGCTCATAAATATAAATATTAATGGTACCGACATAATAGTGACACATTTTTATGTATGTTTTTGTCGGCAAAATTTTAGTAAAAATGTTTATGTGGGAAAAATTTCGTTACTTGTCTCGATAACCCATTAAATGTAAAATTAATGTGTCGGGGTTTAAGTAAGCAATCACTACACCATATATTAACTTGTATTGAGTGCGGTAATTGCTTACACGTGTCTTGTAATTTTTAACGGAAAATGAGACCTTCGAAAGTTAAAAAGGGTTCTCATTGGTCCGACGTCGTGCAGGGGGGGGGGCTTGTACCGAGTTTTTATATAAAAGGCAATTTTAATTTTTGAGGAGTTCGTCGTTAATTTCAATAGATTATGGTTTGATTTCAATACAGTTTGTCGTAATTGCATACAGTTTGGCGTGATTTGAGTATAACAGTATTTAAATTATTATTTTAGTTATTTGATTTAAAGTTAATTAAAGGCGCGAATGTTATATTGTGAGCTACGGAACGGAATAACCATTTAAATCAGGGTTTTAAGGATAAAATTTAGGTAATTGTTATTTTTTTATAATATTTGTTGTTCATCAATTATTGTTTAAGTATAATCGAATTATTTAAATATTATCATAAAATTAATATGTTATTTTTAATTTTGTTCTGCATTGCATGAATGTTCCATTTCTCTCAATTATTCGATCGAACATCACATCTTTGGAACAATATTGTTTTTCTTTAGTTTTAATTTTGTTTTTAATTTTATGTTAACATACAAATTTTTAATGGTACAAAGTTCAAACCAGCCTTTCGGTTGATGACGTAAACAACAAACAACATTAAATTAAATTAACATACCTAATGGGAATGTCTTTGATGAACATTTGGTACAAAAAAACCGTTTTAAAAAATACATTTCAATAATCGGTTCAAGAATACACAAACTCCACCAGAACAATCACTTAGAATTGAATTTTCATTTCAGGCATTTTTTTCAACGAACGTAGTTTACCGTCAATTAGTGATATTAATTATTTTTAAGTCGAGCAGAGATTGATTTTCATTTTGCAGCGTTCACTCAAGATTAAAATTATTCAATTACTTCGCCCACCAATAATCCAACGATGAGACAATCGACAATTGGCGCACATCAAAACAACTACCACAATACAAATGACATAAAACTATGAAAATTGTAATCAGGATATGACATCATTGTTCAAGGAAATTATGTCGCTTAGTGGTTTCTAATCATAGTTATTAGGCTTATAAAACCAAATATAATATATTGTATTAGTTTATTTAAAGTCGCATTAACAGCTCGGTTATTAGGGACTACGGTGGGTTTTAACTTGTGAAAATTTCCCGACCCTAGCCGGGAATAAAACCTGGGACTTCCGCGTTGTAGGCTACCGTAGGCCTCTTCGCTACGGCCAGCAACTATTTACAAACATATAAAATGAACGCCGCCTCCGTGGCGTAGTGGTTAACGCATTATCCTATAAAAGGGAAGGACCTGGGTTTGATTGATATTCAGAAAATAATGTCAATCCGATTTCAGCATAGCCTGAAAATTATGTAAACCTTCTAAAAATCAAATATATTGTACCTTTTCTTTTGCTATCTCTTGCTCTATATAAATATATAGGGAAGAAATTATTGTTTTCATGTCAATTTATCACAATCGAGTTTTCACCGGAAATACACGTTTTCAGGCCCCCTGAACCCAAACACTTGTTTTTAGCGATTGTTTTGTGTGTATGTGTGAACAACATATCTTAAAAACAGAATTTTGTATGATGTTGAAACTTTGAACTTAAGTTAGGTAACTTACCACTAGAGGACTCAACACAAACATTTTCATCAAAATCGGTCAACTGGAAGTAGAAGTTCATGACATTTTTCACTTTATTCCGATATTGAAGTAGCCTTATATAGGCTACTTCATTTTTTGTGTTTTACAAGATAGAGTAAGCGGTATGTCTGCTGAAACTCGTGGGGTGGTGTGCTAACGTAATAAAAAATGTTGTTTTTAAGATTGTGGCCTTAACATGCATTTTACGGCAAAAGCAAAAAATCAACGTTGTAAAAAATTAAGAAACTTACAACTTTTATTTATAAAATTTTCTTTTAAAGCGCTTAGTTTAGCGTCAGTTAGTGATTTCCCATATTTAGCTTACTAAAATCGGTAAAAAATAAGATTTTTTTTTTAGATTGCGGCCGTATTGTATGTTTTACGACAAAAGGGTAGATAATTTAATTTATAGGAAATTGAAAAGCCTACAACTTTCATTTCAGGCATTTTTTTAACGAATTTAGTTTACCGTCAATTAATGATCTTCATTTTTTTGAAGTCGAACAGAGAGATTGATTTTCATTTTACAGCGTTCATTCAAGATTAAAATTAGGTTGTGGTTTTCTTATTATAGTATTGACTCAAGGTTAAACATAAGTTGAATTGTTCATTATCTGCGTTAGCAAGAGAAAGTCGTGTCAGTGTTACAAACCAGAATTTTAAGAAATACATTTCACCTACTTTTTTATAACACATTCAGTTATTCTCAGGTCGAGGTCGAGAAGAACTCTAAAAGAAAAATAAATGATTAATGGAAACGATTAAAAATAAACTAAAATTTTACGTACACTTGTAGAACGGATGACAACCGATTGACAAAACAAATTTTTAAGACACTAAAAATTAGACGTATGGTGTTGAATAAATGCTTTAAATAAGTCAGAAAGAATATTGAGAAAATCGGGATAAACCGAGAAAATTTAATGAACCGAACCAAATTCAGAAAACTGATTACGGACTTAAAGAGCTTCCATGAAGAACAAAAATTAATATCGGGTGAACAGAAGAAAGGAGAAAAGCCTACAGTGATAAAATGCTGAGAATATGAGCTGCAAAAAGAGCTTCCAGAGACGTCTAGTCATCTCAAATGGGCTATAATTGGCCGGATACGAAGGAAAATGTTTTCACGTAATTTTCCTTTACCACTGGTGATTCATACACTGATGTCAACAAAATTTTCTTTTCCTGTACCAATTGGATTTATTTGTACAGCGTGATTTGGATTTCAAAGAGTAACGTTATGTGAGAAGTTAAGAAACATGAAGCTCAGTTTGTCGTGAATGAAACTCGGAAATTACAGCTCTACGTTTAATGTTACCACTTCTCCATTAAATCAGCTTTTTAATCTCACGATGAAATACCATTGAAATTTTAAATTTAATTAATTCACATACATGTTGATAAATATCCCTTAAGCAATTAATTACAAATTATTTATCGAAAATTATTAAAATGTAAGTTATTTTGTGGCATATCCTTGGCACCCTTTTCATTAGTGTATTTGTTTATGTCCCCCGCATAACTTCCTCGACCCTTTTTCGGGTCATCTCTGTTAAAATAATAATAGCAGGCTATTCGATATTTCATTACGCAAACGAATTCCGCAGAGACCGCGTGTGGGCTCATCAGTGGGCTTAATCGCTTTACTCCAGGCTACATTTATCAATGCTATCACACTACGATGTTTTATTATTTATTCAGGTTAAAATTTATTTTAATAATGCTTAAATACATTAATGTAGCTAACTTGAATATGATAAAATATAACAGTTATATTAGCCATTAATTTAACACGGTTTTTTCTCCTTATTTATTTAAATTCAAACTGTGCAGCTCTGCACAGCCAGTAAATATTTTCACAGTTAACAGCCGAAACGTCTTAAAGAGGTAATTTCTGCTAAAGGAGTACATACTTCGTATTAATACAGATATTTATCATTGTTGTTGTTTAGGTGATCAGCTGAAAGGCTAGTTTAAACCTGTAGCCTTCCTCACTGAGTGGAAAATTATCAGCATGCAGGGCCCTCTCAAAAGGACATATTTTCCACTCTGCAAATGACACCTTCACTTCACAGGTCTGGCCACAGACCACAGGGTCTGGCTGTATAATGAAATTCATTACTTTCAGAGGAGATAACTCTGATTAGTGTCTTTTACACCTCTACCTTTTCTATTCTTAAATGATTCAGCCATTTAATTGGCTGATCATTTGATAAGAAACAGAACTATTTATTTTAGCTCTGCAACGAACAGATTGAGAGTAAACAATTTGACACTCTAATTGTCTTATGGGCAGATTTATCATTATGTATTAATATAAGGCATAGAAAGAATAAAAGCGTAGATTTTTTGAAAAAGAACAGTTTTCTCTTTGTCCCAATTAATTTTCTGAGAATGTACACTACACAATGCAGATTATAGTTTTTTAAATAATTTTGTAACTTTAAAGTTATACTTTAAATAAGTTATAGTATATAAAGTTTGAATATTTAAAAGTTAATTCAGAGTTTTGTTTAAAGTTATACAGTTTTTTTATTGTATATAACTTTAAATAGTTCGATGATTTTAAAATCGTTTATTGTTTACTTAATTAGATTTCTTTGACTTTACGAATATATTTTTATTAGAAATTGTATAATTTTAAAAATGTCTTCGTTATAAGCTCTAGTGTAGTTAAATCTCTTTTGTACTGTTATACTAAATAAAAGAAATGAACACCTATCCTAGGACATGGTTTTTAGCCATAGCCGGGTAGGCCAATTTCCTCCACCTCGAGCACTGTAAATTGTTGTAAATACATTATTACTTTTGAAAAAAATGCGTATAGGAATAATTGTAAAAAAATATGAAAATAAAGTTTTATTATTATTATTATATTTGGCTGTTCTGGTCAAGGTTTAAGCACAGTTTTCCTAACCCACTCCAAGCAAATGATTGGCCAATATCCTTTTTGCATTCAATGCAGTTGTATATAACTAAAAAATGCGTATAGGAATAATTGTAAAAAAATATGAAAATAGAGTTTTATTATTATTATTATTATTATATTTGGCTGTTCTGGTAAAGGTTTAAGCACAGTTTTCCTAATCCACTCCAAGCAAATGATTGGCCAATATCCTTTTTGCATTCAGTGCAGTTGTATATAACTAAAAAATGCGTATAGGAATAATTGTAAAAAAATATGAAAATAAAGTTTTATTATTATTATTATATTTGGCTGTTCTGGTCAAGGTTTAAGCACAGTTTTCCTAATCCACTCCAAGCAAATGATTGGCCAATATCCTTTATGCATTCAATGCAGTTGTATATAACTAAAAAATGCGTATAGGAATAATTGTAAAAAAATATGAAAATAAAGTTTTATTATTATTATACTTGGCTGTTCTGGTCAAGTTTTAAGCACAGTTTTCCTTGGCCACTCCAAGCAAATGCTTGGCCAATATCCTTTTTGCATTCAATGCAGTTGTATAAACTACTGCTTTTGGGCCTAACATAACAATTGTTCCCTATGAACGAGGAATTGCCAGTAAGCGCGAGTCATAAGGTCGCTTTGATTACGTCCCTGCCCTTCGTATTCCCGCCCCGTCACTACTACCAATTGAATGATTAAGTGAGGTCTCCGGACTTGTGCGCGGAGGCTGCACACGCGGTCTTCAATGTTGCTGGCAAGATGACCATACTTAATAATTTAGAGTAGGTAAAAGTCGTAACAAGGCTCCCTATTTCAAAGTTTCCCTATTCAAACTTTTGACTTATATAATAATGTAGTATATAAATTTTACTTGACAATACAATTTATTTTTTTATTCATATAACAAACGTAAAACAAACACTACTGATAAAGTTCTGTAAAAGCGCGGGCTTGTTGCCAGACATCAATGGATAACCTATTCAAGATATGAACTGGACATTCTAAACAAAACCAAAGCAAAATGATCGTTTAATTTATATGCCCAGAGCGAGCGATTTTGTTATTTTCACTGTTTATTTTTCTAGATAACCAAGATTAATTCAAAAAATTTATCCTCTCTCTTGTTTTGGAATTAACGTTTTGACAGAAAATATTTATGAGTTTCCGGTGGGAGGAAAGGGGTAATCGATTAAATGTCGTTCCATTTCGATATCTGAAAATATTACCGTAGAATATTAGGTGCTGTTGGCTCAGGCTGTTTTTGTGTGTGAATATTTATTTTTTTATTTTATATCTTAAATTACAGTCAAAATTATCGATTGAGTGAAAAATATATCCAGAATAGTAAAAAAATGTTCTTTCTGAAAGGATGCTCGGTCTGTGTAAGAATATTCGTACATAATTTTATCCCACTAGCTAAGCTTAGAAGTTGAGGACAGAGCTTCTTTCTGGATTTATTTTCCAGTAGGCCAGCCAGTTGAGACAATAGTATATAACAAACGGCTTTAGGCCACAGGCTATAAATCGATCATAGTTTGTATTACAACTTGTGGAAAAACAACCCTGTGTGGGCAAATGCAGGTAAACCGGCACACTATTTCCCCGCATCTATATATATTGCCCTCCCCAAGCATGCAACTACAAGGAAGGGAAGACAGTTCAAGGCTACGTTTGACACCCTTCATCGGGTCTCCCCAACACTTGTTAATCCACCTTCCATTAGCAGGCCGAGCGCCCACACCTCCATGGAAAACAAATAAACCATTATTGTTCATTTAGGAGAGGATTCTCTGTCTGAACCCATTTCAATTGAGGAATCTTTGACTGGAATCGTTTTATCAAGCAGGATTTTTCCAGCCATGTGGGATCTCATGTTACGTATTGACTCCACTGTAAAAACAAAAACAAAAAGTAAAAATTCGTGAAATGGGGTCGTTATTTTTTCCAAAGAGACTCTTGATAGTTACTCTCAACAACTTGGTTTAATTTATTTACAAAATAAAAATGACTCAACATTTTGAAAAAGAAAAGTTAATTACAATTTATCAAGTAGTACTACAAAGGTAAGTTACAAATTTCAACTTTGTATGATTTTCCGTTTTTCAGATAGATTGAATTTTGTTCATACACACGCTAAACAAGCACAAACACACACACACAAACCAATCGGTAAAAAGTGTATTTTTGGGCTCCGGGACCTAAAAAAGTGTATCTCCGGTAAAACTCAATTTAGAAAAATCGACATGAAAACATAATTTTCCTTATCTATATTTCAAATAGTAAAAAAGAGAGTAAAGAGCTCGTCACCGGATGGTGAGCATGAGTAGCGTGTGGGAAACCTTAAATATTCGGGGTCCAGAAAAGGGCAGTTTAAGTGGTGGTCGTTTAGGCGGGAAGCGTAGGTCGTAGCCGTTGTGGCGGTTGAGGAGGTGAACGACACAGAGTCTCGTCGTCCAACGGATGCGTCATCTTCTTCCGTTGTAGAAGAGCGTCTATGGCTGGTTCGTCGCAACGGGCCGCTGTGGGCATAGCTCGTGGGAGCAGACGACGACGTCCCGATCGATGGCGATTAAGTGTCGGGTCGGCGGAGGGAAACAAATTTTTCTATCTCACGAGGTCGTCGATGGGGCATCGTCGAAGTTCGGTAGCCGTGTGCCAATGGTCGATGTCTGGTCGAAGCTGTAGAATAGGATGGAATGACTGTCGGGATCAGTGGAGTGCCCTTATATAGCAAACAGACGGGTCGGTTACTAGGCCCTTTGCAATGACGACAAAGATCTGCACTATAAGTCAATATTTTCAGTTACCCTCTGTCGGTTTATTCGGAAGCTTTGTCGGTCGGAAGCCTAAAGACGAAGACGGTGAAAATATTTTCTTCTGTTTTTTTTACTTCTAGGCTTCTTTAGTTTTTAAAAAGATGTAGAGATTATAACAGATGTATTTGAAGTTTTAGAGAAAATTTGTAAGGTTTACCATCGGTTTTTTACTTTCTCCCATTTAACCTATTTTATAAACGGATAGCATTTCTCGTGCGCGTACACACAAACTCACTAGCGCACGCAAGAAAAGAGACGGAGAGATACAAATACAAAAATCATTATTTTGCTTCCGAGTGGTCATGAAAGGATATGCTAAAATCTAGGTATTGAGTATTTTCACAATGGTAATACTTTTTTGCACCTACGAGGCTGTGAGAATGTGAAAAGTATTCAGTATAGGGTGAATATCAAAAGGAAAGATCGGCGCACCGATGAAAGGTTTGCATGAAGGTGATGCACATCAAAAGCAACTGTGAAACTCAAATACGGTCTATATTACAAACAAGTCGTCCTTTGTTATATGTGTTGTACTAAGTAATTAAAGCTTAAACTTCGATTTTTATCAAGTTCTACTTTTCAAGTTGCTGTGAATGAACATTTTCACGCTATCTTCAAAATACGTACTGATATGTAAAACAACATTTTAATTTTAATCATACTTTTTTCAAACAATGCCTACTATAAATTAATAACACACAAAAAACTATATTCAATGTTTACTAAATCACATCAACTAAAATTTAAAAGTAAATTTTATTTTTTATATTTACATAAATAAAAACATACAGATTTTATATTATGTAGGCTATAGCCTACATAATATCACACAGTCAGCCAATTATAAATGACTGAAAAGTTTAAGAACAGAAGAGGTAGAGGTGTAAAAAGGCATTTCTGCTATTTAGCGCCCAAACTGCTCAATCTGCTCCCCCTACAAATTAAAAATATGCCGGACATCATAAGGTATAAAAAAGCAGTACCCATTTGGCTATTGGAAGTAGGGAGAGACGCTATAGAAAAAATGGTTACTCCAGGAAACGTATAGTTTTGTGAGCTCGGCTACCGGTTTCAATTTTAGTTTTCTATTTTTAAATACCGTATTATTCCGAATACAAGCCGCACCCGAATTTAAGCCGCATCGGAAAAATCACGATCAAAACTAGGAAAAAAAATTTCAAGTACTTTATTAAATTTTGAGAATATTTTATTTCATAAGAAAAAAATTACCGTACTTATCTTAAACAAATACACTTACTACTATTTATTATTTTAACTAGGTAAATTAAATTATTGGTGTAATTATAATACTTATGTGTATCAATCGTCTGAATCACTGGCTGCATTACTTTCACTATCACTCTTATGTGATGAATTTTTAGTAACATTCCATTCATCGTCTTCCCAAATGACATTATCTTCTGATCCATCCATGTTATTTGAAACACAACACTTTTTAAATCCTCTTATAATAAAATCAGCTGGAATGTTGTCCCACGCAAACTTGATCCAGTTGCCGAGTTGCGCGATTGATGGTTTTTTTATTTTGCCTGTTGGAGTTAAGGCGTGATCTCCTGCGACCAACCAGTCATTATACAAACGTCGTAGGCTGTCTTTAAACGGTTTATTTACAACGACATCTAACACCTGTAATTGACTGGTCATTCCTCCGGGAATGACAACAAGATCAGTGTTTATTTCATTTTGTAATAAAGTTTTCACTTCATCGGTTGTGTGGCCACGAAATGCATCTAGGACTAACATACCACGACGTTTCAATAAAGTTCCTGGTCGACGATTCCATACACTTTTTAACCAGTCTATCATCAGTTCATTGGTCATCCAACCTTTCTCACTGCAGCGGAAAATTACACCCTGTGGTAAGTTTTCTTTCGGCATTGTTTTTCTGCGTAGTATAACGTAAGGTGGAAGCTTACTTCCATCGGCTAAGACTGCAAGCATTACAGTTACACGAAGCTTTTCATTAATAGATGACTTTACAGTTACGGACTTGGCTCCTTTTTTTCAACTGTCAAATTTGTAGTCATGTCGAAATAAACAGGCGTTTCGTCAGCATTTCCAATCTGACTTAGTAAGTGATTGTGTTGCTTTCGTAGACCAATAATGAAACGCTGATATTCGATGAGATTCTCTTCAAAATCAGTAAGCAGTTTTTGAGCAATTGATGTTTGACGTCTCAATGTGAACCCGTTTCGTCGCATCATTCTTCTCATGCAGCCGAAACTTGCCTTGAAGTCTTGGATATTTAGTAATTCTCCAGATATTTCCAATGCTTTCATTTTTGTAAAATGTGTCGCGTTACAGGAAGCCCTTGCTGTCTTAAAGAAGTCACGTACTGAAAGTACGTGACTATTATTTAGTTATTTAGAAAGCTGAACCAACATCTAAGAATACTAAAAACCGTGATGTAGACATTTTAAAAACTAAATTTTTCTTTGCACTAAAACGAGCAGTAGGCCTATAAAATGATGAAAAATATTCGTTCTTCGTAACATGATAATTTTTCTGTGTAAACCTGATAAAAACTTCATTTTTTTCATAAAATAGTTTTTTTTTACGTAATTTAATGTTTTTGGTCGATCTAGGCCTAAATTATTGATAAACATGAAAAACCAAAAATCGAAATTTTGAGTTAAAACCATCGTACAAATCTCCCCTTGCTAAGTGATCCACATTCAGTAATCTGGACAAATCTTTAATCCGGCATCAACGGAGCCCCGAAAGTGCCGGACTAAACAAAGATTACTGTAATTTCAAAATAAAGAAATTAAATTAATCACTGTTGTTTTTCATTAAATAAAAAACGAAAGTGAAAAATCATGACGTAACTTTTGTTTCGGAATTAAAGTTACATAATACGGGTATCTTTATTCAGTAAATGTTACCACTAAACCATTATATTTTCAGTGGACAATAAATTGGCGGAAAATCCGTATGTTTCCGACATTTGTCAGCTAATGGAAAGAAAATGTATATCGGACGACAAGTCGCCGTGATTTATTACCTAAATGTACCATACATACTCGTAGAGCACCAGTAACTACGGCCCCGATGGTGGCGACGGCTACAAAATCTACCCATTTCTTTCCACCCATAAAATATCAGTGCGTGTCATTTATATTTTACTATTTACTTTCTTTTCAATTTAAAAAATTATATCCATTAAATTTGAACAAAAAGACCTACTAAAAGATAAATGATCAAAATATGTTTGTTTACTTTTATTTCGATTGTAAAACATAGAAACCCGAGAACGAAAAATAGTACTTCATCATGATCGATTCAGTAAAAAGTTACCACGACCTGTCAAATCATGTGCTGTTGTTTATTAGCCATCAGCCTAAAGACTGGTTTGAATCTCTAGAGGCTTTAATAAGTAAAACGAGGAGTGAGGTGGTTTACAATCCTCACTAAGTGAAAAAGTATGGTTATCAGCATGCCAATCTCTCTGAAAAGCACATAATTTTCTACCCTGCAAATGACATCTCTACTTCATTCACCACAGGGTCTGGCTGTATAATGAAATTCATCACTCTAGAGAAGATATAGCCATGACTAGTGTTTTTTATACCTCTACTTCTTCTATTATTAAATGCTTCAGTCATATAATTGGCTGACCACGTGATGAGAAACAAAGCTATATTTTGTAGCCCTGGAACAAGCTGATCGATTGCAAATTATTTAACACTCCAACTGCCTGTTATGGATAATATTAACTTATTAAATACCAGAGTCTAATTCGTCGGTCATCGAATAAAATACAACTAAAAAATCTGGTGTGAAAAACTTACACAATTTTCTCTTGCCAAAGTAAATAATGAACAATATAACCTTAGTTTACTCATGTGTAAACAATGTTTGTTTTTACCCTTAATGTACTTTGTAATCTGTTCAATTTAAGAACAATAAGCAAACCCAAACTCATGATATGAACGACGTGTAAATGAGTACAGACTTAGGCCGACTTTTCCTGGGAGAGTATGGTTAATTGAACCCAAACCATCAAAGTAAACCTGTAACCACTGTCTCGTAGTATTCAAATCCGTATAAAAGTAGGGCCTAACTACCTTTACTAGGATTTGAAACACGGAACCGCGGTAAATAGAAGATATTTTCTATTTACTCCGGATTAATGAGTAAACAATATAAAATAAAAAAAAACATAACCTAATTTTAATCATGTGTGAATGACGATAAATGAAAATCAATCCTTGTAGGACTTAAAAATACGCAAAATCTCTAATTAATTAACACTAAACTAGGCACTATAGAAAAAAATGCTTGAAATTGTAAGTTTTTAGTTTTCTACATCATTAATAATATATGATTTTGCCTGAAAATGCATATTGAGAGGCGAAATCTTAAAAAAAAAATCATTTTTTTACCACGGGAGCACAGCCTCTCCAAGGATTTCAGTTACGGTTACGTAGTTAGTTAGTTATTTAGCCCACACAGTTTACGGTTATCCCGTCATGTAGAGCACAAAAAATTAGTAAATGAGGCGATTTAAAAAATTAACTCGTAGGAGCCATTTTGAGAAAATCGCAAAAAAGTAAAAAATTGCACGAGTTAACTTCTACTTACGGTTGACCGTTTCGATGAAAATGTTCGTGTCAGGTTTCTAGTTATATCTAACTTAAGCTCTGAAATTCAAATTCGTACCATATTCAGTTTATGAGATAGTTTGTTTACACTCATAGATCATAAGTAAAAAACATGTTTTTTTATTCTGGGGCCTGAAAACGTATAATTCCCGTGAAAACTTAATATGGAAAAATTAACACGAAAACAATACTTTCTTTCCCTATATATTCACATACGTAGGGGAAGAGAATTTAAAAATAAAATTAAACTATAACTACTTAAAATAGGGTCAATCGTTAGAAAAATATTGTTTTCAGGAACACATGCATACATACTGAAAAGGGGAAAGGGTTTTTGTATACACTAGTTAAAATAACCATGTGATCAAAAAGGTTAAAGAGCTTTCACTGCACAGTTTTAAAAATAAAGTCAAACAGTTTCTGCTACAAAACCAATTTCTTATGCAATCAATTCTTTAATAACCGCTAAAAACAATTTATCCAAAAGTGGGTTCAACCATCTCGTTTAGATGCGCATGTTCATCGAGTAATTCTTTGTAATAATATTTTCTTCATTTTGTGCTAGAACAATGAGACTTTTAGATTAAAATGCAAAGATTTTTCAATTTACCATTGTATTTTATAATTACATCTAACTTTGAATAGTAGCATGATTTTAAAGCAATAAGTATTGTTTACTAATTAGATTTATCAGACTTTTAGAGTCTATTTTTTTTTTGAAATTGAATATACAGGGTGATTCATGAAGTTCTCCCCCCACTTCTACAGCACATTGTACTAGTAAAAATAATGAAAAAATGTTATATAAACATAGGTCCGAAAACGCTTCGTTAGCGAGTTACAGCTAGCGAAAGTTTCGACTGGATTTCAGTTCACCAGGTGAAATGAGGTCTTCCTGGAATTGTGGTAAGGTAGATTAAGGGGCGAATTCAATCATTTCTTATGGTTTTTGATCTGATAAATTGAATAAAACAGGTCTCAGAACTGTAAGTTAAATAGTTTTTGAGAAAACCAGTGTCAAATGCAAAAAATGGAGTGAAAATCACATTTTTTCATCTTTGGGCAAGAATAACTTTGTTATTTCACCAAGAAACAGTTAAAAATTTTCAATAAAAAATGTAGAAAATTTTATTCTGAACAAACCGGTGTAAATAAAGTACACAGAAAGCGAATAGTTTTTGAGAAAACCAGTGTCAAATGCAAAAAAATGGAGTGAAAAAAACACATTTTTTCATTTTAGTTTTTCTGGTTAATTTTACTTTGTACTCTTATGAATAAAAACTCATTTAATCAAACATCTATTCGCTTTCTGTGTACTTAATTTACACCGGTTTGTTCAGAATAAAATTTTCTACATGTTTTATTGAAAAATTTTAACTGTTTCTTGGTGAAATAACACAGTTATCCTTGCCCAAAGATGAAAAAATAAGTTTTTCACTCCATTTTTTGCATTTGACACTGGTTTTCTTAAAAACTATTTAACTTACAGATCTGGGACCTGTTTTATTCAATTTATCAGATCAAAAACCATAAGAAATGATTGAATTTGCCCCTTAATCTACCTTACCACAATTCCAGGAAGACCTCATTTCACCTGGTGAACTGAAATCCAGGCGAAACTTTCGCTAGCTGTAACTCGCTAACGAAGCGTTTTCGGACCTATGTTTATATAACATTTTTTCATTATTTTTACTAGTACAATGTGCTGTAGAAGTGGGGGGAGAACTTCATGAATCACCCTGTATATTTTAATGTTTTTGTTTTACGCCCATTTTTTTATCCGAGGCGGCGAGAAAAACTCATATTCACCCCTTGCGATGGGTAAGTAGTGTTGAACTCAATTGAGGCGTCCTCGTCCAGTGCCAAGGAGGCCGCAACCGCCTACCAACCAAAAACCCGCCGCCTGGCCACTTGATCCGGCATCAGCAAAGAACCCTCCTCCTCCCTCGGAACTGTTTATATGTAATACTACAAGGAAAATGTCGGGTTAAAAAAACATACATACTGTCAGCGGGGCGTAAAACGGAACCGTAGCCTAATGCCTCTCTCACTGTCACTGACCAACACTCACTCTCTCACTTTCATTCATCTCTTTCATCACCAGCTCAGGAAATTAGTGTGCCTACCTTACCTACTGAGATCGGGACAGGATTGATTCACTGTGGGAGAGGGTGATCCCGCTGATCTCTATATGTCTCCTCCTTCCGCAGTCTCCCGACCACCCTCTCCGCAAACTGAGGGACCAACTTCCAGCTCTCCTCATACTGCAGCATCGCTGCCCCTACTCTCTCTGGGATCCACTGTGCAACGCCTATCTTCTCAAAAATGTCTCCATTCTGTCAAGGCCAAAATAGGAACATCTTTCAAAAATATGCGAAATGGACTTCTCCTCTTTACTATCGCACAGTCGACATTTCGGTACTTCGTGAAGATTGAACCTAGTCAAATATGCCCCAAAGCAACCATGCGCTGCTAGCAACTGCGTCAGCTCGTGGGTGGTTTCGCTAAATGTCCTCCTTATTCTTATAAGCCGTAGTGTAGTTTTAAATCGCTCTGCTGCTTTTTAATTGCTTTTGTGTTGTGTTACTGAATAAAAGCAGAAAACACCTACCCTAGGACACGGCTTTTAGTCATAGTTGAGTAGGTTATTTCCTCCACCTCATACATTGGGAATTGTTGTAAATGAATTACAGATTTTTGAAAGAATTTCTATGGAAATAATTGTAAAAAAATGAAAATAAAATTTTATTATTGTTATTTGTTTTTTTGTCTATCTCTTGCCTAATGAATATAAAAGAAGGAAAGTATTATTTTCATGTCGATTTTTCCTCGTAGTATAGGGCCAATTTTAAACCACGTGAGGTGACTTTAGGCGTTTCTGGAACTCTTTTTGAAGCCCACATTCTCAGGATTCGATCACTGTATGCTTTTTTCCTTTCTTCTGTTTATGACGATTTTGTTTCAAGAATTTCTGAGATTTTAGTTACAATTCACTATTATGATCAAATAGAGGATTTATAGACTGTATTCCACTGAAACCTCACTTTTATAAATTTTGTCACTTGCAACGTTTTTCAGTTGAGCCATTCAATTAGTTGCCTGAATTTGGTTCAGTTTATTCCAGTTTTCTCAAAAACCTTTCTGACTTCTTTAAACCATTTATCCGGCACGATAGGTTCATTCTTCATGTCTTAAAAATTTGTTTTGTCAACCGGTTGTCATCCAATCTATACAGGTGTTAATAAAATTTTAGCCTTCTTTTTCTAATATTTTTCTAATGTACAGTTCTTTGCAACCTCGTAACCTATATTGTCCGTTAACTATCTTCGAACCCATTATCTTGTGAAGGATCTTTCTATCAAATTTCTCTGGTTCTCTTAGATTAGCCTTCCCGGTTATTCTAAAGAACTCACTCGCGTACTGATACACAAGTTTTGTCACATTATTTAATATCTGATCTTGGTTTGTCTTGAGTGTGTTTCTTCTTATAAAATTGGTGAGTTCCTCGGAGTGCACCAACCATCTTTCCTCGTCTGTTGTTGTTCACTTCCTTTTCGCTGGTCTTTGGTTGTGTTATTTCCGCAAGGTACTTTATTTATTTATTTACAACAATATAAAGGCTAACCGAACTTATCCATATAAGCCTTATTGACAAAAAATTTACATGTATATAAAACAATCTTTGCTTATAACTATTTGATTTACATACTAATACACTCTTTGTCTCTTTTTCTCATAAGAATAAAATAATGTTTCAATAATATTACTTACTATAATATCAAATTAATAAGAAAAAACAAAACAAAAATTCCCACAAATAAATAGTTTAGCAAAACTTGATCAAAAATAATATTATTTATTAATGAATTTATAAAAGGAACAGGAAAAAGAAACAGCAGAAAAAAGAAAAAAGGAAGAAAGAAAGAAAAAGATGTGAGTCTGCTCTGTGAATTTATGCCATTTATTGGTAGGTGAGTGCCTGTTGACATTTAGATAAGAATAAAATTGTTCGTAATTATCAAAAAAAGGGTCGAGTTCCAGATTAAACTTATTAAAAAAAGGATAATGTCCGTATTAAGAAAGTATTACTGAATTGCACAGTGTTAACTTTAGGCAAATAAAACCGATTAAAAGTCCTAGATCCAACAAAAGGTACATAATAAAAATAATATACTTGAAGCTATCAACTTTTCCAATTTTTTCTGCATTGTGTCGTCAGGAGAAGAGGGCTGTTTTGAAGTCCGTTATGTATTTATTTTTCTCAAAGAATATCTGTAATTTTGATTTTTCTACATGTCTGATTTGTTCAAAAAATTATCAGTTAAAAATTGTTCGTTCAAAAAATTGTTAGTAATACATCATATTTTTTTTTAATATGAGAAAATTACTTTTTGTGTTACTAATTTCAGATTTAATGTTTTAAAAACCGATATTTTTTCATGAAATGTTTCTCGTATATGAATTTTCAATATAAATAATAAAAGTAACTTTTAAAATCAATAAAGAAATTTGCAGATTATTAAATTGTACTAATCCTTTAATGCATACTCAAATATTGAAGTACAAAAAAACAAAGACAAATAAAACATATCTGCGGTAACGTTAACATTGATTTCCTCTTATAATCATAAAAAAATTCGTTACATATACGAATATTAATAATTTAACAGGACGTAGACAAGGTTGGTACGTGGTAGATACGTAGGTGTATTAACTTCGAAGCCTACACTTTGATATGCACATAAATTTAAATTCATTTATGGGGAAAAAATAATGTTAGTATTTTTAATACGTTCGAACGAATAATATTGATTTTAATAAAATTATTTAAAAAAAAATAATTTTTTTGGATTAAAAAATTGTGTATTAAGGTGGAAGTCTATCTCAAATAATATTACAAAAAAGTTTTATTTAGAAAATTTAGTTTTCTGACTAAATATTATTGTAATAATTGGAGAAGTTTTTATTATATAGGTGTTAACAGGTGCCATTAATAAAAGTTGGTCTTATTATTCAATTGTTGTCACTTTGGAAGAGGGAAGAAAGGTCTTTTTGAAAAGCATGCTTATCAGCATGCCAGGCTCTCCGAAAAGCACCTACTTTCCACTTTAATGATAAGATGGCACTTTCATTTCATTCACTACAAGGTCTGGCTGTATAATGAAATTCATTACTCTCAGAGGAGATAACTCTGAGTAGTGTATTTTACACCATGTGATAGGAAACGAAATTATTGTTTGTAGCCCTGTAACTAGCAGATCGAGTGGAATTAATTTAACGTGAGACTATGTGATGGTTTTAACTAAAACTTACGATTTTCGGTTTTTTATGTTTTTCAATTGTTTAGAACTAGTTCAACCACAAAACTTTAAATTACGCGAAAAAATAGTATTTTAATGAAAAAAAATTTAATTAAGTTTTTAGGAGGTTTACCCAGAAAAATTATCGTGTCACCAAGAACGAATATTTTTATAATTTTTTATACGGATCGTTTTAGAGTAAAGAGAATTTTAGTACTTTAAAAATATCTGCATTACTATTTTTAATACTCTCAGCCATTGGTTCATCTTTCTAACAAACTGTTGATGGGAAATTCACTTGTTTGTGTTGTGCATTTTGTTTTTGTTTATGCCTTTTTGGTTTTTCGCCTGTTCCCGCAAATTAAATTTTTTAACATTTAGGTATATTTTTCTGGGATACCATTAAACCTACCAGGCTGAAATTTTTACCTGTTACTTATCTTGCATATGCACATATTCTGGCATTTTTATGACTTCCTCAAATTCTGAAAAAATTAATAATATGCAAAATACCGCAGAAAAAATTTGTCAAAATTTTATATTAGTATTCGTTATTCTGTTTTTAACTTTATGGTTCAACAGGTTAAATTCAAAAAATGTCAATAGCTAGAGAAACCCGACATCTATAAGTATCTAAAGTTTCATTTCCCTATAGTTTACCAATCCTGTAAAAATGTACCTAAAAATAGCAAATTTAACATTAGCAGGGTACAAAGTACAGTCTTCCCTTAACACTCCACTTGCCTATTACGGGCAAAATAATAACTTATTATATTGTTAATAAATAATTATTATAAGTACACTAAGTACACTAGTACTTAGCAGAAAACACGAAATCGAAGAAATCAAAAAGGAGGAAAGAAAAATTATTAGAAAAATTCTAGGGGCTCGACTTACAGAAGATGGGTATAGGCTGCAATCCAACAAAACAACAGAGAGCTATTCAAACATTGAAATTGACATGCGTAAAAGGCGGTTGAAGTTCTTTGGACATCTTAACAGATTGCAGGAGGATAGGCTAACAAAAAGAATAATTGAATATATTACAAAACTTAAAATTTCAACACCTTGGCTGGACGAAATTCGTAAGGACCTAAAAAGCGCAAATATACATCAAACTGAAATTTTTAATAAAAACTTATTCCGTCACAAGGTAGACAAGTGGAAAGTTTCAGAGCCCTCAAGAGAGAAGCAGTTTAGACCAAAGTGGTCTGAAAACCGCAAAAAAGCTTTCTCGGAAACAATGAAGGCCTACTAAACCAATAAGAAAAACAAATGACGAAACTGAGTCATGATGCTTAACGTCTTCTATCCAAGGAGAATTCGCCAATAATAATAATAATAATTATTATTATAATTCTAAAGGAAGTTTGTTTATTATTTATTATTACCAGATCCTAAAAGAACTTTTGAATAAGTGTTACAATATGTTAGAAAAAGAAGATAACCTTAGATTAGAAGCTTATGTAATTTAAGTATGTTAGAAAATTAAACAGAGCATGCAAGTATGCAGTTACGTTGTACTTGAGGAATTCGTTGAAGAAATTCGGTTTACCAGAACTCCTTCAATTTAGTTGCAAACTGAAGTAACAAGCAGTCTTGTGAAACAGCACTGAACAATTTGTGTGACATATTCAAACGCCGTTTCTCTTGCCCCTTTCCTAGTGATTCTCCTCGTCCTCTCTTGTTTGTAATGAATTCAATTTAATTACACCGACGAAATTATTCAGTCGAGTAACCAACCCAAATTAACCGATCCAAATAATCTGACTGCGTTAGACCTAGTCACTATACTCAACTGCACACATACGCATCCAAATCACGTTTTATTTCTCACTCACATGTGTTTTTTACTCTCTTTTGTCTATATAAATATATAGGAAGGAAAGTATTGTTTTCGTATCAATTTTTTGAAATTGAGTTTTCACCGGATCTACCCGTTTTCAGACCCCCTGAATCCAAAATCATGTTTTTAGCGATTTGTGTGTGTGTGTGTGTGCGCGCGCGCGCGCGCGCGTGTGTATGTGAACAGAATATCTCAAGAACGAAACTTCCTACGAACTTGAAAGTTAAAGCCACCACTACCGGTTTTTAGACACCACTACCGGACCCGACACGAACGTTTTCATCAAAATCGGTCAACTGGAAGTAGTAGTTTATTCGTGTCATTTTTCACTTTTTTGCGACTTCCTCAAAAACTGGTCCTACGATTTTTTTTAAATCACCTGGTTTACTGAATTTCTTATGCTTTACAAGATAGGGGAGGCGTCATGTTTACTGAAATTCTTGGAGAGGCTGTTTTCACGTAAAAAAATTTTTTTTTTAAGATTGCTGCTTTAATATGCATTTTAGCGCAAAAATTTGTATAATAAAAGTTGTAGAGAATTTTAAAACCTACACAACTTTTATTTCAAACATTTTTTTTGTATAACGCTTAGTTTAGCGGTTATTACCGATTTTCTGTTTTCTTCTTTATTAAGTTGGGAGTAACAGTTGATCATTATCAGCTGTTATTCCCAACCTACATATTAGTTAATATTTTATGCAGTTAAAAATATGCGTTTTATGTGCGTCTGTTTTGATTTTAAATAAAGCGAAATTTCAATACCTATTATTCATTTTTTTCCCGAGTAATCCACATGAATCTTCTCAGAATTAAATTTTCTACAAATTTATTTAAGAAAAAATACACCTTTATTTACCATTTATGGAAGTAATCTTACGTTAAACACAAAAATGAGTTATTTCTTTGCACCAATTCTTGTGTTTTATGTAAGATATCTCTGAAAGTATTGCATTTACAGCTCTGGAACTAATTTTATTCAATTTTTCAGATTAAAAAATAAGAAACAATTCAGAATAACATAAGAAACAATTGTATTTGTATCTTTGTAACTACCTTTAACATTTTTATACGGTCTTACTTTGCCGAGGGTACAGAGTTCTAGGTGAAATTTTTCGCTAGCCATAAATCGCTAACTAAGCGTTTTCAGGCATATGTTTATATGAACTTTTTTTCTTATTTTTAGCTATAGAATGAGATCCCAAGAGATTGCCATATAGTTTTGAATCACCCTATATATAAAAACAGACTACATGTCATAAGTTACATTTAATCCCCTATCTCATTAGATCATAGGATTGCTTATTGAACCATAGGGTACTTAAATTGAACAGCTTACAACGTACACACATAAGGATAAAAAATTTATTTAACCTAAAAATAAATTAAATAAATATATTCTTTGTTTATTTGAATTTAGAAAATACATAAATTGTTTATTTCAGTACATATAGTGCCTAGGGTTGTAATGATTTTAAATCCTAACAGATCTCCAGCTCAGAAGTAGGGCTTTCTGTTTGTGAAACACAGTTTCGTAGAGTTCTGCGGTTGGAATGAGTATTTATGAGGAAACAGGGAGCGTTTGTTGAAGTCATAGAAGTTGGATTAATTCATAATAAAGAGAGATTAGAATCTCTTGTCGAAAGACATTTTAGAGATAAGTAATTAATAATTATAGAATTAGCGTAATCACATTAAAGCAAAAAATAATACTACAATTAGGTTATAAGTTTTACTCTTTTTCTTGCCCTATATGAATATATAAGGAAAGAAAGTATTGTTTTCATGTCGATTTTTTGAAAGGAGTTTTCACCGGATACGCGTATATAGGGCCTACACATTTTCAGGCTCCCTGAACCCAAGAAACATTTATGTTAGCGATTAGTCTGTGCGTAAACAAAACATCTCAAAAATGAAATACAAAGTTGAACCGGGAATCGAACCCGGGACCCCGGCGTAGAAGCCAGTTGCGCTAAACCTATCCACAAAATATACGTTTAATGTGTATAATATAATATACAATAATTTACCTGAGGCTATCCGAGATACTGATATAACTACAAAAATGTATTGTAACGTTTAAACGTTACAGATCGTTCAGATCCTGAAAGAACCTAGATTATTTCAGGTTCTTTCAGGATCTGGTTATGATAAATGATAACCAAACTTCCTTTTAAACTCGTAACAAGTATTTATTAACAAATTAATTAATTACTTGTCACCGGATAGCGACATTAATTAGTGTGGGAAAACCTTAAATCATATTATTTTTATTTATTTTTTTTTTAGTTTATTTGAAGTCGCATCAACAGCTTGGTCATGAGCAACATTTTAGTTGGTTAAGGAACTTTAGGTTGTAACTTTTTATAATTTCCAGACCCCAGCCCGGAATCGGAAACGGGATATCCGTGTGGTAGGCCAGCGCGCTATCATTGCTTTATTTTATACATAATCACTTGTTGTCACCTTCAATATACACTCCTTCTCTACCCTACAACGCTCCATGAGAACTTTCCATTGTTGGAAACAGTGCTGGAAGTCATCTTCTGTCAGCTCCTTAAGAACACATGCCGCTTTCTCTTTTACAGCTTCCACAGACTCAAATCTTGTCCCTTTTAATGCAGATTTCACCTTAGGGAACAGGTAGAAGATAATAACATGTGAAATGTCTTTTTCTTTATAATTTAAATATTTTTCATTCTTCACTCTTGCTCTCTTAATCTTCTCAAACTGATATTCAGATTGTTTGCCTTTCTTTCTTTTCTTATTAAACTCATCAACAGAACTTTCAATAGAACTCATTTTGCACGGACAATAAACAACACACATGTAACCGCAAAGAGACTAAAGATCATCTGGTGAGGCAGGGCTGCCAACTTCCGGCCACTCATTTCCGAAATCCACATGTAAAATTCAACCTACTATTTTAGCCATAATAAACTGATGGACATGTGGGTTTTTTGAAGAAAACGATGTAACCTATCTCAAAGACCAATTTTCTGCAGTAAAGTCAACTTCCATAAAAAATGGTGATGTGGGGTTTCTGACATGACCGATTCATTTATCATTTATTTTATGTTTTTTTTTTTAAATTCTGTTTAACCCGATCTTTGTAACTTGTTTAACTGTAGTAATTTAACTTAGTAATTTTATAGTAGTTATAAGTATTTAAGTGATTTAATTTTTTTGTTCTGTTTACTCCTATGCGCGGACAGAACTCTTTGTGAAGAAGAGTTTTAATGTATTAGTATATTTAGTTTAAAATATTGTACATAGCTTAGTATAGTAATGAATTGTAATTTTCATGTAGCTATATTTTACTAAATAAAATAAATAAATAAAATAAAAAAAGTAAATATTTGTTTGCACTGAGAACGGCCGTTAATGTGTGTTTCTGCCGGGGTGGACAGAGTAGGTTGATGGCGCTGAAAACGGTTACCAAAAAAAAAGGAATGCCGGAAAGTTAAGTCAGTTTGTTTGAAACGATTTGTGTCTTATTCTATGTAAATAGTGAATGTGCAAATTTTCATCCGCTTTGTTACACCCTAATTTTCTTGTCATGGAATTAGACGGTCAGGTGTTTCAGACACCTGTTCTCCCACAGCTAATAGTTCTCTTTCTTTGTAGTTTCTTTTATAACATAACACTAACAAGGTGTTTATTTTTATACGAAAAGAAACAACTATTATATCTGTCAACGACGGGAGAAGACCATCAACGCATTACTAAAACCAAAATGATATAGTTGGTTTAAAACAAACTAGGCTACGAGTACACATCGAGTATTTTACGAAGTTCATGTGAGTCTTTTTTAACGTAATAGCCGTTCTGTAATTCTTCGAGTATTTTATTTTTATTTTCTTTTAACAGCAAAATGACTCCAGTAAAGGAGTAGACCATAGGACATGTCAAGATTGTTGACATTTATGATTGTAAGGTTACTGATAAGTTTAAATAATAAAGCGAAGTTAAAATTTATTACTTACCAATTCATGTATTTATACTAGGTACTTACCTATCTACATGAATAAATGTGTCAACTAATAATTTTTATTCAATAATACACAGTTTGCCTTAGAATTTACTCAGTTATTTATTAAAAAATAAAATATTATCTTGAAAATAACTCTTTTGTACTATAAAACGCTTCACCAATCGCGTATTTTTCTACTTTCTCTTGCCCTATATTAAATATAGTGTTAAGGAAAATATTGATTTCATGACGATTTTCTGAAATCGGACGTATTCAACGGAAATAGCCTGCATGTTTTGTGGCCCCCGGAACACCAAAACATGTTTTATTCTATTAGTGTGCGTGCGCATGTGTGTGCGTATGTAGGCGGAAGAGAGAGAGAGAGTGAGAGAGTGCGAGAAATTGAGGTGGACGAGGGGTGAGAGAGAGAGTATGCGCGCGCGTGGATTTGTGTGTGTATGTATATATTTGCCCATAACAGACAGGTGGAGTGTTAAGTTATTTGGACTCAATTTAGTTCCAGGGCTAAAAAATAGTTTTGTTTCTCATCATATGGACAGCCTCGACAAAACGACAGATTCGACAAAACGACTGAAGTATTTAAGAACAGAAGAGATAGAGGTGTAAAGGATACTCAGTGTTATCTCCTCTGAGAGTCATGAATTTCATTATGCAGTCAGACCCAGTGGTGAATGAAGTGAAGGTGTCATCTGTAGAGTGGATAGTAGGTGTTTTTCGGAGGGCCTGGCAAGCTGATTAGCGCACTTTTAAACTCAGTGACGAAGGCATAGGTAAACCATCTCACTCCAGGTTTTACTTAGTAAAGCCTCTAAAAATTCAAACCAGCCTTTCGGCTTATTACCTAAACAAAAACATATGTATGTAGGCCAATGTGTGTGTGTGTGTGTGTGTGTGTATCAACCATAAATTTCAAGAAAGGAATATTGTACGAAGTTGAAGCTCGTGTTATGTAAGTACCAGAAGAGAACCCGACACACACATTTTCATCGAAATCGGTCAACCTTAAGTAGCAGTTTATTCGTGTAATGTTTTACTTTATTGCAATTTTCTCAAAAAAATATCTTGTACGATTTTCTAAAAAAATTACATCATTTTACTTCATGTCTAAATGGCTAATTAAAATTACTAGTAATAAGTAGTCTCAGAGAGGTTGCAAATATCACAGGGGTAAGTGGCACCCCTTGTGATACATGTCAGTTTTTAAAGAAAATGTTATAAACAAGGAATTAATAGGCCTAATTTTCCAATCTATCATAAGTTATTAAAAGGAAGCTTGTCAGAAGCTACTGACAAGCAAAAGGCGGGTGGATGCAGATTTAACGAAAATCAAATGGTAATAAAATATTCGAAAAAACAATGAACAGAATTTTTTTAATCCCTATTGTGTGTACGTTGCAATCTCTTCAATTCAGAGCAACAAGCAATCCCATGACCCAATGAGATGAGGATGATGTGTATGACGTGTAAATGAGATGTAGTCTTGTACCATTCCTGAGAGAGTATTATTAATTGAACCCTAACCGTCAAAGTACACCGGTAGCTACTGTCTAGTATTCAAATCCGTATAAAAGTGACTATCTTACTAGGATTTGAACCAGGAACCTTCGTCTGCAAAAATCAGCCGTTAAACAGCTAACTCGAGGCGACGGCTTTACCTCTACACCAAGTCGGTGGGTCTGTGTTGAATAAGAAATTATTTTAACTGTGTTAAACTAATAAAATGATCTTAAAATAATAACTAGTAAAAACTAGTCACATAGCTTCAATAAATTCTGAGAAAAGGAACATGAAATTTATCAATTTAACATGTTAGGGGTATGACGTTCTCGTTCCACTTAATGTTTTGTAAAAATAAGTTTTGTTTGAAAGTGTTGCTTTAATAGTCTAGGTGAATGTGTGATTCGGTGTCGGTAGTTATTTGAGAAGTTGTTGAAGTGTGTATATTTAGAATATGTTGACACCGGTTGAAATGTGTTCGACTTCGATTGGAAAGTTGACACACAAATTGAACGGAATGAAATTGATTTTTTAAAGCGGAGGAACGTTTTGTATCTGGATGGGCCGTGTTCGTTGCGAACACCGAAGACCGTCGTCCATTGTATTTCTCCCACGTGAATAATTCGAACGGAGTTGCGCAAGAGCAGATCATATACGGAGAGGTAGTTTTTGGGTGGGGTGGACTTCGGATGCGGCGGGTACCGACGTTCAGTGTAGCGTCGCGACGCCCGGTGTTAAGATGAGAATGCGATGCGGACTGTTGTGCTGAGCGTCTGGTCGGTGTGTATCATCGCGGCAGCGGCGGCCGCTGATATCAGGCACGGTCGATCTCGGCACTGGAAGCGCGGAGTCCGGACACCTCAGGCACCGGTCCCGGCCCCTCCGGCCACTGGGGCACCCCAGGATGCTACGGCTCCACCCCCTCCCGTCGATATCGTCACTCGGTTTCTGCGGATCGTCGAATCGCAGCAAATGCTCGGAGATAATTGTACGGCGGGAACCGATCTCAACCTCGGCGAGGGCGTTGTCGATAGATACGCTCAGGTGAATACTTATTACGATATTAATTTTATCTCATTTTTATTCAATGTACTTTACACCTATCTCCAATTTTATTACACCCATTAAATAATTAAAATATTAACTTATCAAATATAAAAACACGAACCAAAATATAATATCTCCTCCATAAAGAAAATGCGTGAATAATGAACACGAAAACATATGTAGAATAATGCTTTCCTGAACGTATTCTCTCTCTAGGTCAGTGTGTCATTTCATCTTGAGACTACAATACCTCTTTAACCGATTCAACCACTTAATAGAGGCTTCCTACTCTAATTTATAAAACACTTTTTTTAAATCAATTTAGCTACTATTATAATTCTAAAAAAAAATAATTTAAAAACTATCAAAGCTTATAATGTTTTATGAAGTTTATTATATTTTATTGGAACTAAATATTATAATATTTTATTGAAATTTTAGGATTAGCGAAATACAAAGAATTGAAAATATTTATATTTATTAACTAATAAATTCCTAATTTATTTACTATATCAACTACATACTGTTGTTTAGGTCATTTCAACCAGCCGAAAGGCTGGTTGAAACTTTAGAGACTTTACTAAGTATAACGAGGAATGAGGTGGTTTACTATGCCTTCCTCACTGAGTTGAAAAGTTTGCTTATCAGACTGCCCGGCCCTCTGAAAATCATATATTTTCCACCATGCAAATGACTTCATTCACCATAGGGTCTGGCTGTATAATGAAATTAATTACTCTCAAAGAAGATAATTCCGACTAGCGTCTTTTAAATCTCCACCTCTTCTGTTGTTAAATGCTTCAGTCATATAACTGGCTGACTATGTGATAAGAAACGTAACTATTTTTTGTAGCCTTGGAACTAGCAGATCGAGTGTAAATAATTAACACTTCATCTGCCTGTTATGGGCAAAACTATATAATATATTCCTAATAAGTTAATACTTAAAATACCTACAAATTACTTAAATAAATAAATTAAAACCAAAAAATTTACCTACAAATACAAAAATAAAAATATAAAACAACTACACACAGTAGCTACTTCTAATATACTAAACAGTAACTATACAGGGTGTTTCATGAGGAAGAATCATACTTCAGGAACTGATTATACAGCTGATAATAAGAAAAACGTTTTCTTATTAAAAAAAATAATAAACTTATTAAAAAGTTTTCTTAAAATAAACATGGGTCCGAAAATTATTCTTTAGTGAGTTACGGCTAGCGAAATATTTCGCCTGGAATTCAGTTCCCCCTGTGAAATGAATTCATACTTACATTTTTAGGCCATTAATTAACGTTGTTAACTCAACAGATTTTATGAAAAATGAGCTGAAAATCGAATAAAACCTTTCCCAAGTCTGTAAGTACGGTCATTTCTAAGATATCTAACAAAATACGCAAAATTAGATCTCGTAAAATATATCTTCTGAATTAGATATTTTCGTTTGAATTAGATTAACTTTATAATTGGTAACAAACAAGTATATATATTTTCTAACAAACTATTATAGTAATTATGTTCCATATTCTTAATAATATAAAGGTCTACTAATAGTTACGTAACAAATACAAAATAAAAATACAAATACAAAAATAAGTTATATACTACTCACATTTCACACAACCCACCTAGAAGACTGAACATAGTAATGGAATAGAGATCTTTTGTGAATTGTCTTGAGATGTTCCAACTGTGCGACTTCTTCATCAAAGTGACACCAAGACAATTTAATAAAACTATTGACGTTACAGTTGCTGGTTGTGTTTGATGTTACGCAGTTGAAATTTCTTTTTCTGAAAAAAATTCAAAAAAGAAAAATACATATACTAAATATAACATACATGGTGTATTTTATCTTTACTTTTTCTTGACCTATATAAGTACTATATAGAGAAGGAAAGTATTTTTTTATGTCAATTTTTTAAATTCCGAAATTTCCCAGTAAATACACGTCTATAGGCCTCCTGAACACAAAATAATATTTTTTTTTTAATGGTCTGTGTGTATGCGAAATAAAATATCTCATGAACGAAATATCAAAGTTAAAACTTGAAATTTAAGTTACTACATACTAGGAGCCCGACACGAACATTTTCATCAAAATCTGTCAGCCGAAAGTAATCATAAATTTATTCGTGCAATTTTTCATATTTTTTTAGTTTTTCTCAAAAACGGCTTCTACAATTTTTAAAGAAATCGTCTCATTATCTACATTTTTTATGCTCTACATGATAGGGTAAGTGCCAAGTCTGCTAAAATTCTTGGGCGATAGTGTTCTAGCGGTAAAATGTGTTTTTTTAAGATTGCGGCATTAATATTCATCTTAAGGCAAAAGTGTACCTATACAATTAAAGTTGTAAAATTTTAAAAGACAACCAACAACTTTTATTTTTTCTACAACGCTTAATATTAATCGTCAGTTAGTGATTTTCTGTATTTTTTCATCGCAATCGGTAATGGCGAAATCTTTTAAGACTGCAGCCTTAATATGCATTTAACGACAAAAGTGAATTATTATCAAAATTATAAAAAAATTAATGTGAAAAACACAACTTTCTCTTGCCAATGCATATAATTAACAATAAACCTAACATTAGCAACAAAACATTAGAAATAAACAAAAACTAACCTCAATAAACATAACCTAATTTTAATCTTGAGTGAAAGACGCAAAATGAAAATCAACCTCAGTTTGGCTTAAAAAGACGGAAAATCACCCTTTCACGCTAAAATAGGCTCTGTAGAGAAAAATGCTCAAAATAAAAGTTGTATATCTTTTAATTTCCTATAAATTTGATTATATATAAGCTACACTTTTGTAGAAGGCTGAAATCTTAAAAAATCGATTTTTCACACGTTTTCGTGAGAAAAAAACAGAAAATCGCTAATTACCGCTAAAGTTAGCGTTACACAAAAATAATGTTTGAAATAAAAGTTGTAGAATTTTAATTTCTCCACAACTTTTATTATATAATTTTTTGCGCTAAAATGCATATTAAAGCCGCAATCTTAAAAACACAATTTTTTTACGTAGAACAGCCTCACCAAGAATTTCAGCAAACACGGCGCCTACTTTATCGTGTAGAGCATAAAAAATTTAGTAAACCAGGTGATTTAAAAAAAAAAATTCGTAGGACCAGTTTTTGAGAAAATTGAAAAAAGTGAAAAATTACACGAATAAACTTTTACTTCCGGTTGACCGATTTTGATGAAAATGTTCGGGTCGGGTCCGGTAGTGGTATGTAACTTAAGTTTTAAGTTCCAAGTTCGTACGATGTTCCGTTCTTGAGATATTCTGTATACACGCGCGCGCGCACACACACACACACAGACCAATCACTAAAAACATGTTTTCTGGGTTCAGGGGATCTGAAAACGTGGAGATCCGGTGAAAACTCGATTTCAAAAAATCGACTTGAAAATAATACTACTTTCCTTCCTACATATTCATATAAGCAAGAGAAAGTAAAAATCTGCTACTTTTATTTCAATCACTTTTTCTACAGGCGGATTAGTTAAGCGATAATTAGTGAGTTTACGTATTTTTTAGTCCATCCAAGGTCGATTTTCATTTAACGTTATTTATTCATGATTACAATTGTGTGAAGCTTCTCATTTTACTCTGTTTACCAATGATTAAGTCATAATTTACTATAAACGTTTGTTATTTTCATTGGAAAGAGAAAGTCGTGTGAGTGTTTTACACCAGATTTTAATGTAGTATAAACTATTACCTATGAATTAATCGCTAACTGCAGAAAGGGACAAGTACATGAAATATAATTTTTAAACAGGTGTAAAAAGTGTCTGTAACTTAGAATTATGGCCCAAATAATATATTTTAAAAATATGTCATAAAATACGTCGTCTAATTTTAATTTTACGAGTATATTACCTTGTTTTATTCATTCTAATTTACATTAGGGTTGTTTAAGCCATAATTTATTTTTATAGTGAAAAATTACATTTCATTTACTTGTTCCCTTTCTGCAGTTACCGATTTAAATACAAAAAAGTTACCAGATAAATTAACCAAATCACAATAAAAAGCGAATATTTGGCTTACTTAAAGGTGTTACGTTCTTGATATCATAGTTTAACATTATAATCAATGTGAAAATTAAACAAAACAACTCTATAAATTTAATCCGGATCAACGCGGACTGGATAAACGAGGATTTACTATATTTAAATAATTTATTTTCGATCGCTTCCATAGCGCAGTGGTTTATAGCATTAAATTACAAACTAGATGACCCCGGATTTGAATCCAGAGCAAGGTCCGGAAAACGTTACAACCCAATAATTTATTATACGAGTAATACATATAATAATATATAATTATTATACATCCGATAGTCTGAATAATATTAACAAATTATTCAAAATTTTTGTAGTTTCTAAATATATGTAGTTTCTAAATTTTTGTAGTTTCTAGACACTCAATCTGTCCATTGCAGGCCTAAATTAAATAGTTCTGTTTCTTATCACATGGTCAGCCAATTACATGACTGAATCAATTAAGAACAGAAGAGGTAGAGGTGCAAAAGACACTAATCAGAGGTGTCTCCTCTGAAATTAATGAATTTCATTATACAGGCAGACCCTGTGGTGAATGAAGTGAAGGTGTCATTTGCAGAGTGGAAAATCTGTGCTTTTCAGAGGGCCTGGCATGCTGATAAGCGTAATTTTTCACTCAGTGAGGAAGGCAATGGTAAATCACCTCTCTCCTCATTTTACTTAGTAAAACCTCTAGAGGTTCAAACCAGCCATTCGGCTGATGACCTAAACAACAACAGTTTCTAAAAATATATACCAAAACCGTAAATTAATCATCAGGTGTGTAATCTCGTTAATTAATTAAAATACTTAATACTAATTAAAACTACTATTTTTTTAGTTTAGTACCGATTTCAGACCACGTAAACTAACTTCAGAAATTTGAGAAAGATCTTCTTTCAACCTAAACTCTCAGAATTTTTTCTCAGTAGGTTCCCACTTTCTTCCATCCATCTAGTGTTCTACTTTTGCTGTCCGTGGTACCCTTTAAGTAATAAGTTCATTGTCTGAATTTGGTTCAGTTCATTATGTTTTCTCGGTTTAAATGTTAACAACTCACCGGGTTGGTCTAGAGGTAAAGTCGTCGCCAAAATCAGCTGTTTAACAGCTGATTTTCGGAAACGAAGGTTCCTGGTTCAAATCCTAGTATAGGTAGTTACTTTTATACAGATTCGAATGCTAGACTTTGGTTACCGGTGTACTTTGATGGTTGGGGTTCAATAAACCATGCTCTTTTAGGAACGGTCGACCTGAGTCTGTACAAGACTACACCTCATTTACACGTCATACATAGCATCCTCATCTTATTGGGTCATGGGGTTGCTTATTGTTCTGAATTGAACAGATTGCAACGTACACACATTAGGAATTTAAAGAAAAAACAATTTTAACAATTAAAACTATTTATAATATGACGAATAAAACTAAATAGTTATTCTTAATCATTAAATATTTAAAAGCTCAATTTAAATTCACTGTGACCCAGTATAGTTGTATAACAAAATACTACGTTATGTACACATAAATATGTTTTAATTATTATTATTTTTTTTGTATTCCCTAATGTGTGTACGTTGAAATCTGTTCAATTGAGAACAGTAAGCAACCCCATGACCCAATGAGATGAGGATGATGTGTATGACGTGTAAATAAGGCGTAGTCTTGTACAGACTCAGGTCGACCATTCCTGAGAGAGTATGGTTAATAGAACCCTAACCATCAAAGTACACCGGTAGCCACTTTCTAGGATTCAAATCTGTATAAAAGTAACCTACCTTTACTAGGATTTGAACCAGGAACCTTCGTCTCCGAAAATCAGCTGTTAAACATCTGATTTTGGCGACGACTTTACCTCTAGACCAACCCGGTGGGTTTATGTTATAAATTAGTGTACAATTTTAAGTCTCAGAACTACTAAGTTATTGACAATAGTACGTAAAATGAAAGATGAAGCCTGTATTTCCCACATTTTACACGTAACTCACCAAGTAAAAAACATATAAAAATTTCAGTTACGCCTCGTTTTAAAGCTTGGTTTTTCGTTATCTTATTCGTATAAATTACGAAACAAGTTATTGTATTTGGAATTTTCTAGCTAATTGGAAACAAAATATGTTCCCCTTATTTTAGCGCATTTTTCAATTAGTTCATTTTTCAGAACATGTAGCACGATCAATTATTATTTTAAGATAAAAAAATATGATGTTTATGAGGAGCTGTCTTGCATGTTTTCGAATTTATTGTTAACTAAAATTCACCCTTTTAGTACAAAAAGCGAAGGAATTAAGGGTTTTAAAAATAAAAATATAGTGTAGACTAGTATTAATTGAAAGATTTTGAGGACTTGATAATATTAGGTTAGGCTTTTTACAATAGCCGAGAAATGAATACAATCTTATTGTTTTACAAATCGGATTAATTACAAACTAAATCACCACAATAGTGTTAATTAATTAAAAATTTATTAATTTAATTTTTCTAATAAAAGAAAAAAATCTGGTGTGAAACTCTCACACGACTTTCTCTTGCCAATGCAAATAATGAACAATATAACCTAATATTAGCAATAAAACATTAGAAATAAACAAAAAAACTAACCTTAAAAATATAACCTGATTTTAATCATGAGTGAAAGACGCAAAATGAAAATTAACCTCAGTTTGGCTTAGGCCTAAACATATGGAAAATCACTCTTTCATGCTAAACTAGGCTGTGTAGAGGAAAATGCTCTAAACAAAAGTTGTAGATCTTTAAATTTGCTATAAGTAAATTTGATTATGTACACTTTCGCCATAAAATGCGTACTAAGGCCGAAATCTTTAAAAAATCAATTTTTTCACAAGTTTTCGTGAAAAAAAAAATCGAAAATCGCCAATTACCGCTAAACTAAGCGTAATACAAAAAATGTTTGATATAAAAGTTGTAAGATTTTTAATTTTCTACAAATTTTAATATACATTTTTGCGCTAAAATTAAAGCCGCAATCTTAAAGAAACAATTTTTTACGTGAAAACAGCCTCTCCAAAAATTTCAGCAAACATGGCGCCTACCCTATCTGGTAGAGCATAAAAAAATTAGTAAACCAGGCGATTTTTAAAAAAATCGTTGGACCCGTTTTTGAGAAAATCGGAAAAAGTGAAAAATTACACGAATTAACTACTACTTCCGGTCAACTGATTTTGATGAAAATGTTCGTGTCGGGTCCGATAGTGGTGTCTACCTTAAGTTTCAAGTTTGTACGATGTTCCGTTCTTGAGATATTCTCTTTACACACACACACACACACACACACACACACACACACACACACACACACACCAATCGTTAAAAACATATTTTTTGGGTTCAATGGGTCTGAAACGTGTAGATCCAGTGAAAACTCGATTTCAAAAAATCGACATGAAAACAATACTTTCCTTTCTGTATATTAATATAGGCAAGAGTAAGTAAAAATAAGATTAAAACATAAAATGAATCTGAAGAAAGAAAAATAAAAGAATATTAAAATTTTCACTTTATTTTATCTATTATATTTTAAAATGGATGTTTATCATTTATGTGTGAGACTGAATGCAGTTACACACTATAAATTTAAATTTTAAATTTTAGAATTTCCCTACAATATAATTACTGTTTTGTTATGTACGCTTAAATATTACAGTGACCTAAATAATAACAATGCCCGTCAGAAACAGGGGGAATGTTAAATTAATACTCCACCTGTTACTCTTGACCTGTTATTTCGAAATACACACATACATAATACATTAAATAGTTCTGATTCTTCTTATACAATAACTTAATTAAGTGACTCATTATTTAACAAGAGATTAAATAGAAGTGTTTCAGTGATGTAATAAAATTTATCGCCTTCGTAAAATTACACTAAACTTCCGATTATCCGTTAGACAAATAATCGGTTATTAAATTTTTTATTTATTTATTTAAGAAGTACATGATTTACATTCCTTCAGATCGAAGTCTTTCAACAGAAACGATAAAATAATTTTTTTAAATATAACATGAAGAAAAATCTTACAATTCTTACAAATAAAATATCTTACAAACAAAGGGAAAATTCAGAAGTACAAAAAAACATATTGGCATATCTTAAAAAAAAATACATTTTAAGAGTGCGATAATAAAAACGATGAAATAAATTATTTTGTTATCATATTAGTCTACTTAAAAAGTATTGCAATCATGCTGACGGACATCAAGAGTATACAGAACGTGGTGGTGACTTAGTTACACAAGTTTTAATGCATGTGTCCTCTACTGCGCTGGCACGCATCAACTCTGTCCATGAAATTGGATATTACTGCACGACAAGTTTCGACTTCCATTTGCCCGATAAGTTACACAATATATTTTAATCCAAATTTTGTTTACACAAGACATTTTTAGTTCACATTTTGTTCGTTCAAGACATTTTAATTCAAATTTTATGTAAATTTTGTTAACTTAAGATTGTTATGTAATTGTTGTCGCTAATGACTTTATTGTTGATGCGACCGTAAACAAATAAATAAAAAAAATAAAAAAATAAAAAAAAGTTTTGCAATATTATTTTTTTTCTATAAAAAATAATCTATACTAATAATTATTACTGTATTAAGGCAAAGCGTACAGGCTAATTTCCAAAAATACTCAACGGATCTTCATGAAATTTTGACTGCATATTCGTATTTATATTCACAGAGAGAGACAGAGACAGAGAGAGAGAGAGCAGCTACACAATTTCTGTTACATTTATTTTCAAAAAAAATTGATTAGGCCTACATATGTTTCGCGTGCGAAGCCGCGCGGAGTATGCTAGTTATATGTAACATTATACCGGTATAATCGGCTACAACTAATATGTTATAATACATAAACAATACAATATATAGCCTAATACAACTGAAATACAAATAATAAATAATTTTTAATGTTCAAAATATTTCATTATTGGTTGTACAATTTCTTTTTTCTAATGAATTGTTGATTGATGGATATACTGTATTTTTAATATTGTACCTAATTAATTGTAATAAAGTGTACTCTGATTTTCTGGCTGATGATTGCGGTCAAGCCGTAAGATGTATGTAAAAGGAGGATGCAGCTTTTGTAAAAGTGGAAAATAAAACATTATTATTATTATTACTATTATTTCATAGTATTAAATTATTTTTTTTTAAACTAATTAATTTATCAAACAATATCAGATGCCCAGTTAAGAATTTTTGTTTTTAATTCTTCATTGTGTTTATGGAGTAGGGATTTATCCGGTAACAAATTTAAAAGTTTAGGCACATTTTAAGAATCCAATCGATTACCATAAAAAACTTTATTTATTTTCTAATGTCTTTACAATATTGATGCTTATAATTATTTCTAAAAGCTATGATACATTTATAATAATTTACAATGTATACGAATGGTGGAAACTAACCTACCCAAATGTGGGTATAAGCCAACGAAAATCAGCTAAAACAGCTGATTTTCGGAGACAAAGGTTCCGTGATTCAAAACGTAGTAATGGTAGTTCATACATATCATCCTCATATGATTGGGTTATGGGATTGCTTATTGTTCTTAAATTAAACAGATTGCAACGTACACACATTAGGGATAAAAAAATAAAATATTTTTGCCATCGTTTACGTCGTGGCAAAATAGTCGTTGTGCCGTGACGGATAAAACGGAAAAATGTAAATTTTCCTTTTACTATTAAATTTAACACCCAGTCCTTGACAAGCAAATTCCTTTTTTAGCTTGCTTGTTCTCAATGGATCCTTTTAGTCGATTATTTCATTAGTGTTTTTTGGCCTCCCATTAGGTTCGTTTCTCCTGCCAATATTTCTTAATACTCGTATTTTCTGATCTTACTTACCTACAAAGAAAATCTTGACTGTAGGCATTTCTTTCTACAGAGCCTGGTTTAGCCTCTATTAGTGATTTCCCGTATTTTAAAGTTCTTCACAGGTTGATTTTCATTTTTCTTTAACCCTTTCAGTGCCGAAACAATATTTAAAAGTTTGATCTAAAGCCATTTAATTTGAAAAAGGGTGTAAAAAAAGTGACAGCCCTTATTTCGAAAACTTGCTGGCGTAAGCCTGCATTTGCCAATCAAAATTTCAACGTTACAGAAAAATAAAATTTCCGGTTAAAAATTAATTTGTATTATGTTCATAAAGAAAAGAAATCGTTCTAACACTAAAAATATTGGTATGTTGTACGGCGTCTTAGGTCGCAAGTCCTCGCTATCTCTACACTTAAAAGTCATCCTCTATAAATCACTAGTACGGCCAATTTGGCTATATGGTGAACCAATTTTTGGAGCCTGTCACAACACAACACTTAATATTCTTCAAAGACACCAGTCAGAAGCACTTAGAGCAATAACAAACGCAGCTTTTTAAGTAACAAATCATACCCTTTACAAAGACCTGAAAATACCAACGGTTCGAGACATTGTCAAAGCAACATACAACTCATTACACACAAAGACAATTTACCACATAAATCCAAGTGTCCAATCTCTTTCAACTAACAATCTCCCTGTTGACAGACGACTGAAACGAAGGAGGAATAGGGTTCTTCTCCGACTACCATAAAAAAGAAGAAATTAACTCGTCATGCCTGTGTCATTTCATATAAAAAACAATCATTCATCATAGTTTATAAATCATTATCATTGAAAAATATTGGCACCACATTCCTTGCAAAATTTCACGCCAAAATCGGTCACTTGATCGATTCACATTATCACCATTGAGAAGGAATCTCATTTACTAGTAGTGCTTTAAAAAAAATTTAAAGTTGTAAATAATAAGTAAAGTTGAAGCAAAAAAACAAAAAAATTCAAAATAGTTTTTTTTAGTTTATTTTTAAAGTTGCATCAACAGCTTGGTAATTAGCAACTACTGAAGGTTTTGGTACCTTAACGGTGATTTTAACGTGTTAAAATTTCCAGACCCTAGCCGGGAATTGAACCCGGAGTCTTTCGCTTTGTAAGCTAGCGCGCTAGTCACTACGCCACTGGGGCGGTTTCAAAATACATTATTCCATTTATTTTTGGTTTTTTTTTGGAAATATTTTGTTATCCGGACGCTGGCACTTTATGCATAACTAGTACGTTAATATCAATATAATATTATAATTAATAATGTTATAATTAATTAATAATAAGTTGTATCGTTAAAATTAATAATAAAGACGTCCGGTAAACCGGATGTCGTTACTTCGTTAAATATATAAACATCCTGTTTTCCGGACGTGGGTACTGAAAGGGTTCATGACTCATGATTAAAACAAGTTATATGTTTCATTGATAAATCAGTAAATTATGTTAATAAAACTACTTTAGGAAATATTTAAAGAATTATCACGACGTTATGTACATGTGTATAAATATATGGGTGTTTTCATAAATAAACTTTAGTTGGTAATGGTACCTGTAGGGGTTAAAAATAAATAATATGGAGTTCTGCAATCAACAGGTCGTGAATACACCATGCACCTGTAGTCAACTGCAGTACATAAAGTGTTTCCATATGAATCCCCACAAGTACTAACAGTCTACTCCCGGGTTAAGATCAAATGAATAAGCTGGCCATCGCACTGGTCTCTTCATTTTTTATTTAACCTAATTCAGCTGTAAGTGTTATCGTTGGGAAAAAAACGATAATTTTTATTTTCTCTTCACTTTATAAAATATATTAGGTTATTATATAGAATCAGGGCCCGTCACCGATTGTAACAATTTTTTTTTAAATCGATACTTTTTTGTGTGCTGAATCCAAATATGAAGTTATTTTTGCCCACAAATCACTATAAATAATTTATAAATCTTTTTTTTATTATCTCACTTTCTATTAATGCCTAGTTTCAAAGATGGCCAACTCCGTTTCTTAATTTTTTCAGGAGAAGGGAAAAGCTGTTTTAAAAATTTCTAGTTTATCTACAAGTCTGTTTTTTCTCTGTGTTATTGGCATCTTTCAGTTGATATTTTCATTTTATTTTTTACCGTTAAATAGAAAATCATAATTGAAACATGGAGTTGGCCATTTTTGTACTTAAGATACGGGGTTGACCTCTTTTGTAATTAAGAATATTGAAGTTCGATATTTTTGTAACTAAAATGCTTATAAACCATTCTTCTGGTTTGCTTGTTCCTTTTCTGCTGTTATTTTCAGTTTTTTTTTTTTAGTTTTATGTCTGATTGTTTTGCAATTACTGCTAATACAGACGATGACAAGGATGATACATGAATGAGTGATGAAAAAATTCAAGACCTGACCGGGAATCGAACCCGGGACCCCAACGTAGAAGTCAGTTGCGCTAACCACTACACCAACGAGCCGTTGTTTCTTCAAAATTTATCTCCATTTTTTAAATTAAATAATTTTTTATAATAACCAACACTGTTTTCTATCAGAACAACATTAAGATATAACAACACACTTAAGAAGAACCATCACTCGCAGTTTCTATGAGCACTTGCAATTGTCACATGACGGAATATAGCATTGCGATTGGTTATTTTAGACTCAGTCAGTTTTGTAATAAGGTCAATTTTCAAAGGATAATTTTAGACTGATTTGGCCATTTTTGACTGAAAGTAACCTCATATTTGATTTCCTTGGGCATTAACTATAAGAATTAATCAAAAATTCCATTTTTTTTCAAAGGAGTTGGCCATCTCTTATATTAAGGAGTTGTCTACGCATATATTTTCTCTATCCCTAATTTTTGTACGTTGCAATCTGTTTAATTCAGAACAATAAGCAACCTTATGATCCAATCAGATAAGAATAATATGTACAACGTGTAAATGAGGTGTGTTAGGTCATCAGCCAAATGGCTGGTTTGAACCTTTAGAGGCTTAACTAAGTAAAATAAGGAGTGAGGTCGGAATAAGGTTGGGATTCAATTAACCATACTCTTTCAGGAATGGTTGGCCTGATTCTGTCCAATAAAATACCTCATTTACTCGTCATCATCCTCATCTCATTGGGTTGATGGGTTGTTTGTTGAAGTCATTAGCCAAAAGGCTGATAAATAAACATTTACAAACAAGTCATTTACAAAAATAAAATTAAGGATCTCTATTCAGTCATTACAAATGTTTAGGATTTACTTTGAAAAATTTACTCCGATTTTTATTATCTTAAAATATTTTTCATTCGATTCAAGCAACTTTAATATAAAGTAGAGAACACTTTAACGGCTATAAAATTTTGAAATTGAGAAAAGGAAATTGAAATTTTTTTATACTGTATTTTTAAAACTCATATTGTGTAAAAGCATACCAAATATTGACTCGATAATTCAATCCGCTCTTCAGGTATTGAAGTTTAAGAAAAAGCCAAAGCTGTAAATGGAACACAAAGGTTCGTTCGTATTTTTATAGGAAATTTTACTTATTTTTATAAAAGGAAGACCCAATCTTACATTTTTCATGCATTACAAAAACACCTACGTGACAAAAAACAGATAACATTTTTTACATTAGTGATAAGTGGTATTTTTACATTCTCACGACTAAAAAGAGAAAGTTTTTAATATAATTCAATTTCAGATGATTTTTTTATTTTACAAGCATAATCATTCAGAACTTCATTTCCGGAGTAAGACTTGTATGTCAGTGTGTATTTTCTCCTAAAGCAAAAACGTGTAAGCTTATAAGCCTTTACAGCTGAAACGTGAATGTAACTTTTCTTCGTACATCTCTGTGGGTTTTTGAAATCAGCTGTTTATTCATAATATTAATTTGCATATTAAATACATATAAATAAATAAATAAATAATTCCCATAACAGGTAGGTGGAGTGTTAAATTATTTGCAATCAATCTGTTAGTTCCAGGGCTACAAAAATAGTTTTATTTCTTATCACATGTTCAGCCAATTAAATGGCTGAATCATTTAAGAACAGAAGAGATACAGGTGTAAAAGACATTTCTCAGAATAATCTTCTCTAAAAGTAATTAATTTTATTATACAGCCAGACCATGTAAATTAAATGAAAGTGTAATTTTTTAGGGTAGAAAAAATGTTCTTTACAGAGGGCCTGGCATGCTGATAAGCATACTTTTAAACTCATTGAGGAAGGGTAGGTAAACAACCACAGTCCTCGTTTACTTATTAAAACCTCTATAGGTTTAAATTAGCCTTTCGGCTGATGACGTAAACAACAAATAAATAAATATTGTGACGGTATCTCTAAGTTCCGTTTCGGAATCCGGGTAAATTAAATAATTAACAGACTATAGTTTAATATCCAAGTATTTATTACAACTAAAAAATTACAATTAATTAAATGTCTAAAATCTTAAATTAAATTACTTACGATAAATAAAAGACTAATTATAATTAACTATTAACAATAAATAAACTTAACGAATTTACTAAATCCTTCTTACAATATGATACAGAATAATCGTTAAACAATACACAGCAACGCAATAACCGTTAAGTACTACGCAATATACACACATCGAAGGCAGATCAAAGACTGAACTCCAAAACGGCGTGCTCCCTTATATAGATGAAGTTATAGAAGTCTCGAGAAGAACAGAGATTTTTCAATATAACAATAAAAATAAAAGTTTTACAAAACGTAAACAACTCATAATAACTAAATAGAACGGTTACAAAAAGAGCTATTATTTAGATAGATACCCGACCCCTTTAGGTAGCAGCACGACAATAGGCTTACCTATATTATACATAACCATTTGTACGTTGTTCTATTTTTTAGAAACCCTACAGGTATTTATCATTTACTACTAACTGTTATTATTTATAATTAACACCTTTAAAACCTCGGTCCTTCTCGAGAATTCTCGAAGGAGATCCTTTCGAACACACTTTTCCTTTAGATATTGTCACATTTTGTATTATTTTTTACCTAAAATAATGTGCATTATATTGTACGACATTTAAAATTTTGGAATAGGGATTGGGAAGTTTATTCTAGTGCACTCAAGGCAAGAAGGAGCTGACTAAGTACTTTCTTGGAATAGTCAAGGAAAACTGTACAAAACCTTGAGCAGTACAGCAATATTTATTATAATTATTATCGTAAGACATAAGCCTAGGTTAGTTTGAGATCTGGGTATAATAAAAATATTAAACTGATTTATTTAAAATTTATAACAATTAATTATTTATTTACACATTTAATAATTATTATTAATGGTTAAACTTAGTTTACTTATTACAAAACTTAAATTAATTACAAAACTTTAAACTGTAACAACAAATAATTAACACAATTGATTTTCCTGTCCACAACCACTTGCTACTACAAGTACGGCCACACACTGATAACGTAATTCAAAACCGGTTCCGTAAATACTTATTTCAAAACATCCCAACAACCACTTTCCATTCACAGTTCAAGTATTGACTGACCCGACTACAAAGATGCTAACTGTTTTTAGATTTGTGATTTAATAGTTTCAATTCATGTAAAATGGTATTATTTCAATTTAATTTTCAATTTTATAGTAGACACATCATCAAAAAGGCAATGAAACAATTGAGTAATATTGGATAATGTTTAAAAAGAAGTAACATAAATAATATTGAACCAATAATAGAATAACTACTATTTATAAAAGAATTGTTGTAAAAACATCTGAAATGTTCTCATTTTTTAAGGGACTGAAATAGGAGTCGGTGATTGTAAAACAGGAAATATAAATTTGATAAATTAGATGGTGGTTCGAAAATTAAAGTAAATAAAATCTAGAAAGTAAAGAAAAATTGAGTTGTTTAAATATTTATTTTTACCGTAAATGGAAGTCAAATAAAACTAGCTATTTGACAGTTTCGTTATGCCCGTCAACAAACGATACCATTTTATTAAAAAGATGGAATTTCATTGTTGTCCATAATAATTTTTCATTAGATTAATTGTTTAACTTTAGAGAATTTTATGATTTTCTCTGAAGTAAATAATGAAAAAGTATTGCATTAATAGAAATATTTATATATCCGGATTTAAATGTTTATAAAAATACACGACTCCTGAAACAAAAAAAGTTTTTTAAAGTGTATTCAAGTCCACATTGCTACTGGCAAGCCCATACCGTTTTGTTAGGAGTGTCAAGGAAATTGTTTAAGAAAGGCCACCGGCGGTTTTTCCACGGTTAACTGTTTTAAAACCACCGTTAAAAAACAGCGCGTCAAACAAACTTCGAATGCCTTTTATGAGTAAACATATTAAAAAACAATATTAAAAAACAAGTAACAATATTAAAAAAAATACTTTACAGTAAGATTAAGATAAACGGTGGTTTACGTAATCTTTCACAAAGATGTATTGTTAAATTAAAATTTGGTACTTCCTTTTGCCTGTAAGAATATGTAGGGAAACAAAATATTGTTTTCATGTCGAGTTTTCACCGGATATACACGTTTTCAGGCTCCCTGAACCCAGAAAATATGTTTTTAGCGATTGGTGTGTGGGTACAAAGTTGAAACTTGAAACTTAGGTTAGGTACTACTAGGATATCCGACGTGAACATTTTCGTCGAAATCGGTCGACCGGAAGTTGTAATTGATTCGTAAAACTTTTCACATTTTTGAGATTTTCTCAAAAACGGCTTCAATGAATTTTTTAAAAATCGCTTCATTTACTTCATTTTTATACTATAAAAGATAGGGTAAGCGCTACGTTTGCTGAAATGCTTAGTGTACTTTTTCTTTAAAATCGGTAAAAAATAAGATTTTTTAAAATATTCCTTCCTAAATATGCATCTAACGACGAAATATTAATTATATAAGTAATTGCATGTTAAGTAATAATCAAAGTTAAAGGAAATAAAAAGATCTACAACTTTTATTTCAAGCATTTTTTTCTAGAGTTTAACGTCGATTAGTGATTCCCCGTATTTTTAAGTCGAATAGAGGTTGATTTTAATCTTTCCTCATTCATTCATAAGTAAAATTAGGTTATATTTTTCTTTTAAAATTATTTTCTAATGGTTAAGTATTGGTAATATTGTTCATTATATTCATTGGAAAGAGAAAGACATATGAGTGTTTCATAAGGATATTTTTTGAAGCAGGAAGCTGAAATCGAAAAGTGCTATACTTGGATATACTTACGTTTAAGGGGAGACTGTACTTTGTATCTCGCCAATGTTAAATTTGCTACTTTTAGATACATATTTCATAGGATTGGTAAAAGATAGGGAAATTAAACTTTACACACTATAGGTGTCGGTTTCTTTTCGAGCTGACATTTTTTCAATTTAATCCTTGGAGCGTACCATTTTTTTTAAAATTACGAATGAAATAAAATTTTTACAATTTGATTTCTACGTTTTTTGCGTATTACTAATTTTTGGAGCACCTGAGGAAATCATAAAATGTCGGTATATGTGGATATACAAGATAATTAACTGGTAAAAATGTCAGCCTGGTAGGTTTATTGGTTTCTGAGAAAAGTGTACCTAGTGTTAAAAATCTAAATTTACGGGAAAACGCAAGAAACAAGAAGGCACAAATCAAAAACAGAATGTACAAAAACAAGTATATTTCCCATCAGCAGTTGTTTAAAAAGCTGAACCAACAGCTGTGAATACAAAAAACAGTGATCCAGATATTTCAAATTCAAAATTCTCTTTGCACTTTTTTTTTTTTGTTTAACGTCCGACTGTTCTGCAATTACTGCTAATGCAGACGGTGAATGATGAAATGATTTTTTGTAACGTATGAAAAAATGCCGTGCCTGAATGGGATTCGAACCCAAGACCGCATGATGAGAGGCGAGCACGTTACCAACTTCGCCAATGCGGCCGGCATTATTGCATCTCTTTGCACTAAAACGAGCAGTACAAAATTGTGAAAAATAATAGTTCTTGGTAACATAGTAATTTTTCTGTGTAACTTGATAAAAACTTAATTTTATCGTATAAAAAATATATTTTTTTGACGTAATTTAATATTTTTCTGGTAAATCTAGGCCTAAACTATTGAAAGACATAAAAAACTAAAAATCGAAATTTTGATTAAACCATCTTGTCATTTCCCCTTAAATGGTTACCGTATACCAGTAGCTTACTAGTTCTACTAATCAAAGAAAAAGATAGTCTAACTCAATCAAAGGGTCAGTTCATTATAATTCAGTTAGGATCTTGTACTTCAACCCTTAATTACAATTATATTTGCTTTCAACATGAAACGTTTCTGTTTGTTGTTGATGATGTCATTAGTTACTACTACTACTACTACTACAGTTTACATCTATTTGATACATGAATAACGTTGTAATACAAGAGAGTAGGATAATATTCCCCTATTGTTAATCAGTTGGGAGTGGCTCGATGAAATGGTACCAGTGCTTCGAGTTTCAGTTCAATGAAGGTTGCACGAAGTGATCTTACTGAACATGCCGTACATTGCTTAACGAATAGGTAACGGTGGCGTGTGGCTTACAAATGCACACAAGAATGATCCCACAGCAAGTATGATCCAAGTAAATCTGAGAGAGTATGGTTAATTGAACCCCAACCATCAAAGTACACCGGCAACCACTGTCTAGTATTCAAATCCGTATAAAAGTAACTACCTTTACTAGGATTTGAACCAGGAACCTTCGTCTCCGAAAATCAGCTGATTTTGGCGACGTCTTTACCTCTAGACCAACCCGGTGGGTTATAATGACTGTGTCATTAACATACAATTATAAATTGTACAACATTTATACAATTATACTACAATATTTTTGTACAAAACCTTCTGCCTAAATCCGTTAAAAATTGGAAGGATATTAAGAAAACTTGAATGAACCGAATCAAATTCAGATAACTAACTACGGACTTTAAGGGTTTCCATGAAAAGCAAAAACAGAACACCGGTGGACAGAATAAAGGAGAAACGCTTACAGTAAGTGAATGCTGAGAATGTGTGCTGCAAAATGAGCTTTCAGAACCATCTAGAGTCCCCTCACGTGGTCTAAAATTGGCCCTACACGGAAAAAATACTGAAAAACAGTAATTAAATAAGGACAGATAGTTAGCACTAGCTGTGTTTTATTTATTTCTATTCAAAAACTGACACTGCAAATTTATAAAACAACTGACTAGATTTTTTTTGCTGAGGGGTCTTCAAATCCTATTTCACTAATCCGATGCCTTCCCGGGGAATCAGCCTGTTAGTATATAAAGTTTTTGGATCTATTCCGTTTACTCACAAGAAATGTACTGCATTTAGCAAGTGTTATGCGGGTCGCGTAATCATAAATAAATATACGTATGTATATTTATTTTATGTAAAATACATAATATTTATTTAACTATTAAACTATTTATGACTCATTCCATTACGCATAGCCATTACTCATAGTTAATGTTGTTATTGTTATGTTATTACTGTTATCATAGCGTATAGAAGAGAATCTCTTCTATACGCTATGCTGTTATTATTATTTAATTTAATTTAAGTTTGTCAAAATGCATTATAAAGTTTAAATCTTACAAAAAAAACTTTTTTTACGTGAAAACAGCCTCACCAAGAATTTCAGTGAACATGACTCCTACCCTATCTTGTAGAGCAAAAAAAATTAAGTAGACTAAATGAGGCAATTTAAAAAAAAATCGTAGGACCAGTTTTTGAGAAAATCGCAAAAAAGTGAAAAATTACACGAATAAACTACTACTTCCGATTGACTGATTTTGATGAAAATGTTCGTGTCGGGTCTGCTGGTAGTAGTTAACTTAAGTTTCAAGTTCGCACGATGTTCCGTTCTTGAGATATTTTGTATACACATACACAGACCAATCGCTAAAAACATGTTTTTTGGGTTCAGGGGGTCTGAAAACGTGTAGATCCGGTGAAAACTCGATTTCAAAAAATCGACATAAAAACAATACTTTCCTTCCTATATATTCATATAGGCCAGAGAAAGTAAAACTTGTATATATGTAATTTCCATAATTTTGAGGGTGCACGTAAAGAATGAAGGGCTACACACCTTTAACATAGGCCTAACAGTTAGTTTAGCGGTAATTAGCAATTTTCTGTTTTTTCTCACGAAAACTTGTGAAAAATTAATTTTTTTAAGATTTCGGCCTTAGTAGTCTATGCATTTAACGACAAAAGTTTATATAATAAAATTTATAGGAAATTAAAAGATCTACGATCTAAGATCTTAAGATCTTAAGCCAAACTAAGATTGATTTTCATTTGGCGTCTTTCATATTATACGATTAAAATTAGGTTAGTTTATTGTATGTTAATTGAGGATGACGCAAGCCGTCACTATATTTATACGTCTTTCATTATATGATTAAAATTAGGTTAGTTTATTGAGGGTGACGCAAGCCGCTTAACAAGTGCTAAATGCAGTACATTTCTTGTGAGTAAACGGAATAGATCCAAGTTTTTTTTTTTGAAAACAAGACGTGACGGTTTTAGAGGGTTCGGGAGCACCACCAAGTAATAACTCTCTCATGTGTTACTTCACCGGTGGACAATTCAGGAACCTTTAGGGCTATTGTCCACTATACCTAATTCATTCTAAGAACCAACTGCGAAGTAAACAAACAAAGAATGCCGTCACAGTTCCAGAACCGTACGCGCCAAAACTATTATGCGATTTTTATAGTATACGAAACAACTTGAGCTTAATACTCTTGTTGTTGTTTAGGTTATCAGCCGAAAGGCTAGTTTGAACCTGTAGAGGTTTTACTAAGTAAAACGAGGAGTGAGGTGGTTTTCCATTTCCTTCCTCATTGAGCGGAAAAGTATGCTTATCAGCATGCCGTGCCCTCTGAAAAGCACATATTTTCCACTCTGCAAATGACACCTTCACTTCATTCACCACAGGGTCTGACAGTTTAATGATATTCATTACTTTCAGAGGAGATAACTCTGATTAGTGTCTTTTACACCTCTGCCTCTTCTGTTCTTTAATGATTCAGTCATTTAATTGGCTGACCATGTGATAAGAACCAGAACTATTTATTTTAGCCCTGCAACTAACAGATTGAGTGTAAATAATTTGACACTCCACCTGTCTGTTATGGGCAGGTAATACTCTTATGAGTAGTGAAATACTTAAATGGTTTTATAATTTTAAATTCTTACTTTATAAATAAAATTATTAATTTTACTAATTTTAAAACTCACTTACTTTATTCTGGGCAGTTGTCTGATAAATATGCGATTCCGTTCATCATATTAACTAAGTTTCCGTCTTCACAATCAGAATTTGTGCATGAAGATGAGAATGGTGATTCGATGCTTACATTTATTATTAAATTGTGCACCATTCAAATTAAACGCACAATTAACCCGAACCGATCAGTTTAAAATAACAAAGCCAACTAAATTGAAAACAGTCATTTTAAATCATAAAATTATATATGACACATACATGAAGAATTTGTAATATAAACATTGAATGATACTAAGTCTGCTATTGAAATATAAACAAAATTAAATGATATGAAAAAGATTTTATTGACGTTTAGGGAATGCGAGTGTTTGTTGTTATTGTTTAGCAATTTTAAATGTCTTACTGTCCACCCGGTGATTAATGATAGGCTGTTGTATGTATTTGTGTAGTGTATTTACATGTACTACCACTAATGCAGTGTGTTGATTCGACAGTAGGTTCTTACCGTGAATTCACTTTACAAGAATTTTCGCCAGTTGCCGTTCCGGTGGACTCGCTGGTTTGACAGTGGTACATCTATACAAATAAATTTGTGATTTTGTCTGTACAATTTTTCAAAATACTTCACGAAATTTTGTTTCTACGCCAGATGTACCACGTAAACACCGAAAATAAGTTCAGCTGATTTTTTGTCTGTTTGACTGTAACGGTATCACGCAAGAACCGCTGAACCAAATTTAATGAATTTCGGTATCTAGGTTCTGGATAAAGGTAGTTGAAATAAAAATAGACTATAAATTATTTTAATATCACAGGTGTCAGGTAGTTCAGAGGGAGGGGTAAAGCTAATGTACCAAAAAATGTTATATAATCGAAATTAACATACAAAATAAACAGAACAATAAACACAGGACTATGCGCCGGTAAAACCCGTATACATTCAGTCAGGTACCTACCTACCCATTTCATCAGTACCCTATACACCTTTCTCAGTTACATTGTCAAAAAAGAATCAGTCATCTTAATAGTGGTCACCATCGTGGTGTTCTTATTGTGATTTACCTTTCATTTATTATGAAAATAATAAAGCGCTGCATATCTTAATTTAAAAACACCAAGATCTCGCTTTTATTTTACGTTCAACTATTTTTTTTTCATAAATAATAATGCTGACTTTGAAAGGAGGTAAATAATAATGAATAGTTTAAGAATATCAGACCTGACAGGGATCGAACTCGGTACCCCAACCGACCGTCCACGGCACCAAGGAAACCGTACGAAGAATGGGTACTTTAGCTAGTCATTCTATACGGGAGCGTGTCGACATAACGGTACGGTAGTATTGCCGGGATCGCTGTCGATTGGAGCGCCGGCTGTCCACTGTAGAGACGCCAGTCGGACGGCGTGCGGTAGTATCCGTAGGACGTGTTTCAGCATGAATGTTTGCTCACGTGACGACAGACTCGCCGTCCGCTGTTCAGTTGGTAGATAAAAGTCTGTGTGTTGATGTTAACAGTTGACGTTTTTTTGTTGTACTGCGAGTTGTGTTGAAATATACTATACTTATAAATTTTAGTTAATGAGCTTAGAATGTCATATTGGCTGTGAGTTATTAATAACACTTAATTTACAATTAACACTCAATAACAACTTAAACCGACACAAGGCGTCATTGTGGACACAGCCAACCGGCGGAAATTTCTTCTAATAGACAAGAGTTATTAAAAAACGCGTTTAGAACAATCTTATCCACTAAGCTTGGTAGAGGCCGCTAGATGAGCTGAAAGTAAAAATTGAAAATTGTCTTGAAACTGTACTGCCCTCTAAAAATATTAATTACTGCTCACTGAAAACAACATCGTGTACAAAATTATAATTTAATAAAATCAATAACGGTATTATATAGCGGTGAATAGAGTAGAGAAGATGAAATAAACCGATTGGGTTGATCAAGCTGTAAAGTTGTTGGCACGAGTCACCTTCTATCAGCTGATTTTCGGAGACGAAGGTTAAAATTCTAGTAAATATGCTGGTTTCCTCTGTGGGCTAGTGGTAAGCGTGCTACCCTGCAAAGTGAAGGTCCCGGGTTCGATTTTCGACCAGGATTTGGAAAATTATCGCAAGTTCAAACCCACCGTTCCTCAACCCAGTGTAGTCACTGATAACCTAGATATTAAATTGTTTTCTCTCGATATGCTAATTCCAGGGGTACAAGAAATAGTTCTCTCTCTTATCACATGATCAGACAATTACATGACTGAAGCATTTAACAACAGAAGAGGTACAGGTGTAAAAGTCACTATCTAGTAACAGTTATCTCCTCGGAGAGTAATGAGTTTCATTATACAGCAAGACGGTTTTATACCTAGATCCCGAACGAACCTATGCTTAGATGTTAGAACATGATTTTTTTTTGGATAACGAAACTATGGTTCAAATTATTTCAGATTATCGAGGTTAAATTATAATTTTAATAAACCTATAAAAACACTATTAAATATTTGAAGAGAATGATAAAAATGTAGCTATTATGAAAGTACAGTTACAGGGAAAAAGAAAACAGCTGAAAACAAAACGGAAAATTCACAACAATAGATTGGGGGATTAAGTGTTGGATTACCCATCAGTCAGCAATCTGTTTGGAACAACAGATATAAAGTGACCCAAATCTAATCATGTTTAATTTATAGATGTAATCAATCTTTGTACTTTTTTCTCCCTACTTTTATATGTGCCAATTTATTATTCTTTTGTTAAACTTTTACATTCCTTAGTTGCTAACATTTGTAATTTTTCAAATAGTTTCCGGAACACTGTGATAAACTGTTCTTTTTTAGTCTCGCGGTTTTTTCTCTATAGCTTAGAGTGAGAAAATAATGTGATGATTTAACATTTTTGATACTCGAATTTAAAATGCCCACAATTACTCACCAACCTCTGATGAAGTACAAAAAAAATTGTTTTTAGGCATTTGTGTGTGAGTTATTCGTCATGGAACTAAACTCGCTTGGGTAGAGAGTTAAAGAGTAATTATTTTAATTAAATATGCCTCAATTACAAAAATGTTATTTGTTCATCAAGTTGTACTCCAGGAAAATTGATAGAAGCTCTATTATTAAAAAAATCTGGTGTGAAACACTCACACAACTTTCTCTTGCCAATGCCAATGACCAATATAACCTAACATTAGTAATAAAACAATAGAAATAAACAAAACAATAACCTCAAAAAACATAACCTTATTTTAATCATGAGTGAAAGACGCCAAATGAAAATTAATACTCAGTTTGGCTTAAACATACGGAAAGTCACTCTTTCACGCTAAACTAGGCTCTGTATATTAAAATGCTCTAAATAAAAGTTGTATATCTTTTAATTTCCTATAAATTTGATTGATTATATACACTTTTGTCGAAAAATGCATACTAAGGCCGAAATCTTAAAAAATCAATTTTTCACATGTTTTCGTGAGAAAACAACAGAAAATTGCTAATTACCGCTAAACTAAGCGTTGTACAAAAAATGTTCGAATTTAAAGTTGTAGGATTTTAAATTCTCTACAACTTTTGTTAGTATATAAATTTTTGCGCTTAATCTAATGTACGAGGTGTGGCTATGAAATAACGAGACTGACGTTGTAAAAAATGTTATTTTTATTTTATACATAATCAATTATTGTCACCTTCAATATACACTCCTTCTCTATCCTTACAACGCTCCATGCGAATTTTCCATTGTCAGAAACAGTGCTGGAAGTCATCTTCTGTCAGCTTCTTCAGGACACGTGCCGTTTTCTCTTATACAGCTTCCACAGACTCAAATCTTGTCCCTTTTAATACAGATTTCACCTTAGGGAACAGGTAGAAGTCACATGGTGCAAGATCTGGTAAATAAGGTGGATTCTAACACTGAGATGCTGTTCTTGGCTAGGAACCTCTTAACAGATAACGCGGAATGAGCTGGCGCATTGTCTTGGTGGAGAACCCATGATTTGTCCTTCCACATTTCGGGGCGTTTGTTCCTTACTGTTTGACGTAGTTTACAAATTACCTCAAAGTAGTAATATTAATTAATTGTCTGCCCTTTAGGAACCCAGTGAAGGTACACAATCCCATGGATATAAAAAAAAAAAAAACAATCGTCATTGCTTTAAATTTTGACTTGTTCATTCGAGCTTTTTTGGCTCTCGGTGAAGTTCAGCTCTTCCAGTGCATGGATTGGCGCTTCGTTTCCGGATGATACGTATAAAACCGCGATTCATCACATGTTATTATCTTCTACCTGTTCCCTAAGGTGAAATCTGCATTACAAGGGACAAGATTTGAGTCTGTGGAAGCTGTAAAAGAGAAAGTGGCACGTGTCCTGAAGAAGCTGACAGAAGATGACTTCCAGCACTGTTTCCAACAATGGAAAATTCGCATGGAGCGTTGTAGGAATAGAGAAGGAGTGCGTATTGAAGGTGACAATAAGTGATTATGTATAAAATTAAAATTAAATTTTTTACAACGTCAGTCTCGTTTTTTAATAGCCACACCTCGTATGAAGGTTAGGTTAAAGAGTATATTTTGCAGTTATCTGTGAAAACCACATTTAAGTCGTTCAATTACATGTGGAATCATTTCAAATAGCTGACCGAATGAAATGTTAACTCTTGTGGAAACAGACGATCATAAAATAAGTAAATTTAAGTACTGTTTAAAGATAAGAGAAAAAGCGCGGTTTTATAGCAACATTTTCTTTCATTTAAGTTTCATAAACTGGTTAGAGATTAGAAGAGAATTAACGCATTAACAATTAGAATGGGTAACGGAGGTTTAATATTATGTAAGCGTTATATAACTTGGACATTCGGATTAGTAACCACTTACGCTACCATCTGAGCCACCAAAATAATATTAGGCCTAACGTTTTTATTCTCCTACTGTTATTTTTTCAACTTAGATTTAATTACAGGCGTGTATTAATTTATGTGAAAATTTTGTTAACTAATATTTTACTTCCTTTGCCTTACATACCGCAGGAAAGGAAAGTCTATTTTCACGTCGATTTTTCTAAATCGAGTTTTTACCGGAAATACACGTTATCAGGCCCCTTGTAGACAAAAAACCAATGTTTTTTACCAATTGGTCTGTGTATGTGTGTGCGCGCACAGAATATCTCAAGAACGGAATATGATACGAAAGTGAAATTTGGAATTTAAATTAAGTAGAGGAAGTGCAGGTAATGTGGACCTCCATTTTTGTTTTGCAATATATTATTCGTAATAGGATATGTTGGTTCCAGGTCTAATAAAACAAACAGTTCTGTTTTGTTATCATTTTAAGTAATTCCGGAGGGACACCGCCTGTTGAATATCAGTTTGTTGCTATTATAGCCCTCAGAAAGGTTTTTTGTGACCATGCAGTTAGTTTTTGAATTTTCATCATACTATCTTCTACCCTCGTATAGTATAATTGTACAATATTTTTAACGGGTTTTCAGGGTACAGTTGAAGCCGTGAATTTAGTATTTTTGCAAGTATCGGTTCAAATTAACTTACATTTTTAGATTTATTTAAAAGTATGTTTTTTTTAGTTTAAAACTGTATAAGAAATTACGCGTTAATCGTAACAGTAAATGGAAAAATTCAAACAAGAAATACATTTATTATAACAGGCGAAAATAAACCTAAAAAAATATTGAATTGTTTACTTTTATGTTCCTGGCAAACATAAATCCATGTATAGGTTGCAAATGAAATAAATTTATAAAAACGTAAGTAACATAAGTTGTAGGCCTTACTTAAAGCAAACGGAGAACACGCTGCACGAGTAACCAGCCCGATGGGAGAGATACCTCATAAATACTCAGCATTGAATGTATTAAATAGCTGACTCACGCTTAAAATCTTAATATTTGAAATGTTACACTGAATAAATATAAGTTTTAACTTAAAAATTTATTTAATGTTTGTAAATGATTCACCTTTAGTTATCGAAATAATTCTGTTTATCTTTTGAAAGAAAGATCAGATTGACCTTGATTTGCTACTAGACAATGAACGATAGTAAAAGGGAACTGTGTCCTTTATTTTCCTGTTTGACCTACTTTTCTTAAAACCTACAAGTAACTTTCTGAAACTTAAAAAGGATTTCATATTGCGTTACTTCACATTGCTTAATTTTCCTTTTATAATTTCACTCATCCGTTTTCAACAAATGGATATTTCCCAGAAAAATCTCCCGTGCAAATATGAGTAATACAATAATGTATTTTTCATAAAGATATTTCTTTGAATTTCGAGAAGGTTAAGAATGTTTGCATGCTGCATATAAATGTTCTACTTAATTTGTTTTGTAATGTAACATAGCACAAGTAACATAGTGTCCCGTAACGACACTTTTTCGAACGGTTTAGAAAAGACTTTTATTCAGAATTCAAGTAACAACTGATCGATTTCAAAGGTGCTACTGTTTTTATACGTGTATTTTAATAGTTTCATACACAATCTAGATCCTTTCGCTGCTGCTCTGGAACATAGTAGAACTAATCAAAATGAAAAAAAGTTTCTACTATTTTCGATTTCTTAAAAATCTTATTCAAACCATTTCTAGAATAATTATCAAAATGTCACGTTGTTAATGTTAAGGATATAGGGCCGAAAGGCTGGTTTGAGCCTCTAGAGGCTTTACTTAATAAAACAAGAAGTGAGGTGATTTACTAATAGTTTCCTCATTGAGTGGAAAGTATGCTTATCAGCATGCCAGGCCATCTGAAAAGAATCTACTTTCCACCATGTAAATGATATCTTCACTTCATTCACCACAGAGTCTGGCTGCATAATATAATTCATTACTCTCAGAGGATATAACTCTGACAAGTGTCTTTTACACCTCTACCTCTTCTGTTCTGAAATGCTTCAGTCATATGATTTGCTGACCATGTGATAAGAAACAACTATTTTTTGTAGCCCTGAAACTAGCAGATCGAGTGCAAATAATTTAACACTACCTGCCTGTTATGGGCAGAATGTAAAATTATGAAACAAATAGCTATTGTTATTTGCATACCTACGATCTAGTAGTTTCACAAACAATCTAGATTTTTTGCAGTTTTTGTGGAACATTGTATAAGAAATCAAAATAAAAACAAATGTTTTTACTATTTTCGATTTGCTAGAACAATTCAAACTATTTCAAGAATATCACACTCTTCTATTATTATAAAACAAATAGCGTTTTGGATTAAATTTACAACAGTTAGTGATAAGAACATAATTTTCCAGACCCTGGCCGGGAATCAAACCGGGAACCTCCACTTTGCCGCGTAGCATGCTAACCACTGAGCCCCGGAAACGGCCACTAAAATATAAGTCAATTCAAGTAATACTGAGAACGCAGATCGTTACAAAGTAACTCTCTAAAACCTTCGTAGTGCACTCAAAAATAACCGACCAGGAAACATTTCACGCGGCATCATTCTCCAACATGACAATGCTCGTCGCAGAAGCAATACTTACGCTTTTGATATCGTACCGTTCGTAGATTATGACACAGCCTGCATAATCCCTTATTTAAAAAAAATTGTACAGAGACGACATTCAACAAACTTGCTTACCGTTGTTGTGCCAACAGCATTTGTCCCGACATAGTTTCCTTGGGAAGGTATGGTGTTTTTGTTTAGGTCAACCGTTGAAAAGCCGGTTTGAACCTTTAGAGGCATCACTAATTAAAACGAGGAGTGAGGTGATTTACCAATGCCTTCTTCTCTGGATGGAAAAGTATGTTATCAGCGTAGGCCCTGTGAAAAGCATTTACTTTTCACCCTGCAAATGACACCTTCACTTCATTCACAACAGGGTCTGGCTATATAATGAAATTCAATTACTCTTTAAGAAGATAACTGTGACTAGTGTCTGTTACACCTCTACCTCTTCTGTTCTTAAATACTTCATTATTATAATTGGCTGACCATTTGATAAGAAACCAAACTATTTTTTGTAGCCCTGGAACAGATCGAGTGCAAATAAATTAACACTCCACCAGCCTGTTACGGGCAGAGAAATAACGAGATGTATAAGAGATATTAATTATATCAAAATCATCCATACGAGATGTTCTCGTATATAGAAAATTTTAAAATTTGTATGTAGAGTTCATTTAATTTACGAATACATTTAATTTCAAATACATTTTTATAACTAAAAAAATTCACTATTTAAAAACCACTTATAATTTAACGAAATATGAATTTACTTATGGGTTTTTATAAGTTGTTAATTACGAAGATTTTTCAGTACTCTTCGTTGATTTTCATGACCTCTAGTTATACTAGTTTTTTTTATTTAAATTAAAGAAACCTCACTGAAGCACTAATTTAAAATAAACAGGAGGAAACATTATTTCTCTATCAACCCATTGGGGAATAAAATATCGTTAAAAATTTTAATTATATTTTAGTTACTTAACGTTATAAGTAAAAAACTACATCGCTATCCATCAGACCGAATTTTTGCAAAATTTTAAGCGCTGAATTTCAGGCAACACTCTATAAATGAGATCTTGAAAAAGCTATGCAAGACAAATCGAACGTACATAATAGATCCTGTAAGTACAACACAAGAATCAAACACCTACTTCTTTCAGACTAATCGAGACACTCACTGGATGAGAAACATTTTTCTCACATGGCACCCAAATTTAATAACTAAAATTAAAATCCCTTTCATGAGACGACGCATCTCATTGCTGGTGGCAATTTTTACTTTCTATAGCCTATATGAATACATGGAAGGAAAGTATTTTTTTCATGTCGATTTTTCAAAACAGAGATTTCACCGGATCTACACGTTTTCATACCCCCTGAATCCAAAAAAACATGTTTTTAGCAATTGGTCTGTGTGTGTGTATGTGTTTGAACAGAATACCTCAAGAACGGAACATTGTACGAACTTGAAACTTGAAACTTAAGTTACATACTGTCATATATATTATTTGAATTTGTAAATTGTAGCTGTAAAATTGCACCATGTCAGGTATTAAATAAAATTGACAAAAATAATAAAATGAATGAATTGAATTGGTGCTGTAATAAAATTAAAAGATAGATTGGATTTATTAGTTAAAATGTACCGTGTTTAATACACGAGAATTAGTGTTTCCTTTGAACAGGATTTAATTTAAAAAAAAAATCTTTAATTTAAAGTATGATTTTGTTGTTCGTGAGGTAGTGTGAGTGTTTAAACCGTATTCCAAGTAGATGTCTCCATTCTTCTACTTCATACAGCTGTAATAACCTGCAAATATCACTCCACCACTTACCTGTTTTAAAATAATCTATATTAAAGGTTGCCTCCACCAGGACGTCGTAGAACGGCCCAACGTCCAAGACCCTGAAATTTCCTATGAAGGAATTTAAAAAAAAAAAAAAAGTTTGGGGGAAGTTTTGATAGGAGAATCAAAACCATGTTTCCAGTTGTTACTGTGAAATATCAGCTCAGATTTCTCTAGAGATCCACTGTTCTCGCTTTGTGGTTTGCGAGAAAGTACGGCTGTTTTCAGATTACGGAATCCTTTCAGACAGTGAACATAAATTTTGTAACCAAAACATATTGCAACTTAATAAAAATCACCATACAAGGCCATTGGTGAATAAATCTTGGAGAAACAAGAAATTTCAGTAAATTCCCCAAGACATATACCTTTTTGTGTTTATAAATAAGCAAACACGGTGCAGTGTTTAATATGGAGGTTCAAAAATAAATTTTGTAGGTACAGAATCTTTAAAACAGTACCCAGAAGCGTTATAACTGTACTGAATAACGTTCATTCAAGTATCACCCATTATGAATACAATTCAATGTTGGAGTACATCCATCTGAAAAACTTATTTCTAAGACTAGACTAACAAAAGGAAGATAATTTTTTAAATGAAGAAACAAGAAACGAATTTTAGTTCAATAACATGTTTAATTTAAATAATATTTCTCTTTTTTTTTTAAATTGAACAGAATTAAATTATTTTTGTAAATTATTTTAATATTTATATATTTCAAATGTTTTCAAAGTATTTAATTTAAAAGTTTTTAACATTTTAAATTTGAACAGAATTTAAATTATTTTTGTTAATTATTTTAATATTTATATATTTTAAATGTTTTCAAAGTATTTAATTTAAAAGTTTTTAACATTTTAAATTTGAACAGAATTTAAATTATTTTTGTTAATTATTTTAATATTTACATATTTCAAATGCATTTAAGGTATTTAATTTAAAGTTTTTAACATTTTATATAGTTATAGCAGGAGACCTTAACGCTAGAATTGGAAGCATAGAGATGGATGGTACGATTGGTAAATATGGGGAAAGGACACTGAACAATAATGGAACGGCTCTAAGAGACTTTGTTTCGAGGAACTCATTAAAAATAATGAATACCTTTTTCCCACATAAAGAAATACACCAATATACGTGGGCGGCTCGAGGAAGTAAGTCTATCATCGACTACGTTATAGTAAACAGTAGACTATTCCCGTTAGTTCAGGATACTAGAGTATATAGAGGGTTTGACGTGTACAGTGATCATTTTCTGCTGATATCAAAAATAGTATTACCCCGTAAATTTAAAAGAAATAAAAAAGAAATAACTGCAGATGTGACTTATAGGGTCAATCTTCTGGACCAACCAAGTATTAGAGACCTATACAAAAACCGATTAGACGAGCATATAAATAAATACCCGATGGATTTAAATATTAACAGGGAATGGATGCAATTAGTGGATTGCATGAGAGGAGCTGCAGCGGAGTCTCTAGGTGAGAGGAAAAAGAGAGGTAATCGCAAAGGGATACCGTTTTGGGATGAAGAATTGGCAAGCTTGGTTCGAACTAAAAAAGAGGCTTACTTGAGATATCTGCAGAGTAGATCGCAACAGGATCTAGAAGAATACCACAGAAGGTCGGCGGCCGCTAAAAAAGAAATACGGAAACGCAAAAGAGAAGGATGGGAAAGAACTGTCAGCCAAATTGAGCATGACGTCCATGGTAGACAGGAGCATGCTTACAAATTTCTAAGCAGGTTAAACAGAGAGGTCAAGGATAATATATCGATAAATCCTATACCAGAAGAGGAATGGTTGGACTTTTTCGAGAAATTATGGACGTCTGGCGAAGAAAATGTAACCAACTTGCCCAATGACACTAATGTGGACGACCTTTCTATGGAAGAGATATCGGAAGCATTGAGAGCAAGTAGAAATAGGAAGGCTCCGGGGCCGGATGGAATTAATGTTGAGCTGATCAAGTATGCCTCTCGGAGTTTCCTAGAGAGGCTGCTGTCATTCTTTAACTGGTGTTGGAAGCTAGGACAGATACCTGAACAATGGGGAGAGTCTGTGGTAATACCAGTATTTAAGAAAGGAAATAGGAAAGACTGCGGAAACTATAGAGGCATCAGCCTCCTTAACACGGGCTACAAGGTCTATGCAAAGATTATAACTAACCGGCTGAAGATTATCGCGGAGGGGATACTGGGTGAAGAACAAAGCGGCTTCAGGATGGGAAGGTCGTGCTCAGACTGTGTTTTCGCCTTGAACCAAATTGTAGAGAAGCATAGAGAGTACAACGTCCCGACGTTTGTTGCTTTTCTGGACTATGTGAAGGCTTTTGATCAGGTTAAGAGAAAGAAGCTATGGGATATTTTAATACAAAGGGGTATACCTACACATCTAGTCAGAGTGATACAAAGTATGTACCAGAACACAAAAATACAGATAAAAGTGGGAGGTAAAACTGGTGCAGGAAAAAGAGAGATAACACAAGGAGTGAGACAAGGGTGTCCCTTATCACCCGTATTATTTAACATTTATATTGACGATGCCGTAAGCAACTGGCGAAACAAATTAAAAACGAGGTTTTTAGTAGATGGTATGCCTCTAGACACTCTATTGTTTGCAGATGATCAGGTAGTGTTTGCAGACTCGGAGGATAATTTGCAACGAGCTGTATATTCACTGAGCAAAATTTATAAGGAATATAACTTGGAAATATCGGCAACAAAGACGAAGGTGTGGGGTTTTGTTGGAGAGGAACCTCTTAGAAGCAAAATTGTTTTGGCTGATCAGATATTGGAGCAGGTGTCAGGGTTCCAGTACCTAGGATGTAGATTATCCTATGGGGAGAGTGAAGATGTGGACTGGAAAATACATAAATTCCAACGTCTATTAGGAACCATAAGCAGAACATTAAAAGGGAAAGTAAGGAAGGAGACAATTATTAAATTTTATAAGGTAATGGCTAGGCCGGTTCTGTTGTACGGCTCCGAAGCATGGACACTGACCTCTCGTCAATACAGAAGAATCGAGGCAGCAGAGATGCGCTTTCTGAGAAGTATTGCGGGTTGCACTCTCAGGGATAGGATTAGAAGTGAGATAATAAGAAATCAACTTCATGTTGAGAATATTAGCGATATTATCAGGAAATATAGGAACAGTTGGAGGGAACATGTAGAGAGAATGGAGGAGAGTAGGATACCCAAGTTTTTGTGGCACTATAGAGCGAGAGGAAGAAGAAGAATTGGGAGACCGAGGAAGCGATGGGAGGACCAACTGTAGGAACGCATCGATCGGAATGGACTCGAACTTTCCAATTAGGAGCAATAATTTATGTAAAGACGCAGGTTTCGATGATGAATTTTACTAAATTACAAAGTATACTTTTAAAATATACAATCTTTTAACAAATGACAATTTCAAAAGAAAGCAACAAAAGAAGAAAACAACTACCATTGCAACGGAACAGGCTGGGTAAAGCCTAAGCCGTATAGTTGATGATGATGATGAACATTTTATGATTAAAATTTTGTTCTTATTATGGGCCCATTGTTATTATTCTTTAATATTATTATTATTATTATTATTTAATTAAAAAAAAACTAAATGATTTTACTAATTCTACATGAAACTTTATTTATTTACTATTATGTAATTATTATTAAATTGTTTACCATTATTTAATTATTATATTTTCCATTTAAATGGTTAAAAAAAAGTTTTTTTTTGTTCTAATTCTACATAAAACTTTATTTATCTACTATTACGCAACTATTATTTAATTATTATATTTTCCATTTAAATGGTTAAAAACAAGTTATTTTTTGTTCTAATTCTACATAAAACTTTATTTATCTACTATTACGCAACTATTATTTAATTATTTACTATTATTTAATTATTATATTTTCCATTTAAATGGTTCAAAAAAAAGGTTTTTTTTCTTTTCTTCATTTTTTTTTTTATTTTAATCTTTTTTAATTTTAAGACATAAGAAAATTAAAGAAAATTACCTTTTTTTTGTGAGTATCCAAACACAGCACCTTAGAAGTACGACTTTACGCGTACACAATTGAAAAAACACTCTGACGATCTTCTGCACACACACGGCTGACCGGGGCGCTAATTACCGGCGTACGGAGGGGGAAAACCAATCAAACTAGCCGTTATGAAAGGCGTTGGCAAACCGACTTAAAACAAACACGTTAATTGGCTGCAAAAAGTGCTGAAGTAACTGTAGGCCCCTCTACAAAAAGTACGTAGAGGTGGAACTTAAAAACTGTTCCCAGGCTCTGGAATTGCAAAGTAAGGGCTTTAAACAGTGAGAAACGAAAATAGGCCTTTAGGCTTTCTTATTTCCCACGAGAAAACGCGATGTAAAAACATGTGTAATAAAACCAACTAGAATAAACTAATAAAACGTGATTTCTTTATGAAATAATAAAAATTATTGAAAAGAAATACGTTATGTAAAATTACAAACTTTTATTCATAATTAAATAATATTTTCTTCTTTAACGAATAAAGAAAAAAAACACCATTTTAATTATTTTAAAAAGACAAAATTTGATCAACTCCAAGGGTCTAGGGAGATTTCCAACAAAAGTCGAAAATTTGGAATAGTAAAGTCAAAAACTTTACACATACCACTACCGAACCTGACACGAACATTTTCATCAAAATCGGTCAACCGGAAGTAGTAGTTTATTCGAAATTTTTTTCACTTTTTTGCGATTTCATCAAAAACTGGTCCAACGATTTTTTTAAAAAATTGCCTGGTTTACTTAATTTGTTATGCTCTACAAGATAGGGTAGGCGCAAAGTTTGCTGAAATTCTTGGTGAGGGTGTTTTCACGTAAAAAAATTGTTCTTTAAGACTGCGGCTTTAATATGCATTTTGGCGCAAAAATGTATAATAAAAGTAGTAGAGAATTTAAAATCCTACAACTTTTATTTCCAACATTTTTTTGTATAACGCTTAGCTTAGCGGTAATTAGCAGTTTTCATTTTTTTCTCACGAAGACGTGAAAAATCGATTTTTTAAGTTTTCGGCTTCAGTATGCATTTCATGACAAAAGTGTATAATCATATTATAGAAAATTAAAAGATCTACAACTTTTGTTTAGAGTATTTTTCTCTACAGAGCCTAGTTTAGCGTGAAAGAGTGATTTTCCGTATTTTTTTAGCCAAACTGAGGTTGATTTTCATTGTGCGTCTTTCACTCATGATTAAAATTATGTTATGCTTATTGAGGTTAGTTTTTTGTTTATTTCTAATGTTTCATTACTAATGTTAGGTTTATTGTTAATTATTTGCATTGGCAAGAGAAAGTCGTGTGAGTGTTTCACACCAGATTTTTTTCTAAAGGAAAGGAGTCTGCTTTGATTTTCTGTAATCTCTGTAGAGAAAAATTCTGTAAATAAAAATTCTAGGTTTTTTAAATTTTCTACAACGTTGATTATATTTATACACTTTTGCCCTAAAATGCATATTAAGGCCGCAATCTCAAAAAAAAACATTTTTTTACGGAAGCGCAGCCTTCCCAAAAATTTCAGTAGTCACGGCGCCTACCCTATCATGTTGAGCATTAAAAATGTAATAAATGAGGAAAATTAAAATAAAATCATAAAAGCCGTTTTTAAAAAAATTGAAAAATTACACGAATAAACTATCTCCGGTTGACCGATTCGATGAAAATGTTTGAGTCGGATCCTCTAGTGGTAGAAAACTTGTGTTTCAAGTTTCAACTTTGTACGATGTTACATTCTTGAGATGGTTTGTTCACATACACACACAGACCAATCGTTAAAAACATGTTTTTTTGGGTTCAGGAGGTTTGAAAACATGTATATCCTATGAAAACTCGATTTCGAAAAATTGATATGAAAACAATACTTTCCTTCCTATAGCCTATTAACGTAGGCAAGAGAAAAAAAAATATACAACGTTCATTTTATGAATTTTTTTCTACAGAGCTTAGTTTAGAGTAAATTTATTAGTTTAACTCATTTACAATTTACTAATTGACGGTTTTTTAACCACAATTCGAAATGTTAATTTCCACGGCTTTGGTGAATGGAATAAATGTGTGTATAAAAATTAATACAAAATGTAAACTACAAATTGAATTTACTGAGTGTATAAAATTGTAATTAAATTTCAGAAGTTTAGTTTAATTTTAACTCATTCCATAATGATACGAAACCACTTTATAAATAGCAAACAATTTAAATAGTAGAATTTAACTAAAATATAGTATAATTACAATAACAATAATAATACATAATATTATATTAGTATTAATAAATGGGAATATTTAGCGTAGAGTAGGCCTACTGCAAATACTATTATATTGTGTTTTAATTTTGATGCCTACTCAAAAAGCCAATGGTGGTATTTATATACGTCACACATAAAATATCTGTACTTAAAACATTAATAACATAATATATACTATTATTAAACTATTATTCAATATATTCCTACATTAAACCCGTGTATTATTATTTATTAAACGCTTTTATTTAACTTACTCTTGGATCCATAAAATCTTGCAACTTAAAATTTTAATACTTCTACCGTATCAATATGAATCAAACTTTGCACACTTGTTTATCTTCGATGACAATACGCTGTCATAAAAAAAATTTACAAAAAAAATTTTTTTTTTTTTAACTTATTCTTGGATCCATCAAATCTTGCAACTTAAAATTTTAATACTTCTACTGTATCAATATGAATGAAACTTTGCACACTTGTTTATCTTCGATGACAATACGCTGTCATAAAAAAAAAAAATTACAAAAAAATTTTTTTTAAACGCTTTTATTATTACAAAATAACTTACTCTTGGATCCATCAAATCTTGCAACTTAAAATTTTAATACTTCTACCGTATCAATATGAATCAAACTTTGCACACTTGTTTATCTTCGATGACAATAGGTGTTTGTAAAAAAAAATTACAAAAAAATTTCAAAAAAATTACAAAAATATTTTTTAAAAAATTTAAAAAACGCTTTTATTTAACAATTACTTAAAAAAAGTAACTAAAAAGAAAAAAAGAAAAAAAATTTACAAAAAAAAATTACAAAAAAAATCACAGAAAAAAAATAATAGTCTAAAAAAAATAAAAAAAAATAAAAAAAAAATTTTTAAGAAACGCTATTATTTAACAATGATTCAAATAAAAAATGAACTAAAAAGAAAAAATAAAAAAAATTACAAAAAAAATTACAGACATTACTGTTACAAATAAAAGCGTGGCGCATTTTTATAGGGCCTACAACGAATATTTTACAATAAAAATGCGCCACGCTTTTATTTGTAACAGTAATGTCTGTAATTTTTTTTGTAATTTTTTTTATTTTTTCTTTTTAGTTCATTTTTTATTTGAATCATTGTTAAATAATAGCGTTTCTTAAAATTTTTTTTTTATTTTTTTTTATTTTTTTTATAATTTTTTTTTCTGTGATTTTTTTTGTAATTTTTTTTTGTAAATTTTTTTAATTTTTTTAACATAAATGACATTAATTACGAAATAAATACATTTATTATTTATCCGTTTATTTGTGTATTTGTATACCTCCGATTTACTCATTGACACTAACACTATAAGAGGCACTTTTACCGAAGGTAATGCGGTAAAATCAATTTGTTTAGATCTGGTATGAACACGCACACGACTTTCTCTAGGTAATGTAAATAATTAAAAATACGAGAAACCTATATATAATGATTAACTTAATACGTGCCCATAACGGACAGGCGGAGTGTCAAATTATTTATACTCAATCTGTTCGTTGCAGGGCTTAAATAAATAGTTCTGTTTCTTATCACGTGGTCAGCCAATTAAATGACTGAATCATTTAAGAACAAAAAAGGTAGAGGTGTAAAAGACACTAATCAGAGTTAACTCCTCTGAAAGTAATGAATTTCATTATATAGTCGGACCCTGTGGTGAATGAAGTGAAGGTGTTATTTGCAGAGTGGAAAATATGTGCATTTCAGAGGGCCCGGCATACTGATAAACGTAATTTTTCATTCAGTGAGGAAGGCAATGGAAAACCACCTCACTCTTCGTGTTACTTAGTAAAACCTCTAGAGGTTCAAACCAGCCTTTCGGCTGATGACCTTAACAACAACAAACTTAATACTGATTTGCCAATATTTTGGTAAAATTTTTAACATTTTGAAATCTAGACTAGTTAATGCGGGGGATGGGTGCTACTATCCATGTTGCCAGTTGTGTACGTGACATCCTGTCGGACTGTCTACCTGAATTGACAGACAGCATTGTCAATTCAGGTAGACAGTCAGATTCAGGCAACATGGATAGTAGCGCCCACCCTCCGCGTTACCCAGTCTATATTTAAAAATTTTAAAAATTCTAACACAACATTGGCCAATCAATATTTCATGTTATTGACATATTTTTACTAAGTTTTTTACGCTGAATAAAACTATAGTTTGCCCGTGCCGAACGATCGAGTGTTTACGGAGATAGCAAGGGTTCAGAATATTGTTAATAAATCAAAGTTTAAATAACGTACGAATTCAAAATTTCGTACACCCTGTAAATGTATAATTTTCTATGTTGTGTTAAAATTTCAAACTTTTCGGTCAAATAGTTGTTGAGTTACGCGCCTCTAAACGCATGAAATTTGTTGCAGTAGTGAAAAAACCCGGGTCTTTTTTGTCTTCCAACCTCGATATGGCAATTTTTGACCAATATCAAAAATAAAGGTTGATTTTAAATCAACGCAGAATAAAATGAGCTAAATTTTGTTGTAAAGTATGTTGAAATCCGACTCATAGTTTTGGAGATGCAAGGGTTCAAACTCGGGTGTCTATGATTATGAAACCGATAGTAGGTACCTAGTTATTGACAATAAATCAGTTAAAATTTTGAATTTATTAACGAAAAGCAAGAATTTCAATCGCGTAAGGATTATTGTATTCCAATTGTAGCTCTTAATGTTAATGAACAATTGATATGGGCTTTATTGTTTACAGTATTCAATATATCGTATGGTTTAATTATCATTAGTTAAGTCCATATTACGCACATGTACCATTGTAGCCTATAGTGTATTGTGAGGGGGGGGTTAGCCGTATCTTACTATAATGTGATTCAAATAAACCGTAGGCTATGTAGTCTACTGACCTACTTTGTGTAACAGCCTACCCTGATTCATTGAATCATCGTATTAAAATCATTCCTAATTTTCAGTTAACTAAAATATTTTTATTGTCAGTCGGTTATTTTACTAAAGACTTAAATACTAAAATAAAAAAAACTGGTATGAAACACACGAATTTCTTTTGCCAATGTAGATAATGATGAACAATACAACGTATATTTAATCATGAATGAATGACGCAAAATAAAAACCAACCTCTGTTTGACTTAAAAATACGTAAAATACTAATTGACGCTAAACTAGGTTCTGTAGAGAAACATACTTAAAATAAAAGGTTTTTTAATTTCCTATAACTTTGATTATGTAAATTTTTTTTTTTTTTAAAACCACATAGGACTACATAAGCTGTTCATCAAACTAAAAAGAGCTCATTTCAATTTTTGCGGTTCAATCTTTCAGTTTTTGGAGTCCCTTCCTGATGTTTCCCTCCTTGAACTTTCTCCAGTATTCCCTCAATCCATCCGATCTTCTCTGCCGTTCCTTGTCAGAATACACAACTTTCTGTCGTTTCGTTGGTTTCTGCTGTTCAAGTCATGTGGTTTTCAGCCTGTGGTAATTTCCGGCTTTTGTTTTGAGGTCCGCAAGTGAGATTTGGAGCCCGTTCATGTCCTCCTTAATTTTCCTGATCCAGTGGGGCTGAGTTTTTCTGGTAAGGAAAAAGTTGATGATTTGTTTTGAAATTCTGGAAGAGTCGGTCCTCAAGAGATGTCCAAAGAAGGAAATTCTCTTTTTCCTCATCTGGTCTGCTAGAGGTTCTGTATTTCTGTATACTTCTTCTTTCGAGACGGGTTTCCATATCCCATCAGAGAAACATCTTTTGTTCAGGCATCTCCTGATGATCTGTAAATTTTATATTATATTATTATATATTATATTATATAAATTAATGCATACTTTTTTATCTTTTATTTTGAATTTTTAACTGTAGGCCTACTATATAAACCAACGAACAGATGAGGAAACATTGATATTAAATTACAATAACAAGAACAGGCATGACATAAATTGCAGCATTCAGTAATGTTAAATTTTGAACAACTATGAACGTAAAATATATTAATGTACGAAAGAAAAACAATAAAAAGTACATACTGCCGGCCGCATTGGCGTAGTTAGTAACGTGATCGCCTCTCATTATGCGGTCCTGGGTTCGAATCCCACTCAGGCACGGCATATTTTCATACGTTACAAAAAATTATTTCATCCTCAATACGGACAGTTACACCCCAAAGTCGTCGCTGATGACCTTGCAGTTGATGCGACGTTAAATAAATAAATTTAAAAAAAACAAAAAGTAAATATTGTCAAAGGAAAGTTATTATAAATAGTTATAAAGCATTTAACACAAAATAAAAATTAGCCTACATCTAATATTTCACATTATTTTATTTATTTCGACGTAAACGTACAGAAAGAATTAAAGAAGATCTCTGCTCCATCTTCTTTTTAATCTTCTAATAAAGCCTAGAATAAATGCAAACTAAAGCCACAATATTTTAAAAATGTCTTTTTTTCTAACTTGAAAAACCAGTATAACTACTTCTTCTTCTTCTTCTTCTTCAGCTTTTCCCTTCCTCAGGGGTCGCTGTTCCGTACTCTTCTCCTCCACTCCCTCCGATCCACCACATCCTCCTCGCTCAGGCCCTTCTCCCTCAAGTCGTCCGCCACGGCGTCTCTCCATCTTCTCCGGGGTCTCCCCCTCCCTCTCACCCCATCCACCACCAATCCATCCACAACCCTCCCCACATACTCCTCCTCCCTACGCATCAAATGTCCATACCACTGCAGCCTTCGTTCCTGAACCTTCTTGGACACTTCTATCACTCCCACAGACTCCCTTACCACCTCATTCCGTATCCTATCCTTCCTAGTCTTTCCCTGCATCCACCTCAACATCCTCATTTCCGCAACCTCCAACTTGTTTCCCTGTCTCCTCGTCATAGGCCAAGTCTCACTACCATATAACAATGCCGGTCTAATCACTGTCTTATATATCTTTCCCTTCATTTTTGTCCCAATCCTTCTGTCACACAATACACCTGTCATTCGCCTCCAGTTATTCCATCCAGCTTGTATTCTATGGTTAATTTCCTCCTCCAGTCCTCCACTCTCGGTGAGGCATGAACCAAGGTACTTGAAACACTTAACCCTTCTCACCACTTCATTCAGCAAACACACCCCTCCACTCTTATCCTCACCTCCAAACCATAGGTATTCAGTCTTTTCCCTGCTGATCCTCAGGCCTCCCTCCTCCAATACCTCTCTCCAACTTTCCAGTTTCCTCTCCACTATATCCCTGGTTTCTCCCACCAGCACAATGTCATCCGCAAAAAGCATTGTCCAGGGTGCCTGCTCTCTCACCCCTTCAGTAAGTGTATCCATAACCAAGTTGAATAGATATGGGCTCAAAGCAGAGCCTTGATGCAGACCCACAGTCACTGGAAAACTCTCTGTTACTCCCACACAGGTTCTTACTCTGGTGCCCACTCCATCATACATGTCCATCACCAATCTTACATACCTCTCAGACACCCCCTTCATCCTCATGCATCTCCATAGTTCCTCTCTTGGGACGGTATCATAGGCCTTCTCAAGGTCTATAAATACCAGGTGCAGGTCCCTTTTCTTCTCGCCATATTTCTCCAGCAATTGCCTTAAGGCAAAAAGTGCATCAGTCGTGCTTCTTCCCGGCATAAAACCATACTGTTCCTCACCCATCACCGTCTCCTCCCTCACTCTTTTGTCTACTATTCTCTCCCATAACTTTAGTGTGTGTGACATTAACTTAATCCCTCTGTAATTTTTGCATTCTTGGATATCACCTTTCTCTTTATATATTGGTACCACAACACTCTCTCTCCATGCTTTTGGCATCCTTTCCTCTCTGTATATTCTGCCCATCAAGTCACACAGCATCTCCACTCCTTCCTCTCCCAAGGCCTTCCATGCTTCCACTGGTATGTCATCCGGTCCCACTGCTTTACCATTTTTCATTTTTCCCAAAGCGTCTAAGACTTCCCCCCTTCCAATCTCCTCAATTTCCCCCTGATTTGGGGTTCCATCTCCTCTGTTCCCTGTGTAACGTTCTTCATTCAGTAACTGGCAAAAGTAATCCTTCCATCTGTTCTTTATCTCTTCATCCGTTCTCAACACCACTCCATCTGAGCTCTTAACCTGTCGTACATGCGTAAAATCCTTTGATGATTTATCCCTTGCCTTAGCAATACTATACAGCCTTTTAATTCCTTCTGGGGTTTCCAGTTCTTCATACAGTCTTTCCGATGCACCTGCCTTCGCAATAGCCACTGCTTTCTTTGCCTCTCTTTTTGCCTGTTTGTAGGCTTCCTTGTCTGCCTCTCTTCTGGTGCTGTCAAAAATTTTTCTTGCCTCTTTCTTAGCTTTAACTTTCTGTTGCACTTCATCATTCCACCACCAAGCTTCCTTGTCCCCTGGTGGCCCCTTCCCTGATGTCCTGCCCAGCACATTCTCTCCTACTCTCAAAATCACCTTACTGTTTACTTCCCACCAGTCATTTGCAGAGTCCTTTTGTGTCATCTCCTGCAGAACACCCCTCTTGAAAGCACTCGCCATCTCCACCTCTCGCAACTTCCACCACCTCACCCTTCGCACACTTCTTTCCTTTCCCCTACTTACCAACCTCAGCGTGCTATCCACTATGACCGGTCTGTGCTGGCTAGACACGCCTTCCCCTTTTATCACTTTACAATTTGTGATCTGTCCAAGCTGCCTTCTTCTGCATAGCACAAAATCTATTTGGCTTTTTACTTCCCCACTTGCGTACGTCATGTATTGGTCTTCGGTTTTCTCAAAGAAGGTGTTGAGCACCGCCATATCCCATGCTAAAGCGAAGCTTATAGCCTTATCCCCTTCATGGTTTCTTTCTCCTACACCCCAACCACCATGCACTCTTTCCATTGCTGTTCTATCACTGCCCATGTGGCCATTTAAATCTCCTCCAATAAAGCACGCCTCTTCCACTGGTATCTCCAACATTTCTTTATTCATTTCCCTCCAGAAATCCTCCTTTTCCTCTTCCTCGCACCCCATTTGTGGGGCATACGCACACACAATGTTCACCATGCTTCCTCCAATATCCAGACCAACACTCATTATCCTATCATTCCTCCTATTTACCCTCACCAACAGTGACCTCGCACTCTTGTCCAGGATTATCCCAACACCATTCCTTCCTTGACAGTTTGCTCCACTGTATATCAGCTTGCAGTCCTCTCTCAACTCTCTCGCCTTGTTTCCCTTCCACCTCGTCTCCTGCACACACAGTACCCCAATTCTCCTCCTCGTCATAAAATCTGCAATTTCTCTCCCTTTTCCCGTCATACTCCCAACATTTAAAGTTGCCATCCTTAGAGCTAGCTTCTTTAACCCCTTCCGCTCCTCAAACCGGGGTAGCCTTTGTCCACTTTTCACAGCTTTAAGGCGGTGTCGCTGCGCGTCGCTTACAGGGTACGCCCTAGCCCTTGTCTCCTCCTCTGAAAACCGATCCATGGGTTTTAGCAATTTTTTTTTTTACGGCCGGATGCCCTTCCTGTCGCCAAGCATTTTACCTACTGCCAGGTTAAGAGAGAAGCCGCCCATTCTGGGTACAGACGCTCCCCATGAGCCGCCCATTCTGGGTACAGACGCTCACAGTTACAGATTTCAGTGTCATTTCCTACACTGAGGGTCCGTCTCCCTGCCACTGGTGGCTCCTCCGCCCTTGGCCGTTGGCCCCCAATGGTTGGTCAGGTTATTTCCCGCCGCCCAACATTCGGCGTTGCTGGTATTTGGTTCACCCCGTCTTCTACGGTACCCACCATATCTAATGGGCTTTCCCCTATCCACCACCTGGGGAGGCGCCCGATAGGAGACCAGCTCTAACTCCCACGAGTTAGAAAAACCAGTATAACTACTAATCGCTGCTAAACTAAGTGCTGTACAAAAAACAAAATGCTAGAATTAAGTATTGTAGGTTTTTAAATGTTCTACAACTTTGATTGTATAAACTTTTGCCGTAGAATGCACATTAATGCCGCAACCTTAAAAAAAATAATTTTTTCTACGAGTGCATAGCCTCTCCAAGATTTTCAGAATTTCAGTTGACATGGAGCTTACCCTATCTTGTATAACATTAAAGATGTAGACAGGCTGTTTGAAAAAAAGTTGTAGGAGCCATTTTTGAGAAAATTGCAAAAAAGTGAAAACGACACCAATGAACTACTACTTTCGGTTGACCGATTTTACTGGAAATAATCGTATCAAATTTACTATTGGTATCTTACTTAATTTAAAATTTTTAACTCGTACGCTATTCCGTTCTTGAGATGTTTTGTTCACACAAACACCCACACACACACGCACTCACCGATAGCTAAACACATGTTATTTTTGAGTTCAAACGGGTTGAAAACGTGTATATCCAGTGAAAACTTGATCTGAAAAATTGACATAAAAACAAAATATATTTCCTTCCTTATATGTTCATATAGGGCAAGAAAAAGTTAAAATTAGGATTATAATAAATTTCTGTAAAAATATTCGAATATCTAAATATGATAAAATGTTCAAAGAACTTTTCAGAGCGGGATATTTATACATTTATTCAAGTAAAATTTAAAAATATCATCCTACATTTAATGTAAAGATGGAAGGTTGAAACAGGATTAAAGAGTTAGGCCTACGTGTAAAAGTTGCGGTAAATCTCCGTAAAGGAATTTCCTATTACATTTTCAAAATTATATAATTTGTTTTCGGTTGGTTTTGTAACACATAAAGAAGTATTAAAATAACATTTAAAAAAATATTAAATGACTTTTGACCTTCATGTAATGTAGGAAATAACTTTTTTAGTCTTAGTTTTAGTTTTAGTTTTATTTTGTAAAATTTCGTGACAGATGGCAGAATCAGCTTAAACATACGACACAAATATATTAATAAACTATGTTTTAGTTGACATAGCAACATGATTCTAACGCCTTTTTAAATCGCACATTTCAAACTATATTTTTAACGAAAAATCGATAAGTTTTTTATTTTGTCCTTCCACACTCCCCTTATCAGTCCACCTGTCTGTTATGGGCTGATTAATTCATAGGCTATAGGGCAAGAGAAAGTAAAAATAAATCTTCTAAGGTCCTGCCTTATCATGACAAAACAGAACTAAATATAGTAAAAAATCAAAAAAAAGTTGCACGAATTAGGAAGAAATTCTGTGAGTAGTTTTTAAGAAAACATTCCTTATGTTGGCTCGTTACAAGATGTGTGTAACCTTAAAAACTAATATAAATGTTTCTATATGATCATTAACTTGAAGCCATAAAACAATTTTTTATCGGAGGCATTTGGTACACGATAGCGTGACTGATAGTTATCGCCACACACATTGATTTTAGTTGGTGATAAGAAATTAGTTAATTCAAAAGGAAATGTCATGCTAACAAACAACCAACCCCAAATAATAAATATATTATTAAAGCAAAAAGTACTACTAAAGCAATAATTACTTAGGAGTAAAGTTCATGAACCTTATTGTTTGTAAATTAATAACAATTATATTTTATCTACATTAATAAATAAGTCAGACATTTAATAATATTTAAATGATTTATAATTTCTACCACTGTATATTGAAGTAGAAGTTCAACTGTGGTAAATAAATATCTAATAATAATAATAATAATAATAATAATAATAATAATAATAATAATAATAATAATAATAATAATAAGGTATGAAACCTTCAAAACGATCAAGCATGCATTTTTTCATATTATTTATTTCATGCGCCAGAAATATTTGTGATACTGTATGTAAAGGATTTCACTTTTGTACCTTGTCATGCATTTGTAGTTTTTCTTGCTCTTTATAAAAATATAGAGGGAAAGAAATTATTGTTTTAATGTAGATTTTTCGAATTTTCACCAGATATACAAGTTTTCAGGACACCTAAAGCCAAAAAACATGTTTTTATCGATTAGTTTGTAAATATGTGTGTATGTGTGAAAAATACCTCAAGGACGGAAAAGCGTATACCTTGGAAAATTTGAATTGGCACAAGCAGCTTCGGTGTTTATCTACTCCACTCTTCGCTACTCGCCATGCAACGACGGTACAGTCACAAAAAAATACAATCGCTACCGTATGGACATTTCACGTGAATATTTTTTATTTATTTATTTCATAATTTTTCAACAAGTTTATGTATCAAGATATTAATGCGTATTTTAACCAAGTTTAGTTAGATTTTTTGTTCATTGTTTAGTGTTTTGTTAAAACACTACTGAGTGTGGTTTATGTTTTCATTTTAAGAACATTACTCTCAAAATTTATCATCTTCGCTTAAAGTTTAAAATTACATTTAAAAAAAACTGATTGGAAAAGAATTACTTTCTTTGTTTAGATTTTATTTGTTATCGGAAACTGTACTTTATAGAAAACCACTCAATTTTATCGCTGTTTTTCGCTGTATTTTTGAGTGATTCAGCATGAATTTTTGAACAAAGACTCTTAGTAGAGTTTGTTTAGAAATGGCTGTCAGCTGGTCACCATACAAAGTCGTTTGCCCGACCAGTGTTGCTTAGTAGCGACTTTCTACCAGCTAATCGACAGCCCGAGGGCCAAATTATACTGTTAATAAAAATGTATATTCCTACTATTAATGAAAATATTAACCTATTTATTTTTTTTTGGAAGGGGTGTGAATGATTTAGTGTGAATGAAAAGTGTGAGGTTATTCCAGAGGAGATTTTAGATTACTTTACGTCGATGCAAAAGTACGCAAATCAAAATTTCTTAAAAATGGATTTAAACTTTTAATGAAACTTCAGTATATTACTATAACTTGGGTGATTCGATTGGCACAAGCAGCCTCGGTGTTTATCTACTCCACTCTTTGCCAATCGCCATGCAACGACGGTACAGTCACAAAAGTATACAATCGCTACTGTAATTTACGACTCGCGCACGGTCACTACGCTTTGTTTTCACTGTTGTTATTAATAAATCTGTCAGACATAATGATGTGACTTATTTGTTTTCATATA